>CM066044.1:43815680-44122818 GCA_033557465.1 Ichthyophis bannanicus | reverse complement strand
AAAGCTGTGAAGGACTGAACACACACTCTGTAAACCTTTAAAGGCATAGCCTCGCTCGACCTTCTGATAAAGGTGTGGAGTTCTAAAAGCCCACAACCTTCGCTCTTAATCTCCAGCTATGCTGTACGGCCAGCCTAACTCCAACCATTCGGTCCTAATAGCCACTGCCTGTTGAACCTTGTCGTTCTTCTCGTCATACTTTGCTTGTAGTCCCCTTCACTTATTCTCTGTACCTCCTGGTTCTTCCCCTTACCACCTGATCACAGCTGCCCTAAAGGCTTTCGACTCTATAGCATACCACCTGCCCCTGACGCTCTCCCCCCCACTTCCAAGCCACTTTCTCCCACTTTACTGTCTCCTCCCAGAGCATCATCTTACGTGATGCTTCAGCTCCAGGACTCTTAGGTCCGGATATGCAATCAGAGCTATTCCCATTCCTACCAAGAGTGTCGTTGTCCATCCATAATCACAAGTGTCATTACGTCTGAGTCTGTAGCTTTCTTTGTATTTCCACTAGGGTCACCTCCCACACGTAGTAACTCATCCCATCTGGCCGGTCCTGCAAAGAACCCATTACCATAACTATTCCTGGTGCCCAGTCCGAGAGCTGTTTGAGTGCTTTGGGGCTCCAAGCATGCATACTTTGTTGGAACAATTACTCCTATCATTGATCAAATTCCATGCTTAGCCTCATTTTCCCAGTCTAGCCGATTCAGCATGCATCTTGATTAAACAACGTGCCTATGGTCCCAGTAAAAAGGGGTCCCTTGGACCTAATTCTTGCCTCTGACCCTCGCCATCGTTTTTACAATTTATCAACCGTTCTGGCTCCCTCAAAGAGTCACTGCTCTGGCCTCAATGACACTGTCTCCTTGGGGCCTTTTCTGCCCAGACCATTGGCAGGTCACTACGATTACCCTGACAAAGTTAATAAGATTACTCTAAGGTCGTTCACCTCACCCCAGGATCATCCCCCATTGCGCCCCCGTAAATTCAGTCCTTAATCCTTCCCCCCAAACCGTTTGCCCTTCCCCATCTTTTTGTCTAACCAGATAGAGGTAAGAAACCACACACTCTCTCCGCCTCTACACTTGCTCTCGTTCACCTTGCCCTATGATCATCCAGTTCCACCCATGCTATGAATACAACTCCACTCTCCTCTTCTTCCACTCTTTGTGCTCCTTCAATCTGTTATAATCCTCACAACCTATCTTGCTGCCCAGACTGCGTGTGCAGTGAGTACGACTCTGTCCCTTCTATCGGTTCTGTGCCTTTCTTTAAACAAAAACTAAAAACACGAGGAAGAACAGACAAGTGTTCGAGCGCTCATATATAGCGCAGGTCTGAACCAGATTGGCAAGGCAGGGTGTGTTCCCTGGTGTCATTGGCTCCTCACGGGGCCGTTTATACAACTTCCGATAATATATTCGCAGTTACTGGTTTATTTCCTGGTGCGCAACGCCTCTGCTTTTATGGATGCCTTCCAGCAAGCCTGTCTGTGCCACCATGGGGCAGGCTGCTGTGGACTCCCTCTCAGGAGGCGTATTTTTGTCCATGGCCCTGAACAGGAGGAGGGTCCATGCGACTGAGGAGGTGATTTCAAAGTTGGCTTGCCTTCCACACCCTCCTCTGGCCTACCAGGTTACTGAAAGGATCTATAAGATGGACACCTTAGAGACACGAAAGGCGGTAGATAGAGGTGATATGATGAGATGTTTTAACCACACAATACCTCCCGCGTGGCATAAATGTTCAGGGAGAGAGCCCCTCTTTCAATTGTGAAAGCAAGTTCTGCCTATGACGGGGACCCACATGGGATTTCGGAGATTGAGGGTTGAAGGGAGATAGATTCAGGAGTGATACCCCCACCACCCCCCCCGTCCGATCCACTGCCCGGGCAAATAGTTCCTCTCTACCGGACACCCCCACACCCCAAGACAGTAGTGGATCTGTGGAATAGTACTCCCAGTGGAGAGCACTCCGGCCCCCGCCCGGGTGGTACGACGATGAGCGACAGTCCAGAACTACTCGAAATTCAAAAAAGCACATGGGGACCAACCACACAGAGGACTTCTCTAAAGGTTAAAAAAGGGGACCCTGTCTTGTAGTTGTAGTTATGGAATAGGACACCAGACCAGATAGATAGGCCATGTGGTCTTTTTCTGTCTTCGCTATGTTCTATGTTTTCTACTTGCAAACTATTCCGGCAAGTCACTTCAAGCATTACTGTGGTTACATCCTTTCCTCCAGAAAAACCATCCCTTGATCCTACCTCTCCTAATTATTGATTCTCTCCTCTCTCTCTCCCTCATCATTTCTAAACTACTTGGAAATATGCGGGTTCACCAACGCTATGTTTTACTCTCTCCTCAGTCCCATTCTGAGCAACTGCATCTGGCTTTCGCTCTCTATATTCTATTCGCGCTGGCCTCTTGCCCAAAGGCTCTAATGGCTTGTTCCTCACCAAATCCAAGGGCCTTACTCAATTCTTATCCTCCGTGAACCTTTCTTTCTGGATGCTTTTGACACTGTTGATACACCACCACCGCCTTGATTACCCTGTCCTCACGATGTATTTAGCGGTTCTGTCAGGTCCTGGTTTTCTTCTTTCCCACTGTGCCTTTTAGTGTATGTTCTGGTGGGGATCCTCTATGCTATCCACACTTTCCGGAGGGCGCTTTCCTTGGGAAATCTTCTTTTCTCTACAGCTCAGTGCCCTTGGTGCACTCGTCTCCACCCATGGCTTTCAGTACCATCTCTTATGCTAATGATTCTTAGATCTATCTCTTCTGCCACCTGAAGTTCTTTCTGGGAATCCAGGTCCAGATCTCTGCCTGCTTATCTGACATTAGTGCCTGAATGTCTCATCACCATCTGAAACTGAGACTATGGCCAAAAACTGAGCGCCGTCTTATAGCTTTTCACCAATAAGCAACACCTCCCCTCTAAATCCTTTCTCTTTTTCTGTAGATCCACTCTACTACGTTTTTTCAGCTTGAAACCTTGGGGTCATTCTTTTGGCTTTCCCATCTGAATTTTTTCTCTCTGCCTCGGGCTTTTTTTTTATTTTGGTTTTTTTTTTTTACCACCAAGAAGCTGCCTACAGTTGCTTGGCCAGTTTGGGTATTGTTCACCTGCCAGCTTGAGTCCTGTTCATTGAAATATTTATTTTATCATTGTTAGTGTGCTGTTTGTACTATTGTTAGTGAGCTATTTATGTATCGGTAAACTGTCTACCTGTCGTTCCATACATAATCCTCATAATCGCTCTTACCCCAACCCATGGCGTTCAGTCTATATATCGTATCGGTGCTTAATTTACCAATGCTTATTCACAGGTACACCTAATCCCCTATGGGTCTCTCTCCCACCTATCCTTATTACTTCTGAACCTCTGTTCCTCCTCTCCATCTCTCTTCTGTGGCTCCTCCTCACTTTCTCTCCCTATTCCTTTATACTCCCTAAATGTCTTCCCTCCTACTAAACATCTTTGATCCTACAATCATAATCTCCTCTTTACCCATCCTCGCTTCCCCCTCTATACTTGTCCTCTACACTGTCATCAGATCATGAACTTCAACCACTTTCCTCCCTCTCATTCAGCCATTCTTCTGTCTCTAAAACAACCTTGCCCTCGTTACCTGCCGTGCTGTGTCTCTGCCCCACACTCTTCTACTCCTCTCATCGGATGTTATTCAACCCCAACCCTGGCCCCCCTAGACCTTTGTCACACTCTGGGTTATGTTGTTGCACCTGTCCTGTAGGGGGGTGTTCCAAACCTCCTGAACCTCACCAGGGCATTTATCACTTTTGCTGGCGCCCCTATAACTTTCCTAAGATACTAGTGGTGATATTGCTTTCTTTCTACATGCATAAGAACATAAAGGATATGCCCATACTGGGTTCAGACCAAGGTCCATCAAGCCCAGTATTCTGTTTCCAACAGTGGGCCAATCTAGGTCATACGTAACTAGCAGTTCTCCCAAGGGACCCAGGTTAACAATGCTTGTATTGGTTCAAGCATTGATATCCTGGGTCCCTTCTTAATAATGTGTTTATGGACCTTTCCTCCAGTGAACTTGTCCCAACCACACTCGTACTTTTTAAACACCCAGCTACACACTAACAGCCTTTACTACATCCTACGGTAACAAATTCCAGAGTTTGATTAACACGTTGAGTGAAAAAATAGTTTTTTTATTAGTCTTAAATAGTTTACCCTATAGCCCCCAAAGGGCCCAGTTGGTCCATGCCAGGACATGGAAGTTGGCCTAGTTTTGATGAAGGTCACAGGTTGATGCAGGACCGGGCCTGGCAAAGTCTAGAGTGACAAAAGAGCAGAGAGAACGCACCACCCCCCCGACACCAGGTGTCCAACTGGCGCACTCCTGCAGAGAGAAGACAAGCGCACGCTCCCCCCCGCAAACATACTAGATACTAAGTACACCTGTCACCCTGGAGCATCCTGAGTATCTTCCACGGGTGTTAACTTCCCGGTCAGGTCGGTTCCTACTTTCCTGAGAAACTGGAGTATTACTCTTTATGGAGGGTTCATTTCACAGCTGCAGGGACAAAACTGTCTGAACCTCGGAGTCAGCTCAATGGGCCTGATTTCCTTCAGTTGTTGTAGTATCATGTCTTGACATCTGGATTCTTACTGTAGGGTGCACAGACGCTCTATTCAGAATCATTGCCTAGTTTGTTCTCCAATATTCTTTGTCATTCAGCCAGGCTGTTCCTCTCACCAGGAGATCAAGGAGCAGGTGAAAGTAGTGGTCCATTTCCACCTCTTAACCCAGAGGTTGTGGAAAGCACCTGAGGAGAAACTTGTCAGCCTGACTTCCAGCCAGAAGGGCTGAAGGTGTGAGTCCCAGACCAGTCTCCCCAAGGACTTGTCCCCTCATGGGGCCCCTGGGGGGAGATCTTTAGCCTCTCAGCCAGAGTGGTCGCATTGATCCTGGGGCAGCTCGTACCTCCTTTAAAGGAAGCAATGGCCTGTGTTCTCTAGCGCTGCTTACACATGTCTTTTACTGCGGCAGAGCTTGTGGGGTCTGGAACTGTTTTTGCAGCTGTACAGCAGGGCTATTGAGTGGAGGAGCATCTGATTGCCGTAGTTGCAGCTCATATCTCAAGCTTCATTTGCATGTGGTTTTGCTGTTTGTCAGAACTCTGAGAGTCTGGGTGAAGTGTGGTAGAGAGCCCTGGATGGATCCTTCTTGGGGCCTTTGCGTTAGTACTTAGTGGGTTAGTCCTTTGCGATCCATTCCAGGGGTTTCCGGCATTTGGCAAAATGTGTCTGTGCAGCAGTCCTTGGCTTCAGGTACACCTTTCAGGTTCTTTGGCTGGCTCCCTTTCTCTGTGAAGCCTTCATGGTCCTTTCTTCAAGGAAGATTGACCTCCTTTCTTCCCAGGATGGACTGTGGTCCCTGCCTTCTTTTCTATAGAGAGGGTTGTCAAAAGGTTGCCTCACTGTATCTAGTGGGCAGAGGGTGTTGCTAGAGTTCATAGCAATTTCTCATGCCTCTCACTAGTCAGGACAGTCTCCATCCTTGGCCGTTTAAGAGAAATGTTGGCAGAAGTCAAATCTTCTATTGCTTGTTAACCCCTGGAGACTGTTGGGGGAAGTGTGCATCCTGTCTGGTAAGCGCATTCAGGAGTGAGTTGCCGTTCATGCCGTGGAGTGTGACCCTCTTAGGTGGAATCCACATGCTTGTCCCTAGAGGACCATTAAAAAGCTTATGGCCTTCGTTGATGGCTTTTGTGAGGCCCTCCAAGGTAGTCTGTCTTGTTGTCTTCCTCACACTCTGGGTACATCTCACTTGTCTGGACTGGTCTAGCAGATGATAAGGAGAAATTGTAATCATACCTGATCTCCTTTCCTTGAACCCTGCTAGACCAGTACAGGACCTGTCCTGGAAGATCCCTTTTGCAGATTGGAAAGCCTGCTGCATTTTGTTGCCTTAGCAATGTTAGTGTCTATAAGCTTTCTTTCTGCAGGTTTGGGGGATTCTGCCTGCTGTGGAAGGTCTAGTCAACCTTGAGGTCTGGCGCTTTGTGGTTTTGTTTTCACGGTGAGCAAGCCAAATACTTGCTCACGCTCTTCGTAAAAAAGACATTTGTGTTTAAGATAATCTGCGTGTTTTTGAGCTTTTCAGTTAAGCGTCATTGTGGCTTCTCTGTGCTGTACAAAAGGATATGCCAGGTGATGACATCACTGAAAGTTGCTTAGGTCTGCCTCCACCAGCTGGCAGGGGGTCATAATCCACTTGTCTGGACTGGTCTGGCAGGATTCAAGGATAGGAGATTATCAGGTATGATTAAAATCTCTCCTTTATATTTTGATTGAGTGAGTGCCTACTAGTTCCATTCACAAGAAACTGCTGTAGGTGGGAATTCATTGGATCTTTAGAACAAACCCTAACATCCATTGGGTGCTACAGTAGTTCTTCCACCATATGAGAGGACATATATTCTTTGCTGTCCACAAATGATGCATTTACTCCAGTTTTTATTTTCTTTTGTACCGTACTCGATAGTGTCTGTTATCACAGCCCTTTTGTCATTAGAAACATTCTTAGATTCTCCCATAATTGTATTGAGCAGTAGATGGCTTCTCTTCATGTAAATGTTGTCCTCTATTTGGGATCCAAAAGATTGGATTGAAATGAACTAGATGAGAGTAAAAATTTATCTTTTAATAAACACTTATTTCTACTTCCTTTTTGAATAGAGGTAAAGAAGGCAAAAGCATAGAATTTTATTTTCTTATTGTCTGTAAAATATTTGGAAGGCTTTGTATTTCATTCAAGTTTCTTGACAGCTGCTGACGTGGTAATAATAAATTGAATGCACTTTGAATTTGAACCCAAAACGGTGTTCACAGAAATAAGGGTTACTGTGTCATTCTTTTCAAGCATACTGTAACTGGTTCTTTGTGCATATCAATGTTTGTAAAGATCTTGTAGCTAAGCCCTATCTAGTTTTTTCCTGGCAATAAATGTGCACTTTTATCACCTCCTTTCTTCTGCTGGCCATTCCTCTCCCCATGCACCCAAGCACCCTTCTAGCTTTCACCATCACGTTTTCTACCTGTTTAGCTAATTTAAGATCATCAGACACAACTACAGTGGTGTGCAAAAGTCTGGAATCACTTGTGAGTTTTTTGCATTTTTCATACTTTCTAACATGTTTTTTTTTTTTTTAATTTTGCGTTAGCCCAGCATATTCATCTTTCTACCACGTTAAAAGGGATACATTTTGGCTATTAGAGTTGACTTTTTTGTATTCCTTCCAATTTAAATACTTTACAGACACTGGGAGATAGCTACTGCGATTTTTGTGGATCCTGCGTCAAAACTGGATTGAGATTATCCAATATGCACATGTTATTTCTGACCAATCAGGAGGCTGGTTTCACTAACCAATCACAATGCAGATATCTAGCCAACAGTGCAGCTATAAAAATGTGCGGAATTTTTGAATTTCATACGCTTTCTGGATCGACCATGAAGATGACTCGGACCCTGTTCGTGTGTCCTGTATGAATGAGGAAGGATTTTCAAGCCGTTAGATAGCCAGGAAAGTTGGCTGCAGTCAGAACTGTTAAGATTGTACAGAAGAAAGAAACGGGTTCAGTAGTGGACAAGCCTCGTTCAGGTCGTCCACATGCGTCAACATCACACCAGGACTGCACACTATGACGCATTTCACTGACTAATCGCAAGTTGACCTCTCCTCAGCTACTTCGAGAGTGGTCAGACAAGAGTGAGGTCAGTGTCAGCTCATCAACAGTTCGTCACCGGTGCCTGCAGTTTGGTCTCTGGGGCTGCAAAGCACAGAATAAGCCACTGATGACTGACACACAAAGGCGCAACCGGATCGTGTGGGCGAGAACACTCAACCTGGTCGACTGAAATGTGGGAAAAAAGTGCTATTCAGTGATGAATGCACCTTCTGCCTGTTTGGTAACCAGGCCCACACCTATGTGAGGAGATTTCCTGGAGAGGACTTAAAGCCTGAGTGCCTCAACCTCACTGTGAAGCATCCTTTGAAGGTCATGGTCTGGGGCTGCATGGCTGCCAGTGGCGTTGGATGTCTTTAACATCGTCGATGGAATGGTCAACGGGGCCAAGTGTATCACCATACTGCAAAAGTGCATTGTGCCATCAGCACACCAGCTGTTTCCTGGCCAGTTCCTGTTCCAAGATGACAATGCACCCTGCCATCGCTCCAGACGGGTGATCAGCTGGAAGCAGCGGAACAACATCAAGTCAATGAACTGGCCTGCTCAGTCTCCAGATCTGAATCCAATCGAGAACCTGTGGCAGAAGGTGGCCTTGGAAATATCCAAGAGGCATCTGACATCAAAGCGTGAGCTGATTGAGTCACTCGTTGCAGCTTGGAACTGCATTGTCACCAATGATCACCTTGTCAGACTGGTTCATTCAATGCCGACAAGATGCAGTCAGGTGATCAAGAACAAAGGGTGGCCCATCAAATACTGAGCTATCACTGATACATAAAAACAGCCTTTTTCAAGGCCACATACATTAATTTGAAGGAAACCTGGCGTGCGTCCATAATATTTTAAAGCATACTTACAAGAATATATTGTGGCCAACGATGTACATTACGCGATTTTCATAAGAAAATCTATCAATAGGACAACTATGGGGAAAAAACTCAGAAAATAAGGGCCAAACCAATACTAAAAAGGCCCTAATAGCCAAATCTATCACTTATGAAATACACAGAAAAAGCCACTGGGAGGAAAAAAATTGATATAAGGTCACAAAGTTAAAAAAAAACATCAAATTTACAAGTGATTCCAGACTTTTGCACACCACTGTACACCTAGGTTCCGCTCTTCTTTTGTGGATAGAAGTACTTCACCCCCTATACCATATCACTGTTTGATTGCTGCAGCCCAAAATGCATGACCTTGCATTTCTTAACATTAAATCTCAGCTGCCAAATTCTAGACCAGTCTTCAAGCTTAGCTAGATCCCCCCTCATGTTATCTACACCTTCTTGGGTGTCTATTCTATTGCAGATTTTGGTGTCATCCGCAAAGAGGCAAACCTTACCCAACAGCCCTTCCACAGTATCACTAACAAAGATGTTAAAAAGAATTGGACCAGGGAGCGTTGCCTGCAGCCTACCTACGCTGCGGAGGGGTGAGAGCAGCTGGTGCTTGAACATCAGGCCCGTGTGGAGCAGCTAATGCCGACGTCATCTAAGACCCTATAAATCTTGTGTGAACTACGGCGCATAGCCGGCGCCTTTGCTTGGTGTATCCAAAGGGCTTTGTATGCCCCTTGTGAGCCCCTTAGGAGCAAGGGCAGAATTATGGTGCTGGGATGCCCAGCGGTAAGAGGAAGAAGAAATCTCTCGTGATGGCTTCAACAAGTGGCCTGATAGATAAGCACGTGGTTTCCACTCCTGTAACAACATCAGGTACTGTTTCTTTTGTGCCCTCTGAGGGGGTGAGTCTTAGCTCCCTTGAGCGTACTTCTCCTTTGCCACCTGGCGTTTTGGAATTATCTGCTGTCTGTCTTGTCAGTCTTCAGACTGACGCTGGGCTCCCCAAAGTTGTATCTTGGAAGGAGTCTTCTGTTTCTCCAGGACCAAGCAGGAAGTCAGTCCTCGCATATGGGTGTCATCGACGCCGATGAAGCCCCAGCGGAGCATTTCCCCAGCTTTCTATGAAAGCCTTTGGGAATGCAGGCGTGCATGTGCGGTTCCCTTCCCGCCTAAAGGTGCCATCTTATCTCAGTCTCTCTTTTTCTGAGAAGCCCACCGGACGTGTGTCCTGTCATCCCGGATAAAAGTTAGATTTTTTCGGCGATTCTCGCTATTTTTTTCTTCCCGGTTCGACGCTGGTTCCCCTCCCGCCGGGTTCGGTACACCGGTATTGAGCCCGATTTCTTCTTTTTCGGTTTTTGCCCTTCGTGGCTGGCGTTCGTGCCCTTTTTTGCTTTTTCCCTGGAAGGCTGGTCCTTTGACCTCGCGGGGACTCTTTTTTTTTTTTTGTTCCCCCCCCCCCCGATGGCTTCCAGCGGTTTAAAAAAGTGTGATTGGTGTAAGAAGTTAATGTCTCTCACCGACACACATGACTGCTGCCTTTGGTGCCTCGGTCCTGATCACGACCCTAAGACGTGTGGACCATGTGGGAAGATGTCTTCCAAGGCACTGCGAAGTCGCCAGCAGCAGAAAGAAAGGCTTTTCTCGGACTCAGCCTCTGGCCAGGCCAGGACCTCATCTGAGGCCTCGACATCTCGGGATTCAGATCCCGAGCGCTGTCGGGACTCCTCGGACAGGGGGTCCCCCGACCGGGAACACGAAGAAGAAGCAGCTCGTGAGGACGTTGGAGGAGGAGGTCCCTGGCTCCTCGAGGGCCAGGGCTTAAGACCCCCGATCTTCGCCCCGGGCCCGTGGAACAAGAGAAGCCTGCCAAAGTTCCTCGCGTGGAGCCGGAGTCTGGACACGTAAGCCCTGTGGTCCTCGGACTCTCCTCCCAGAGAGCAGACGTCGGGCCTGGCACCGCCAGGGCCCTAGTCAGTGGCTGCTGCGTCTCCCGAGCTGAGTCTCAGGATGACAGCCTTGGAGAGCAGACTATCTGCCTTCATGGAGCAGCAGTGGGCACTGATGGCCAGCCTGTCTGGCGCATCTGCCCCGACCACCGGGACATAGACATCGAAGTCGACCCCAGAGACCAAGCCGATGCTAGAGTCCATGATGGCTCGAGGTCAACCTCGGTCGCGGTCTCCCTCGACCTCCCGTTCGGGACCGAGGGTGTTGACGCCAGTGCCTCCGGCGTCAGGGCAGGTGCTCCATGGCCCTGCGGGGTCGGATCCTGACTCCTCGTAGGACGAGTTCGCCTGGGAGACGGAGGATGAGGAGTCCCCCGACACATTCAAGACTCTGCGTCCCGTCGGACTCACCCACAGTCTGAGCCCCGGAGTAAATCCCTTCCGGAGGATACCCGGTTCTTGGAGTTTGTCCAGGATATGGCCACCATGTTGGCTATCCCGGCGGACCCCGAGGAAGAGCTCGAGGCCCTGCAGTACGACTCTCCTCCGAAGGAGGCCCTTTCCTGTCCTGGTTCCTCCGATGCTGGAACGGCGGCTCCTCCGGATGTGGGAGGCACCGGCCTCGGCGCCGGTTCTAAGCAAGCGGGTCGATTCGATCTTTCGACTCCGGAAGAGCCCTGGCTTTCAAAAGGCACAGCTACCACACCATTCCATGGTGGTGGAATCAGCCATGCATCGCCTGAAAAGTCAGAAGATGCACTCCGCGGTGCCCCCTGGCAGGGAGGCCCGGAACCTCGATGGAGTTGGCAGAAAGTGCTTCCAGGGCTCGATGCTTGCTTGCCGTGTCCAGTCTTACCAGCTGTACATGGGCATGTACTTGCAAGACCTGGCCAAGGAGTTGGCCGGGTTCTCTGCTGGTCTCTCCGGGGAGCCCTTGCAGAGATTCAAGTCCTTGTCCTCGGGGATTCGGGACTGCTCGAAGTTTGTCCTGCGCTGCCTAAGATGGCTTCGAGGCTTTGGCCCGAGTTGCGGCAGCCGGCATCGTGGCTCAACGCCAGGCATGGCTGCAGTCATCGGACCTCGAGCCATGGGTTCAGGACAAGTTGGTCGATGTCCCTTGCAGAAGTGAGAACCTTTTTGGCAAGCCCATGGCCGGGAAGGCTGCACAGCTCGAGGCTGAGCACCTTACAAGGACAAGGCTGTCTAGAAAGACCTCTGCCCCTTCTCACAATAAGAAGGCCTCGGGTAAGAAGCCCTTTTACCCGAGGAAGGGCACTGCCTACAAACCGTACCCCTCAGTATCAGGCTGCCCAAGCTGCACCCCAGGGTCAGCAAGCCAAGGGGCAGGGTAATGGGCCCCATAGGCAGAGGACCCCCAAGCCTCCGGCCCCTGCTCCCACTCAGCAGGGTGGGGGTTTTTGACTGCATGAGCGTAGCCTCAGTCCCTGCTCTCCCAGCCCTGCACAGGAGGTCGCCTCGCCCTCTTTGCCCACCAGTGGCCCCACATCACTGGGGACAGTTGGGTGTTGAACATAGTCCACAGGGGCTATGCACTACATTTTCACCAACTGCCTCCGCCATACTTTCCAGGGGAGCCTCCAAGGCCTCCCCTGTACACAGATCTTCTCCTCCAAGAGCTCCAAGGTCTGTTGATGGACAGGGCGGTGGAGCCTGTGCCTCCCCACTTGCAAGGTCGAGGGTTCTACTCCAGGTATTTCCTGGTACCCAAAAGAACCGGTTGCCTTCGACCTATTCTGGACCTCAGGAACCTCAAGTTCCTAGAGAAAAAAGTTCAAGATGCTTACTCTTGGAACACTTCTGCCCTACCTCCAGCAGGGAGATTGGCTATGCTCCTTAGATCTAAAGGATGCGTACGCTCACATCCTCATTCATCCAGACCACAGAAAGTACCTCAGGTTCATTGTGGGAGGAAACCATTTTCAGTACAGAGTACTGCCTTTTGGCCTGACCTGCCAGAGTCTTTACCAAATGCCTGGCAGTGGTGGCGGCCTACCTGAGAAATCAAGGCATCTGTCTTTCCTTATTTGGACGACTGGCTCATCAGAGGTCAGACTTGCCAGGAGGCCCGACAGGCCACCCTCAGAACTATTGCTCTTCTTCAAAGCTTGGGATTTGTCATAAACTTCGCAAAGTCCACTTTGCTCCTCTCCCAGAACTTGGAGTTCATAGGGGCAAGGCTGGACTCTGTCCTGGCAAAGGCATTCTTGCCAGCAAACAGGGCCTAAAGACTGATGGACTTAGCAAATCAGTTTCTCAGCCGGTCAGTGGTCTCTGCCAGACTCTGCTTGAGGCTGCTTGGCCACATGGCTTCGACAGTTCATGTAATCCCCAATGCCAGGCTTCATATGCAGCCTGCACAGTGGTGCCTTCGGAGTCAGTGGTCACAGGCCACAGGCAGCCTCAGACAGAATCAGAGCTATCTCAAGTCTGATTAAGTTCAGAAAGGCACTGAAGCACTATTTGTTCCTAACATACTACCCCGAAGCTACTCCATCCGAAGCTACTCCATCTGAAAACAGCTCTCATGCAGATCTTTCATATTTGACCCCTGTAGAGAATGGATAATTACGATGATTATTACCTGCTCACTATTGGACATATTTATTCTCACTATATTTAGCATATTTACTCTTTAATTTAATTAACTTCTTATCCACGGCATTAATAATTAACCAAAATATCCATGTATATAGTTGCCATGTATATAGTTATTTATATATAATTACCATGTTTTACCAAGTTTATTTACCTTGTTCATTGTAAAAAACCAATGCTGTTTGTACCATTGTGTTTATATTTGTTCATATGTAAACCGCACTGATTTAAGAGCGCGGTATATAAGAAAAATAAATAAATAAATAAATAAATAAAGGGTGTCCAGACCATTTCTGGACGTCCTCAGCTGGTGGCTGCACCCACCCAATCTACTAAAAGGAGTGCCCTTTCAAATTCCTGGGTACACAGTGGTACTGACCACAGACACCTCCCTGCAGGGCTGGGGAGCTCATTGTTTGAACAAGTGCACACAGGGCCTGTGGTCTCCTTGGGAGGCTGCACAGCAGATCAATCTCCTAGAACTCGGGGCTATTCCCTTAGCACTCAAAGCTTTCTCTCCTACCCTGGCTCATCAATCTGTCCTGGTTCAGACAGCCAGGTAGCCATGTTCTCTGTGAACAAACAAGGCGGGACTGGGTCCAGACTCCTTTGTCGGGAGGCTCAGGACCTTTGTTCATTTGCCCTCCAGTATAAAAGGCTCCAGTGCCTTGCCCTGTTGAGGCTTTCCTAACCAGGGCTCTGCAGATCAACAAACAGTAAGGATTTGAGGATACCTAAGCTACACGAACAAAACAATGGCTGGTAAAAATCGTATTGCTAAAGCTGTTGCCCCCGTTACAGCTTCTGCCTCGGTCCAGACAGAGGTCCTAATGCCAGTTGAAGGACCAGTTCCATGTGCAGGGTGCCTGCATGCTGAAGCTCTGAGGAAACAAGTGGAGGAACTCGGAGGAGGTGGCGAGGCTGAGGAGCATTCAAGAAAGAAGTACATTGAGATGCTTCTTGCAGCAACCAAGCTCTCCAGCACAGGAGAAGATGGGTGCCAACAGAATGTCGATGGTTGGACACAAGTCACCAGGGCCTGCAAAATTACCAATCCAACTTCTCCAGTCCTTGAACTGAAGATCCATTATGCAGCCCTGGAAGTGGAGGAGGTGAAAGCATTCCTGGAAAGGGAAGAACTAGAGTTCAAGTACCCCAAAGTTGCAGAATCAGTGACCAGAAGGAAACGAAGGGTAGTGGTGGTTGGAGACTCTCTTCTGAGGGGTTCTGAGGCGTCCATCTGCCGACCAGACTTGATGTCCAGAGAGGTATGCTGTCTGCCTGGTGCCAAAATCCAAGATGTTACGGAGAGTTTGCCGAGACTCATCAAGCCCACTGACTATTACCCAACGTTGATAATCCATGTTGGAACAAATGATATTGCCAGGTATACCTCGGAAAGTATCAAAAGTGACTTCATGGCTCTGGGACAGAGGGTGAAGCAGGTGCACAGGTGGTCTCTTCAGTCCTCCCTGTTGAGGGTAAAGGCCAAGGCAGAGAGGCTCGCATCCTGGAGATGAATGCATGGCTGCGTGGATGGTGTCATCGAGAGCATTTTGGTTTCCTAGACCATGGGATGCTGTTCCAAGGGTTGCAGAGCAGAGATGGCATGTGTCCAAGAAAGGTCAACGCATCTTCTGTAGTAGACTGGCTAATCTACTGAAGAGGGCTTTAAACTAGATTCGTTGGGGATAGGTGAAGAAAGCCCCCAGGTAGGTGATACCCATTTCCATAAAGGTATTTAATGTAACAGGGGTAACATATGGAAAGCAGTGTGTATAAATGCCCGTAGCATGGGAAATAAGATCCCTGATGTTGAAGCTTTGGTGGGAGTGGCTGACATGGATTTAGTGGCAGTTACAGAAACATGTTTCACAGAAAACCATGACTGGGATGTAACTATACCTGGCTATACTTTATTCCGAAAGGACAGGGTAGGAAGAAGGGGAGGAGGAGTGGCACTATATGTAAAAACTACTATTAAAGCTTTGGAATTACAGAGCTTAAAAGGGAGAGAGGAAGCATTGTGGGTTAAACTAGAAAGAAGGAAAGAGAAATCTATTTGCATTGGTGTGATATACAGACCTCCCTCACAATAGGAAGAGGTGGACAGTTAATTGAAGACATACGCAGCATTGCTAGGAAAGGGGACGTGCTACTGATAGGAGATTTCAATATGCCAGATGTTGATTGGCACATTCCTGCTGCAGTATCATCTAGAAGTAAGGAGATCCTGGATTCTCTACAGGGAGAACTATTCAGGCAATTGGTAACAGACCCCACATGTGAAGGGACCATACTGGACTTTGTGCTTATCAGTGGTGAAAGTGTTTCTGATGTTGTAGTGTGAGATCATTTTGCATCCAGTGATCACCAGATGGTGTGGTTCAGTATTAGGACTAGGGCTGTTAGAATCCATTCCAAGGTGAGGATCTTAGACTTTAGGAAGACTAACTTTGTGAAGATGGGCCAATACCTCAGGGAGTTGTTAGTGGGATGGGAACAGCTGGGGATGTAGAAAAACAGTGGGCAAAACTGAAAGGGGATATTTTAAGGGCAACCAACCTTTTTGTTAAAATGGTAAATAAAGGCAAAAGGAAAAGGAGACCGCTATGGTTTTCTAAGGAAGTAGCTGAAAAAGTGAAGAAAAAGAGGGAGGCCTTCATGAAATACAAGAGATCACAGAGAGGAAAACGGGCATCTGTATTTGGAAAAACTTAGAGAAGCTAGCAAAGTAGTCAAGAAGGCAAAGATTCAAAAGGAGGAGGAAATAGCCAAATACAATGAAATGGGGGGATAAGACATTTTTCAGATATATTAGTGAGAAGAGGAAGGGCAAGAGTGGTATTGTCAGACTCAAGGGTGCAGGGGGGGAATATGTAGAAGCCGATAAGGATAAAGTGGAATTCCTTAACAAATATTTTTGTTCTGTGTTCAGATGAAGAACCAGGAGCAGGACCTCAGAAAACACCCACAAATAGGAACAGAAGCGAGGGACATCTTGAACAATTTTCAGAAGACTGTGTTCGTGAGAAACTAGCTCAACTTAAAGTAGACAAAGCGATGGGACCGGATGGGATATACCCTAAAATACTGAGGGAACTTGGGGACGTTCTAGCAGCTCCACTGACTGACCTTTTCAATGCCTTGTTGGAGTCGGGAGTGGTGCCAAAGGACTGGTGAGAGGCTCATGTGGTGCCTTTACACAAAAGCGGAAGTAAGGATGTGGTTGAAAACTATAGGCCGGTTAGTTTAACTTCGGTGGTGAGTAAATTATTGGAAACGCTGCTGAAAGAGAAAATAGTGAGGTTTCTGGAGTCCAGCGGATTACAGGATCCGAGGCAGCATGGATTCACCAGAGGCAGGTCTTGTCAGACAAATCTGATTTCTTGGACTGGGTGACCAGGGAGTTGGACCGAGGGAGAGCTCTAGATGTGGTGTATTTAGATTTCAGTAAAGCCTTTGACACTGTTCCTCACAGGCGACTTATAAACAAACTGAGCACCCTAGGGATGGACCCTAAAGTTACTGCTTGGGTTAGAAATTGGTTGGGTGGGAGGCGACAAAGAGTACAAGTAAATGGAGCTCACTCTGAGGGGAAGGATGTTACTAGTGGTGTGCCCCAGGGATCTGTCCTTGGTCCGATTCTTTTTAACGTCTTTGTTAGTAAAATAGCGGAATGACTGTCGGGTAAGGTTTGCTTCTTTGCGAATGATACCAAAATCTGCAATAGAGTAGACACCCAGGAAGGTGTAGATAACATGAGGAGGGATCTAGCTAAGCTTGAAGAATGGTCTAGAATTTGGCAGCTGGGATTTAATGTTAAAAAATGTAAGGTCATTAATTTGGGCTGCAGCAATCCAAGGGAGCAATACAGTATAGGAGGTGAAGTACTTTTGTCCTCTAAAGAAGAGCGGGACCTAGGCGTGGTTGTGTCTGATCTTAAAGTAGCTAAACAGGTAGAAAAGGCAACTGCAAAAGCTAGAAGGATGCTTGGGTGCATATGGAGAGGAATGGCTAGCAGAAAAAAGGAGGTGATAATGCCTCTAAGTTTTTTGGTGCGACCTCATTTGGAGTATAGTGTGCAATTCTGGAGACCGCACCTTCAAAAGGATGTGAACAGGATGGATTTAGTGCAGAGGGTGGCTACTAAAATGATTAGTGGGCTTCATTATAAAGCATATGAGGACAGACTTAAGGATCTTAATATGTACACCTTAGAGGAAAGGCGGGATAGAGGTGATATGATTGAGATGTTTAAATACCTCCGTGGCATAAATGTTCAGGGAGAGAGCCTCTTTCAATTGAAAGCAAGTTCTGTTACGAGGACATGGGATGAGGGTGAAGGGAGAGAGATTCAGGAGTTATATGCGGAAATATTTCTTTACGGAAAGAGTAGTGGATCCATGGAATAGTCTCCCAGTGGAGGTGGTAGAGATGAGGACAGTAACTGAATTCAAAAAAGCATGGGACCAACACAGAGGATCTCTAAAGGTAAAAAGTGGACTGTTGTTGATATGGAAGGACAGACTAGATAGGCCATGTGGTCTTTTTCTGGCATCATGTTTCTGTTTCTATGCCCTCAAGCACAACATGCTCCTCAAGGCGATGTACCTTCCATGCCAGGAAAACTACCTGGTCAACAGGTTGAGCAGAGTTTTGCAGCCCCATGAGTGGCAGCTGCATCCCTTGGTAGTTCAGAAGATCTTCCTAAAATGGGGTCTCCCTTTGATAGATCTGTTTGCCAGTCCACTGAACAGGCAACTGCCAAATAGATAAAGTATTATATAATTAAAAATATCTGTAATAAGTAGGGCAATTTTTTGTGTATTGTAAGTTCTGCTCCAGGCAACCGCATCCTCTTAGGATAGCAGCGGATGCTTTTTTGATTCCCTGGTCTCAGGGCCTCCAGTATGCACTTCCTCCCACGCCCTTGGTGGCCCGAACTCTGTTCAAGATCCTTCAGGACAAGGCCTCGGTCCAGCTGGTGGCTCCCAGGTGGCCGAGACAGCCTTGGTTTCCCCTTCTGCTTCAGCTGGCTGTGGATCCCCCACTGCCTCTGGGGTTTCAACCCAACCTTCTCTCTCAGGAGCAGGGTTCCCTTCTGCTCCCCAATCTCAAAGCTCTCAATTTGATGGCCTGGAGGCTGCAAGGGTAGTTTTGGCTCCCTGGGGCCTACCTCAGGAAGTTGAGGAGGTTGTCCTAGCCTCTAGGAAACAATCCACTAGGAAAACCTATTCTCTCAAATGGAAAAGGTTTTCTGTGTGGTGTCAGCTACGTACAGAGGATCCTTTCTCCTGTACTGTACCAGTGGTGCTTCAGTACCTACTGCACTTGTCCAATCAGGGACTTAAGTCTAATTCTGTTCGGGTCCACCTCTCAGCTCTAGCAGCTCACCACTCACTGGTGGAAGGACAGTCTGTCGGTTCACCGCTTGGTGTCCCGCTTTCTCAGGGGCTTGCTTTTGCTCAAGCCTCCAATCCGTCCTCCTGCCCCTGAGTGGGAGTTGAATGTGGTCTTGCAGCAGCTGACTCGCCTACCCTTTGAGCCGATGGCTTCTTGCCCCCTACGCTTCCTGTCCTGGAAGACACTCTTCTTGATAGCCCTTACCTCTTCTAGGTGAGTGAGTGAGCTTCAGGCCCTGGTCTGTGATAGGCCTTACACTCGCTTCTATGGGAACAGGTAGTCCTTAGGACTCATCCAAAGTTCCTCCCCAAAGTTGTCTCCTCCTTCCACCTTAACCAAGAGGTGGTTCTTCCAACATTCTTCCCTAGGCCTCATGCAAGCCAGGCTGAAGCAGTTCTGCATACCCTGGACTGTAGGAGGGCCTTATCCTTCTACCTTGACCGTACGCAGGGGCATAGAAGGGCTACTCGGCTCTTTGTATCCTTTGACCCTAATAAGTTGGGGTTGGCTGTGTCCAAGCGTACCTTGTCCATCTGGGTGGCTGACTGTATCACCTGGGCTTACAAGGAGGCTGACCTTCCCTTTGCAGGGTCGGGTCACGGCCCACTGTGTCAGGGCAGTGGCTGCCTCAGTGGCTCATCTCCGCTCTGTAACCTTGGTAGACATCTGCAGGGCTGCAACTTGGTCTTCCAGCCAGATTTTTGCAGCCCATTTCTGTCTGGAGAGGGAGTCCCGTAGGGAGAGTGCTTTTGGCCAAGCAGTACTCCGGAATCTCTTTGAGGTTTAGGCAACTCCTGCCCTCTGTTGGGCTACCGGTGGAGGTTGTGTCAGTGAAAAGCCTTTCTTTGCTGCTGAGACTAGAGGGAGTTCTCTTGTTCAGCCTGGGTTCCTCGGTAGCCCAGAGCTAGGGAGTCACCCATATGTGAGGACTGACTTCCTGCTTGGTCCTGGAGAAAGAGTAGTTACTCACCTGTAACAGTGTTCTCCAGGAGCAGCAGGAATCAGTCCTCACAACCCTCGCTCCTCCCCTGGGAGTTGCAGTTGTACATAGTTTGTTTTTACTTTTTTTGTGTGCTGTTCTTAGCTATGTCATTTGACTGAGGTAAGATGGCACCTTTAGGTGGGAAGGGAACCGCACATGCGTGCCTGCATTCCCAAAGGCTTTCATAGAAAGCTGGGGAAATGTGAGGACTGATTCCTGCTGCTCCTGGAGCACACCTGTTACAGGTGAGTAACTACTCTTTCTCCTGTCGACTCACAGATTTCCTCTGTTTCACTCTTGGATATCTGGCAGGTGGTTAGCAGTACTGAGCAGATTCTTATGGAGACTGTTCCTCCTTTGTCATTTTACTATGGATGCGGTTTTTAAATTTCAGAATTTGGATAGTCAAATTGGGACTTTGAATTCATGTATTTCGAATATGGATACACAAGTCCTTTGTTCTCTTCAGTCTACTAATATGAAGGGTAGTCTTATGCATCAAAAACTTGAGAATTTAGAGAATGACTAGGAGCAAGTATTTCAGAGTGCTTAATTTTCCTTGTATAAGTTTATCTCCAGAAATATTGTTTAGGAAATACTTGAAGGATGTCTTTCTCCTTCCAACTGCTGATTCTCTTTTGTGTTTGTTAAATGTTATATTTCCACTAAAATTGTTCAGCAAAGTATAGAGGATGGGGAAAGCAGCTGTCCTTGAGGACAAAAATAATTTTGATTTGACTGCTTTTTTAGAAGATACTTAGGATATTATTTCCACTAGAGTTACACTGTTAGTGACTGGTTTCTGAGGAAGATAAAATCGCTATTCTCAAGGCTTATTTTAGGAAAAAAGCTAATTTGTATTGTGGTGACGACATTTCTCCAGGACCAAGCAGGAAGTCAGTCCTCACATATGGGTGACTTCGGCGCCGACGGAGCCCTCGCGGAGCAATTTTCCCCAGCTTTCAAAGAAAGCCTTTGGGAATTGCAGCGCACATGCGCGGTCCCCTTCCCGCCCAAGGGTGCCATCTTAGCCAGTCTTCTTTTTTCCGCGGAGCCCTACAGACGTGGTCTTCCAGTCCCCGCAGAAAAGTTGATTTTCTTCATTTATTTTCTATTTTTTCTTCGGTTCGACGCCGGTCTCTTTCCTGCCCGGACTCGCGACGCCGTTGCGAGTCCTTCTCTTATTTTTTGGTTTTTCTGATTTTTCTTGTCAGTTTCGTTTTCAGTTTTTCGCTGGCAGCCCGGTCCTTTGACCTTGCAGGGGCCCTTTTTCCCCCGATGGCTGCCAGTGGCTTCAAAAGGTGTGTTCAGTGTGACAGAAACATGTCCCTCACTGACACACATGATCATTGCCTCCGCTGCCTCGGCCCAGATCACGAGGAACTGATCTGTGGGGCCTGCAGCAAAATGTCCTCCAAAGCCTTACGGAGTCGGCGGCATCAGCAGGAAAGAATCTTCGCAGATCCCACCCGTACCCGGACTTCGTCGGAGGCCTCGGCATCCAGAGGCTCCAGCTCTGAGCATCGCCGGAGTTCCTCCGACAGAGGTTCTCCCTCGGGGGACCATCATCGGAAGACAAAACCCGCGAGGACGGCGTCGGACGCTCCTGGTTCCGCGAGGGCCAAGTCGCATAGCCCCGATAGCCGTCCCGAGTCTTTGGAGCAGGATCGTCTCACGAAGCGACCTCGTCTGGAATCGGAATCGCCTGCTCCGGTAAGTCCTGTAGTCCTCGTGGACTCGCCTCCGAGGGGTCTGACGTCGGGCCCGACACCGTCGGGGCCCGAGTCGGGGGCTGCTGGGTCTCCTGAGTTCGGACTCAGGTTGATGGCCTTGGAGAGCAGCCTGGCTGCCTTCATGGACCAGCAGCGGGCACTGATCGCTAGCCTTGCTGGCGCCTCTGCCCTGACCGCCGGGACGTCGACGTCTAAGTCGACCCCGGAGACCGAGCCGATCCTCGAGTCCATGCGGGCTCGAGTCGATCCTCAGTCGAGGTCTCCCTCGGCCTCCCATTCGGGACCGATGTCGTCGTCGCCGACTCCCTCGGCGTCGGGGCGGCCGACGCCTACGCCCGCTCGACACGACCCCACCGATTCCTCCTCGGAGTCGACCTGGGAATCTGAAGTGGAAGAGTCACCTGATTCCTTTCGGACTCGGTGTGTCCCCTCGGACTCCCCTGAGTCTGAACCTCGGAAGCAGTCCCCCCCGGAGGATGCCCGGTTCTCGGACTTCGTCAGGGATATGGCCAAGGCTTTGGCCTTCCCTGCGGATCCTGAGGAGGAGCCTCGAGCCGAAGAGCTCGATGCCCTCCAGTACGACTCTCCAGCAAAGGAGCACTTTACTGTACCGGTTCCTCCCATGCTGGAACGACTACTCTTCCGCATGTGGGAGAGTCCGGCATCGTCGCCGGTATTAAGCAAGCGGGTCGATTCCATCTATCGAGTCCGCAAGAGCCCTGGCTTCCAGAAAGCACAGCTACCGCACCATTCCATGTTGGTGGAATCGGGGAAAAACAAGGGGGAGCAGCTGCTCTTGCAGGAAACACAGGAAAGCAACAAAGGGCAAGAGTCGTCGGTGGGTGTAAACGAATTTTTATTAACCCCTACGCGTTTCGGCCGTAGCCTTCTTCAGGGGGCACACAGATGTGTATGATCGATGAAATCTGCAAACCGTAAATTATATTCACCAAAGTAACTGTTCGAATCGTGAAAAACTTGTTCCTGGAACTTGTTGGTGGAATCGGCCATGCATAGGCTCAAGAGCCAGAAGATGCACTCCTCGGTGCCTCCCGGCAGGGAGGCCCGCAACCTGGATGGCCTCAGTAAGAAGTGTTTCCAAGGCTCTATGCTTGCTTGTCGGGTCCAGACCTACCAGCTCTACATGGGCATGTACCTTAGAGATCTGGCTAAGGAGATAGCCGGATTCTCTGCTGGCCTTTCCGAGGAACCTTTGCGGAGGTTCCTAGCCTTGTCCACTGGAATTCGAGAATGCTCCAAATTCATTTCTCGAGCAGCCTATCATGGCTTTGAAGCATCGGCTCGTGTGGCCGCAGCCGGCATCGGTGCCCGCCGACAGGCTTGGCTTCAGTCGTCTGACCTTGAACCCTGGGTGCAGGACAAGTTGGTCGATGTCCCCTGCCGAGGTGAGAACCTATTTGGCAAGGCCATGGCTGAGAAGGCTGCACAAATCGAGACGGAAACTCTCACCAGAACAAGGCTTTCTAGAAAGACCTCTGCCCCTTCCCAAAAGAAGAAGGGCTCGGGGGAAAAAAGTCCTTTTACCCGAGGAAGGCGGCTGCCTATAAACACTACCCTCAGTATCAGGCCTCCTCAGCTCCCCAACAGGGTCAGCAGGCCAAGGGACGGGGTAACGGGTCCCGTAGGCAGCAAGCCCCCAAGCCTGCACCACCGGCCCCTGTTCAGCAGGGTGGGGGTTTTTGACTTCATTGACATAGCCTCTCCCCCTCAGCTGGTTTCTCCCAGTACAGGAGGCTGGCTGGTCCACTTTGCCCACAGGTGGTCCAACATCACATCAGATGCCTGGGTGCTTCATGTTGTGCGAGAAGGCTATCTTCTCCACTTCCACCAGGTCCCTCCCTCCTATTTTCCGGGAGAGCCTCCACGACTCCCTCTGCACAGGGACTTACTTCTTCAGGAGTTAGCAAGTCTTCTTCAGGAACAGGCTGTGGAACCGGTGCCCCACCACCTGAGAGGTCAAGGCTTTTATTCCAGGTATTTCCTAATACCAAAAAGAACAGGCGGCCTCAGACCCATCCTGGACTTGCGCAACCTCAACAAGTTCCTTGTGCGGGAGAAGTTCAAGATGCTTACCCTTGGAATCCTTCTGCCCTACCTCCAGCAGGGAGATTGGCTATGCTCCTTGGATCTGAAGGATGCCTACACGCACATCCTCATCCACCCAAGCCACCGCCAATACCTAAGGTTTGTGGTGGCAGGAAATCATTACCAGTACAGAGTACTGCCCTTTGGCCTATCCTCCGCACCACGAGTCTTCACAAAATGTCTCACAGTGGTGGCGGCTTATCTCCGGCTTCAGGGCCTCTATGTCTTTCCTTACCTAGACGACTGGCTCATCAGAGCATCGTCCTCTCAAGAAGTCACACAAGCCACGCACCGCACTGTGAATCTTCTCCAGTACTTGGGCTTTGTCGTAAACTTCGCAAAGTCCACTTTGCTCCCCTCGCAGGATCTCGAGTTCATCGGCGCAAGATTGCACACTCTTCAGGCGCGAGCTTTCCTGCCTCTCGACAGGGCTCAGCGGCTCATGGACCTAGCCAGCCGTTTTCGCAGCCAGTCCCCTGGTCTCGGCCAGGCGCTTTCTGAGACTACTCGGCCATATGGCTTCCACCGTCCACGTGACCCCCAACGCCCGCCTGAATATGCGGCCTGCTCAGTGGTGCCTTCGCAAGCAGTGGCAACAGGCCACGGGCGGCCTCGCCGACTTAGTGCAGATCTCCGGCCCGCTGGCCTCTTCTCTGCAGTGGTGGCTTCATCAGCCGAACCTGGTACTCGGAATGCCTTTTCAATCTCCTCCGCCTGCTCAAGTACTGACGACCGATGCTTCTCTCCTGGGATGGGGAGCGCATTGCCAAGGGGCATGTACTCAAGGTCTCTGGACCTCGGAGTCTGCGCAGCAGATCAACTTCCTGGAGCTCAGCGCAATCCGTCTGGCTCTCAAGGCTTTCTCCCACCTGACTTCTCACCGGTCCGTCCTTGTCCAGACGGACAATCAAGTTGCCATGTTCTACGTGAACAAACAGGGGGGCACGGGCTCCTTCCTTCTCTGTCGGGAAGCACAGAGGCTCTGCTCTTGGGCCGTCAGCCACGGCATTCTTCTCAAGGCAGTTTATCTCCCAGGCCAAGAAAATTGCCTAGCGGACAAACTCAGCAGAATCCTCCAGCCGCACGAGTGGCGACTGGATCCCTTGGTAGTTCAGAAACTTTTTCTGAAGTGGGGCCTCCCCACTCTGGATCTTTTTGCCAGTCCTCTCAACCGGCAACTTCCTCGTTTCTGCTCTCGGCAGCCGCATCCCCTTCGAGTAGCGGCGGATGCTTTTCTGCTCTCATGGTCGAAAAGCCTTCTGTATGCCTTTCCTCCCATACCGCTAATCTCTCGTACTCTTTTCAAGGTTCTCCGAGACGAAGCTTCCATGATCTTGATAGCTCCTCGGTGGCCCAGACAGCCGTGGTTTCCACTCCTGCTGCAACTGGCGGTGGAGGCTCCGTTCCCTCTGGGGTTTCAACCAGACCTCCTAACACAGGTTCAGGGGTCCCTGCTACACCCCAACCTCATATCTCTACATCTGATGGCCTGGCTGCTGAAAGGGTAGTCCTTGCTCCCCTTCTACTGCCGGCAGAAGTGGAAGAAGTCATCCTCGCTTCCTGGCGACCTTCTACCCGCAAATGCTACGCCCTTAAATGGCGGCGTTTTTCCGTTTGGTGTACCCATCAGTCTCTGGATCCCTTCTCCTGCTCAGTGTCGGTGGTCTTGCAGTATTTGCTCTACCTCTCTAATCTTGGACTTAAGTCCAACTCCGTCAAGGTTCACCTCAGTGCTCTTTCAGCACATCATGTGCCGGTGGACGGCAGACCTCTTTCCAACGACCCTCTCGTGGCAAGGTTTCTCCGAGGTCTCCTCCTAAAACCACCTCTGCGCCCGACTGGGATCTGAATGTGGTTTTGCAGCGGATCACCTGTCCGCCTTTTGAACCTATGGCTACCTGTCCTCTCCGTTTTCTTTCTTGGAAAACCTTATTCTTGATAGCCCTCACTTCCGCTAGACGCGTAAGTGAACTACAGGCCCTTGTGTCTGATCCCCCTTACACTCTGTTCTACAAAAATAGGGTAGTCCTACGGACTCACCCTAAATTTCTTCCAAAAGTGGTCTCACCTTTTCACATCAATCAGGAGGTGGTACTTCCGACCTTCTTTCCCAGGCCACACTCCAGCCGAGCTGAAATGGTCCTGCATACCCTGGACTGTAGAAGGGCGTTGAACTTCTACCTTGACCGTACGCGGGAGCACCGCAAAGCTGCTCAGCTTTTCGTGTCTTTTGACCCCAATAAATTGGGGCTACCTGTCTCCAAGCGTACTCTGTCCATCTGGGTTGCTGACTGTATCGCTTGGGCTTATGGAGCAGCCGGACTCTTGTTAGAAAGTCGGGTCACGGCTCATTGTGTTCGGGCGAAGGCTACGTCAGTGGCTTACCTCCGCTCTGTTCCATTGGCAGACATCTGCCGGGCCGCTACTTGGTCTTCGAGCCAGACTTTTGCGGTCCATTACTGCCTCGAGAGGGAGTCCCGCAGGGACAGTGCTTTCGGACAGGCAGTCCTCCGAAATCTCTTCGAGTTTTGAGCAACTCCTACCCTCCATCCCGGATGGGGGCTACCGGTGGGTAATAATTCAGTGAAGATTCCTTCCTTCTGTGCTGCTGAGCTAGAGGGAGCTCATTTTTGTGCTTAGGGTCTCCGGTAGCCTTAAGCTTGGGAGTCCCATATGTGAGGACTGACTTCCTGCTTGGTCCTGGAGAAAGCATAGTTACTCACCTGTAACAGGTGTTCTCCAGGAGCAGCAGGAATCAGTCCTCACAACCCTCCCTCCTCCCCTTGGAGTTGCAATCATCTGCTTTAGTTTTTTTTGCAAATTTTTATGCTGTCTTTTAGCTATGTCATCTGACTGGCTAAGATGGCACCCTTGGGCGGGAAGGGGACCGCGCATGCGTGCTGCAATTCCCAAAGGCTTTCTTTGAAAGCTGGGGAAAATTGCTCCGTGAGGGCTCAGTCGGCGCCGACGTCACCCATATGTGAGGACTGATTCCTGCTGCTCCTGGAGAACACCTGTTACAGGTGAGTAACTACGCTATCTGTTTTTCCTGATGTTTCCTGCCTTACACAAACACGTAGAAAGTCTTTTCTTGCCCTCAAACCTAGAAGTTTGCTTTAGGAGCTACTTTCTTTTTGCATTATCCCTGTAAATGTTTAGTCTCTCTTGGGTATGACAAATTTGTGGGGTTTTATCACCATCAGATTTAGAAAAATTGATACTTGACAAGGGAAAGGCACAGTGATTTTTCTTTTCTTTTATGCTTTATTTCTTGATGTTGGTTATAGATGCTAAGTGGATGGGAGGGTTGATTGGGCTGGTTTTGACAGGGACATTTTCCTTTCTTTAGGTTTTTGATCTCCTATCTTTTCCTCATTACTATTATTTTTCTTGTAGTTTGCCTTGTGATGTGGGCTAATGTCTTTTGTGTTTTATTTCTTTTGTTAGATGTTATCTGTTGCTTTATTGTGTTTCTGTATACTTTATTGATATTGTATAGTTTGAAATCTTAATAAAAATAACATTTAAAAAAAAACAAGAATTGGACCAAAGACAGGTCCCTGGGGCATACCACTGGTAACCACCACCTCCTCAGAGTGAGCTGTACACTTTGCTGCCTCCCACTCAACCAATTTCTAATGCGAGCAGTAACTTTAGGGTCCCTCCATAGGGTGCTCAGTTTAAGTTGCCTGTGCAGAACGGTGTCAAATGCTTTTCTGAAACCTAAATACATGACATCTAGGGCTCTCCCTTGGTCCAACTCCCTGGTCACCCAGTTAAAGAAATCAATCGGATTTATTACTACTACTACTGAGCATTTGTATAGAGCTACAAGTTGTATGCATTGCTGCACAGACATGTAAGAGACAGTCCCTGCTCATCAGGACTTAAAATTTAGTGAAGACAGACAACACAGAAGGTGTAGACAGGGATAAAGCAAGGGGAAGAGGTAAACAAGGAGATCAGATAAGTCAAGATCCAAAAGCAGCAGCGAAGAGGTGAGTTTTCAGCTTGGATTTGACAAGGATCAGAGAAAGTGCCTGGCGTACAGACACAGGTAGTTTGTTCCAGGCATAAGGTGCAGCAAGATGAAAGGAGCGAAGTCTGGAGTTAGTAGTAGAAAAGGGCACAGATAAAAGCAGTTTGCCAGACGAGCAGAGTTCCCGAGGGGGGTTGTAAGAGATAAGACAGGTAGTGAGGAGCTGCAGTGTGAATACATTTATAGGTCAGCTGGAGAAGTTTGAACTGGATGCGGAAACAGGGAGCCAATGAAGTGACTTGAGAAGAGTTGTAATATGGGCATGACGAGGCTGGTGGAAGATTAGCCACGCAGTAAGAGTGTTGAACAGATTGAAGGGGAGAGAGATGATTCAGAGGGAGACCAGCAAGGAGTAGGTTACGGTAGTCAAGACTGGATGTGATTAAGGCGTGGATAAGCGTCTTAGTAGTGTGTTCAGAAAGGAATGGGCAGATTTTGTTGTTATAGAGAAAAACGGCAGGTCTTAGCTATCAGATGAATGTGTGTGGAGAAAGAGAGTGGAGTCGGATAACCCCAAGATTGCGAGCCAAGGAAACAGGAAGGATTAGAGAGTTATCCACAGAGACTGAGGAAGAGGAGAGGATGTTTTAAGGGGATAGATAAGTTCAGTCTTGGCCATGTTCAATTTCAAGCGGCAGTGAGACATCCAAGCAGCAATGTCAGAAAGGCAGGCAGTGATCCAGGTCTGGATTGCCAGAGAGATTTCAGGCATAGAGAGGTAGATCTGGGAGTCACCGGCATAAAGATGGTACTGAAAGCCATGGGAAGAGATGAGCGCACCAAGGGACTGGGTATAGAGAGAGAAAAGGAGTGGACCTAAGATCCTTGGGGTACACCAATTGGGAGCGGGATAGCAGAAGAGGAGGAGCCACCAGAACTAACACTGAAAGTGCGATGGGAGAGATAGGAGGAGAACCAGGATAGTACAGAGCCCTTAAAACCAAGTGAGGACAGGGTATCGAGGAGAAGGTTGTGGTCAACAGTGTCAAAAACAGCAGAGGTCAAGAAGGATGAGGACAGAGTAAAGGCCCTTGTATTTTAACTGGAACAAGTCACTGGAGACCTTGGCAAAAACCGTTTCAGTAGAGTGTAAAGGACGAAAGCCAGATTGCAAAGGATCCAGGAGGGCATGAAAGGAAGTTGAGGCAGCAGCAGTGAACCCGTGTGTTGAAGGCTGCAGAGATAGTTGCAGTGGAGAGAGAGAGGTTGAGAATATGAGAGATGGAAGGAACAACAGTGGAGGAGATAGGGTTTAGGAGACGGGTAGGGATAGGATCAGAGGAGCAGATGGTGAGTTTGGAGGAAGAAAGAAGGTGTGCAGTTTCCTCTTCAGAGATCACAGGAAAGGAAGAGAGGGTAGCAGAGGTAGGGGGGGAAGTTGGGAGTAAAGAGGGGAAGTAGCTGAATTTGTGGGGAATTGGAGGGTGATCTTGTGGATTTTGTCGTGGAAATAGTCAGCCAGGGTTTGAGCAGAAAGGGAAGGCGGGGTCAGAGGCACTTTGAGCAGAGAGCTGAGAGTAGTAAAGAGACAGCGAAGGTCATAGGCAAGAGAGTTAGTCAGATGGAGATGATCTTGTTTGGCAAGAGCTATGGCTGACTGGAAAGAGACAAGCATGAATTTGAAGTGTAGAAAGTCTGCAAGGGAGCAGGATTTGAGACAAGCATGTTCAGCAGAATGGGCATAGGAACGTAGATAGCAGGTAGTGGATGAAAGCCAGGACGGGTGCAGAACGCCTCACAGGATGTGATATGGGCTGAGAGAGTATCCAGAGCAAAGGAAAGTGCAGCGTTATAGGAAGCTACTGCCTTGTCAACAGACTTAGATGACATAGTGGAGGAAAGAGATGAAGAAACAGTGGAAGAGAACACCAAAGAATCAATAGCATGAAGATTCCTAAATAGGCTGGAGGAGACAGGATGAGGTTGAGGCGGTGGGGGATGAAGATTGAAGCTTAAAAGGTGATGGTCAGATAAGGGAAGAACTGAGCTTCAGAAGTTCGAAGGTAAGCAAATAGAGGAAAATACCAGGTCAAGGCAGTGGCCATGCTGGTGAGTGGGGGCAATAGAGCAAAGCTGGAGGTCAAACGAGGAGGTAAGGGAGAGGAGCTTTAAAGCATAAGGATTAGAGGGGTTAACATGAATGTTAAAATCCCCGAGAATAAGAGTGGGAGAAGAGGAATCCAGAAAGAAGGAAAGCCACGAGTCGGTGAGAAAGGTAGAAGTAGACTTGTCAGGAGGTCGATAAATAACAGCTACCCGGAGAGGTAGTGGAGTGAAAAGGCAGATGGAGTGGACTTCAAAAGAGGGAAAGGAGCGAGACTGAGGCAGCAGGAAGGATTGGAATTGGCAGGAGGGAGAAAGTAGAAGCCCAACACCACCACCACGGCCAGTGGGATGAGGTGTTTTGGAGAAGTGATAGCCCCCATGACAGAGAGCAGCGATAGATGCAGAATCATCTGGGAGGAGCTAGGTTTCCGAGCATTAGAGATAGAGATCATGAGTAAAAGCAAGTTTATTAGAGACAGTGTGTGTTCCACAAGGCACATGAGAAGGGAAGAGTAAAAGGGGAAAGGAGAGGGATATAAATACGATTAGTGTTGCATGAAGATCTCTTCATGGAGTGTGACAGAAGTCTAGAGGGGCCAGGGTTGGGGTTGATATCTCCAAATGAGAGGAGTAGCAGAGTACGGGGCAGAGAGGAGACAGTATGGCAGAAATGAGGGTGAGGTTGCCTTAGAGAGGAGATGGTTGAATGAGAGGGAGAGAAAGTGGTGAAGCTCAAGAGCTGATAGGGTAGAAGACAGAATGGAGGGGGAAGTGAGGATGGTAAAGGAGAGATGAGGGGAGGAGTGAAGGTGCTGGTAGGAGGGGAGACGGAGTATGAAGAAAAGGAAGACAATGTGATGAGCCATAGAAGAGGAATAGAGAGGAGAACAAAGGCCAGAGGATATGGAAGGTGGGAAAGAGTCAAAGGGGTTAGGTGCCACCTGTGCATGAAGTAGGTAATGAGCAGATGACAGCCATAAGAGACAGCGAGCCACTGGCAGGGTTGGTAGAGGGGGGGGGGGGAAGTATAAGTTATTCAGCAGAGAAAAGCTGAACAAAAGTGCAAAATAAAGGGGGCAGTGCGGTAAGGGAGCACACTAGCAATGACAAATATGTGGAGAGAGAGACAGACAGAACTCACAGCAAACTAGCAAATGGTCTGGCAAGATCTGCCTCTGGGGAATCCATGCTGCCTCAGATCCTGTAATCCGTTGGACTCCATAAACCTCACTATTTTCTCTTTCAGCAGCATTTCCAATAATTTACTCGCCAAGAGTATGCACCAAGAGGTTAGACTAACCGGTCTGTAGTTTCAACCACATCCTTGCTTCTGCTTTTTTGTGAAGGGACCACAAGTGCATCCTCTGGCACCACTGCTGCCAGAACATCCCCAAGTTCCCTCAGTATTCTTGGGTGTATCCCATCTGGTCACATCGCTTTGTCTATTTTAAGTTTAGCTAGTTCCTCACAAATACAATCTTCTGAAAATCATTCAAGATGCCTCTCATTTCTGTTCCTATTTATGGATGTTTTCTGAGATCCTGCCCCTGGTTCTTCATATGTAAACACAGAACAGAAATATGTTAAGCAATTCTGCTTTATCCTCAGCATCTACATATTCCTCCCCTTCACCCTAGAGTCTGGCAATACCACTTTTGCCCCTCTTCTCGCTAACATATCTGAAAATGTCTTATCCCCCCCCCTCCCCATTTTATTGCATTGGCTGTTTCCTCCTCTTTTTGAATCTTCACTTTTCTGACTACTTGCTAACCTCTCTGTTTATCCAAATATAGATGTCTCTTTCTACATATAAGAACATAAGATATGCCATACTGGGTCAGACCAAGGTCCATCAAGCCCAGTATCCTGTTTCCAACAGTGGCCAATCTAGGTCATATGTACCTAGCAGTTTCCCCAAAAGACACAGGTTCCGCAATGCTTGTACTGGGTCAAGCATTGATATCCTGGGTCCCTTCTTAATAATGGTTTATGGACCTTTCCTCCAGGAACTTGTCCAAACCTTTTTTTAAACCCAGCTACACTAACAGCCTTTACTACATCCTCCGGTAAAAAATTCCAGAGTTTGATTACATGTTGAGTGAAGAAATATTTTCTTTTATTAGTTTTAAATAGTTTACCCTGTAGCTTCATTGCATGTCCCCTAGTCTTTCTATATTCTGATAACGTAAACAATTGATCTACGTTTACCCGTTCCACTCTGTTAATTAATTTATAGACTTCTATCATATCTCCCCTCAGCCGTCTCTTTTCCAGGTTAGAGCCCTAACCTTTTTAGCCTTTCTTCATAGGAGTATCCTTCCATCCCCTTTACCACTTTGGTGGCTCTTCTCTGAACCTTTTCTAATAACGCTATATCCTTTTTAAGATACGGCGACCAGAATTGCACACAATATTCAAGGTGCGGCATCACCATGGAACGATATAGAGGCATAATATCTTTTGTTTTATTTTCCATTCCTTTCCTTATGATACCTAGCATTCTGTTTGCTCTCTTGGCTGCCGCTGCACACTGGGCCGAGGGTTTTAACATGCTATCCACAATGACACCTAAATATTTTTCCTGGGTGGTGGTTCCTAATGTGGAACCTTGCATCGTGTAGCCATAGTTTGGGTTGTTCTTCCCTAGGTGCATAACTTTGCACTTGTCCACATTAAATTTCATCTGCCATTTTGATGCCCAATCTTCCAGTTTATCAAGATCCTCTTGCAATTTTCCACAATCCTCTTGGGTTTTAACAACTTTAAATAGTTTTGTGTCATCTGCAAATTTGATAACCTCTCGTTATTCCACTTTCCAGGTCATTTATGAATGTCAAAAAGCAGCGAACCCAGCACAGATCCCTGGGGTACACCACTATTCACTTTTCTCCATTGGGAAAATTGGCCATTTAGCCCAACCCTCTGCTTTCTATCTTTTAACCAGTTCTTGATCCACAGTAGTACACTGCCTCCTATCCCATGACTCTTTAGTTTTGCCAAATCTCTGAGACCTTGTCAAAGGCTTTCTGAAAGTCCAGATACACTATATCAGGCATGTCCAAAGTCCGGCCCGCGGGCCAATTACGGCCCGCGTTCCGGACTGAAACGGCCCCACAGGTGAGCTACCCAAATATATAACTTACGGCCCCCGGTAGTGATTCCCTGAAAGCTACTGAGGACTCCAGCGATCTCTAGCTGCGGCACTTGACATCAGCTGGCGCAGGAAGGAGAGCCCAAATCTCGCGACGTCCGAGATCTCGTGAGATTTGGGCTTTCCTTCTCTGTGTGCTGGCTGATGACGTCAATTCCCGCTCGACAGATCCCTGGAGTCCTCAGTGGCGTTCGCAGAATCACTAGTGGAGGGCCGTAAGTTATATATTGGGCAGCTCATCTGTGGGATCCGGAACGTGGGCCGAGGGATCCCAGGTGGTGCGCAGGGAATTACTACTGGGGCTACCATTTATCAATTTGGGCTATAATGGATTGGTGCTCAGGATCGCTTGACGTCATCAGACAGTGCATAGCTTCTCCCCTTCTGGCCAATTTTTATAATGGCAACTACAAATAAGAAACGAAAAGTTGACAGTGAGAGACGCCGCTTCCAGGACAGGTGGAAAGTGGAATATTTTTTCACTGAAATACGGAATCACTGTGTTTGTCTGATATGCCAAGAGACTGTGGCTGTTTATAAGGAATTTAATATCAAGAGACACTACCAGTCGAGACATAGCACATACGACAAGCTAACAGGGCGCGACCGCAGTGAAAAGTTGAACTTGAAGCTGTTTTAATGTCACAACAGCGATTTTTTACAAGAGCCCGTGAATCAAATGAAAATGCCACAAAGGCTAGCTATGAGGTGGCAGCGTTAATTGCTAAAAATTGCAAATCTTTTGCTGAGGGTGAGTTTATCAAAGAATGTGTTATGAAAATGGTGCAGAATATCTGTCCCGAGAAGAAGCAAGAGTTTGCCAACATTTGCCTGGCTCGTAACACTGTAGCAAGGAGAATTGAAGAAATTTCATCAGATATTAAGAGACACTTAACGTCAAAAGGAGTTGATTTTGACTTCTTTTCAATAGCCTGTGATGAAAGCACGGACCTCTCTGACACAGCTCAGTTGCTGATTTTTCTGAGAGGGGTGGACCATGAAATGAATGTGACTGAGGAGCTGCTTGACCTCCAGAGCCTTAAGGACCAAACAAGAGGAAAAGATTTATTTGTCTCTGTTAGTTCTGCCATAGATGACATGAAACTGCCTTGGAACAAGGTTACTGGGATTATTACTGATGGGGCACCTGCCATGACTGGTGAACGAAGTGGATTATCAACCCTAATCTGTAACAAGGTGATTGAAGAAGGAGGCAACGCTATCAAACTTCATTGTATCATTCATCAAGTTCTCTGTGCTAAACATCTTAAATATGATCATGTTATGAAACCGGTGCTAAAGACCATTAATTGCATCCGCTCTAAAGCCCTGTGCCACCGCCAGTTTAAACAGTTTTTACTGGATATCCAGGCTGAATACGAAGATGTTTTATATCATAATGATGTAAGATGGCTCAGTCGGGGGTCTGCACTGCAGCGTTTCTACTCTCAGAAAGGAAATTGGAGAATTCTTGGAAACAAAGGGACAACCGATGCGAGAACTATCTGATCCTATTTAGCTGGCTGATTTGGGGTTTCTAGTCGACATAACAAAGCATCTGAATGTACTGAACACGAGTCTTCAGGGCAAAGATGCAGCGGTGAACCAGCTTTATTCACACCTCAAAGCCTTTGGAACAAAGCTGCAACTTTTCCTAAGGCATTTGTCACAAACGCAGCCCAATACTGTTCACTTTTCAGCGTTGCAGGAAATAATGAACAGTTTTCCACAGGATGATATCAGTGCACAAACGAGCAGGTATGCAGCGGACATCGCATCTCTGGCTGGGGAGTTTAAACGGCGCTTTCAAGATTTTGCAGCTATTGAAAAGGAGATCAGCATTTTCTCCTCTCCATTCTCTGTTGACCCCGACAATGCCCCAGATCAGCTGCAGCTCGAGCTCATTGAGCTGCATTGTGACAGCGAGTTACGCAGTCGTCACCAACAGCTCTCTCTTGTGAACTTTTACCGCCAACTGGATAAGAGCCGATTTCAAGAGATTCGAACATTGGCTAAGAAAATGTTGAGCTTGTTTGGCTCAACATATTTGTGTGAGAAGACATTCTCTGTTATGAACTTTAACAAGAACCGTGTGAGGACAAGACTAAGTGACTCTCACCTGCGTGACATTTTGCGCATCAAAACCACGGCCTTTGAACCAGACCTAGTCTATGTGCTGCAGTCCAGATCTCAGTTTCACCCTTCACATTAGTGCAGGCAAGTTTTTTTTTCAATTGAGAGGAATGCATTGTAAAATCTCAGTTAATGTCAGTTGGTTTAAATCAGTTCTAAATATATTTGAACACATGTATACTTGGTGTTATGTTCCTGTTCACATTTTTTGAACTTAAAAGTTGACAGACAACCTTCATACTTTGTGTAATGTACTTTCTAATGTTTCTGACATATTTCAGCTTCCTGTTTTTTTGAGATTAAAGGCAGTGATTTAACACCTGTTTAGATTTGTCATCCAAGTCACAAAATGAAAAGTATGCCGTTTTCAATAAACTTTTGCATAAAATAGTTCATTTGCATTTAATTTTAATGGTTCATCAGAATGTCGGGCAAAATGGTCGGCCTTCGCACATGTTCACTTCATCAAATCTGGCACTCTTCCAAAAAAGTTTGGACACCACTGCACTATATCAACCGACTCACCTTTGTCCACCTGTTTATTCACACTTTCAAAAAAACATAATAGATTAGTAAGACAAGATCGTCCTTGTCTAAAACCATGTTGGCTGTCTCCCATTAGGCCATGACTAACTACATGCTGAGTAATTTTATTCTTTATGATGGTTTCTACCATTTTTCCTGGTACTGACGTGAGGCTCACCGGTCTGTAGTTTCCCGGAGCACCCCTGGAACCCTTTTTAAAAATTGGCGTTACATTGGCGATCCTCCAATCTTCAGGTATTACAGATGATTTTAATGAAAATTAACAGATTACTAATAGCAGGTCTGCAGTCTCATATTTCATTTCTTTCAACACCCTTGGATGTATACCATCCGGCCCAGGTGATTTGCTACACTTCAGTTTATCTAATAGTTGTAATACATCTTCCCGATGTATCTATTTCCTTCAATTCTTCCGCACCTTTAAATACCACTTCAGTCATGGGTAACATCCCTACATCTTCCTCAGTAAAGACCGAAGCAAAGAATTCATTCAGTCTCTCCGCTATCGCCTTGTCACCTCTTAGTGCCCCTTTAACTCCTCTATCATCTAATGGACCAACTGACTCTCACAGGTTTTTTTTCTACGAATGTACTTGAAAAAAATCTTTATTTCACGTTTTTGCTTCCGCAGCAAGCTTCTTCTCAAATTCTCCCTTTGCCTGCTTTATCAATGCCTTGCATTTGACTTGCCAATGCTTGTGCTGTTTCCAGGTTTCGTCGTTTGGCTCTTTTTTTCCATTTCCTGAAAGATGCTTTTTTGGCAACAGCCTCTCTGACCTCCTTTAAACCATGCTGGCAGTTTTTTGGACTTCCACTTTTCTTAAAGCGTGGAATACGCTTCCAAGATAGTATTTTTCAACAACACCCAAGCTTGATGTAAGTCTTTTAACCTTTGCAACTGCTCCTTTTAGTCTTTTCTTAACTATTTTCCTCATTTTATCAGTCTCCCTTTCGAAAGTTAAGGTAGAGTACTGTGGATTTCCTTACTATCTCTCCTCCACTAATTAAATCAAAGGTGATCATGCTATGATCACTATTGCCAAGTGGCCCAACACCCTTATCTCTTGCACTAGATCTGGTGTTCCACTAAGGACTAGGTCTAATATGGCTTCCCCTCTGGTTGGTTCATGAAGCAGCTGCTCCAAGAAGCAGTCATTTATGTCATCTAGGAACTTTATCTCCCTAGCTTGTCCTGCCGTGACACTGACCCAGTCGATACTGGGGTAATTGAAATCACCCATTATTATTACTGCGCTATAACTTTTGTTATCTTCCTTGATTTCTTTGAGCATTTCATCATCCATTTGTTCATTCTGGCCAGGCGGTCGATAATACACCCCCACTGCCATCGCCTTCCCCTTTTTACATGGAATTTCAATCCATAGAGATTCTCCAGCAAATTTTGTTTCCTGCAAAACTTTAATCCTTTCTGACTCCTGTATTTCATGAAGGCCTCCCTCTTCATCTTTTCAGCTACTTTCGAAAACCGTAGCGGTCTCCTTTTCCTTTTTACCTTTTATTTATCATTTTAACAAAAAGGTTTGTTGCCCTTAAAATATTCCCTTTCAGTTTTGCCCACTATTTTTCTACATCCCCCAGCTTCTCCCATCTTGCTAACAACTCCTTGAGGTATTGGCTCGTCTTAGCAAAGTTATTTTTCCTGAAGTCTAAGACTCACTTTTGAATGGATTTTATCAGCCCTAGTCCTAATACTGAATGACACCATCTGGTGATCATTGGATGCAAGATGATCTACCATTATAACATCAGAAACTTTCACCATTGGTAAACACAAAGTCCGGTATGGCCCCTTCACGTGTGGGTTCTGTTGCCAGTTGCCTGTATAGTTTTCCCTGTAGAGAATCCAGGATCTCCTTACTTCTAGATACTGCAGCAGGGCTGTGCCAATCAACATCTGGCATATTGAAATCCCCTATCAGTAGCACTTCCCCTTTCTTGGCAATGCTGAGTATGTCTTCGTCCACCTCTTCTCCCTGTGAGGGAGGTCTGTATATCACGTCAGTGAAAATAGATTTCTTTCTTTCTTCTTAATTTAACCCACAGTGCTTCCTCTCTCCCTTTTAAGCTCTGTATTTCCATAGCTTTAATATTTTTTATATATAGTGCCACTCCTCCCTTTCTTCCTACCCTGTCCTTTCTGAATAAAGTATAGCCTGATATAGTTACGTCCCAGTCATGGTTGTCCATGAACAATGACTGTTACCACCACTAAAGCCAAGTCAGCCTCTCCCATTAAAGCCTCCTCATCTGGTATCTTATTTCCCATGCTACGGGCGTTTATATACACCGCTTTCCATATGTTGCCCCTTTCGCCAATTTTCATAAAGGTATTTGTTTCACTTGGGGGCTTTCACTACCAAGGGGAAATGTTTTTCTGTCACCTGAAGGATCCTGTGGGCGGCAGGCTTGGATGCTCTTCAGGAGTGGGCTTAGAAGGGGCTCCTGTCTCTCCTCTTCATGGCTCTTGGTGAGCCAACATCTACACAGAATTTGGTCTCACCTGGGCTTGGTCATTCTAGTGGTGTAAAACTGGCTGTGTAGGCTATGGTATTCAGATCTCAAGCCTGTGGCAGGGTCCCCCTAGTCGTGTATTATCCCATTCCTTTATCACTTATGGTCTGGCCCTTGAAAGGTGTAAGATGCCTAAGAGAGGATACTCTGGAACTGTAGTTGACACCCTTCTTAAGGTCTTCAGTACCTCTGTATCCTTGGTCCGTGTGAGGGTTTGAAGGGCCTTTAGAGTTGGCGTTCCTCTCAGGCTCTGGTTGCTCAAAGGGATATGGAGCAGATCAGTTTGCCCATGCATCAGATTGACCCACAGTGGAATCTTTCTCTGGTGATTAATGTGCTGAAAGGCCCCCACTTTGAGCCCCTTCAGATGGCCTTTTTCAAGGTTTTGACCCTGAAGGTGGTATTCCTAGTGACTTATATCTGCCAGTTGTGTATGCTGGAGCCTATAGGCCTTGGCCTTGAGGCAGCCTTTTTTGGTCATCTTGGCATCGTCCATCTTTCTGAGTATGGTACAGTCCTTTCTCCTGAAGGCATGATCTTCCTTTCATCTTTATCAATCTATAATCTGCCTTGCTTAGAGGAGGATCTTTGGATGGATTCCTCACTATGTCTTGTTGGACATGGAGAGGGTTAGTGAAGTATCTGGAACTTATGAATTCCTTCCATCAGTCAGACTTTTTCTCCTATTCAGAAGTGCAAAAAAGGGCAGGCAGTGTTAAGAGTCCTTGATTGAACTAACAACCTCCTTAATCCAGTGGACAATCTGCCTTTTATGTGGGGAAATGCATGTTGGAGGGAGTGCCCCCCTCCCACTAGGGCACAGGCTGCCTCCTAGGTGGAGCCCACCTGGTATCTCTGGAGGACATCTGTAAGACAGCTACTTGATCATCTCTGAGCACTTTTTTGTAAATCACTGCAGGTTTTGGGAGTCGGAGTGGCAGATGGCACATTTGGCAGAGCACTTGTATCTAGAGCATTGTCTTTCATCCTGGTTCCTGACTGCTTGGATGCATCTCATTCATATAAACTGGTATCTCCAGGATCAAGCAGGAATGAGTCTTCACATATGGGTACGTCGGTACCGACGGAGCCTGCACGGGATTGCTCCCCAGCATCCAATCAGAAAGCTTTTGGGAGCATCCCTCGCGCCTGCGTGCTGACTTCCCGCCTTTCCCACTGCCTCTCCTCAGTTTTCGTTTTTCCGCAGAGCCAACAGGACGTTCTCCTGTCACCGCAGAAACTTTTTTCTTTAAAATCCTTATTTTCTTTTCAAACTTAGAGAAATTTTTTCTCCTCAGTTTTTTGTTTTAACTTTTTGGGGCCTACCAGGCCTTTTCCAACATGGAGCCTTCTTCCCCTAAGAAGTGCCTTCACTGTGGAAACTTAGTTTTCTTTTTAGACTCCAATGCTTGGTGTCTAACCTGTTTGGGTCCTGACCCTTTTTCCCCTGATACCTCAGGCTATATTATTGGGAGACGACCTTCCCTTTTTCGAGTTTCCCTCGATGCCGTTTTTCCTCCTGAGGTGAGGACACCGGTTTATTCTTCTCTCCAGGATCAGGTAACCCACAAACAGTCTGTTAAGACTAGCCAATTCTTGAAGGGTCAGTCTCATGCCCAGCATGATGACGGCGCCGGCCTTACCCTCAAGACCCCATTGGCAATAAAACCCTGGCGGGAGTCTTCGGGCTCCAAAGCATTTACGGGGTTTCAGGTTGTTCTTGGGGCTCACCCCTCACAGAACATACCTGAGCCATGCTCGGGGGTGGTATCCGCTTCGAGCGGTACCGATCCCCCGGCATCGGCACCGGTGTCGAGTGTTCCACTCTTCACCAGGGATCGTCATCTGGTGTCCTCGGTATCTTCGGGACCGATCGATACGACCCAGATTGGCTTTCCTGTATCCCAGCCATGCTCGGGGTTGGTACCGGCTTCAAGCGGTACCGATGCATCGGCATCGGTGTCGAGTGTTCCACTCTTCACCTGGGATCCTCATCTGGTATCTTTGGGGCCGATCGATACGATCCAGATTGACTTTCCTGTATCTTCGCCATGCTCGGGGTTGGTACCGGCTTTGAGCGGTACCAATACCCCGACATCGGTGTCGGTATCGAGTGTTCCTCTCTTCACCAGGCGTCGTCTTCGGACGTCCTCGGTACCTTCGGAACCGATCGATATGACTCCGATTGACTCTCCTCTATCGGCATCGCCGATACCACCACCAACGTCGGTACCTTCTAGACATGCATCGATAGACTCGCTCCCTTCGATGCCGAGTCTAGAATCAATATCCAGTCTAGATGATTTGATACCGACGCGTTTCGGAACCGATCCATATCGGTTCCGACTACGAAGTACCGAGGATATTCACCAAGGTTCTCTGGCTACCTCGGTACCGCTTCAGCAGCCCCCGATTACTGCTTCGATGACATTATCGTCTTCGATACCGGTACCGGTATCTATGTCAATTCCGGCAGTTCCATCAGTGCCATCGATCCTTTCTATGCCTAGTTTGGAATCGATACCGGGCACTGACGATGCAGTACTAACTGCCTCAAATCAGAACTGTCAGTATCACTGTCCATCTAGCAGGATTCTTTTTCTGCACCAGTCCAGTATGTCTTCTGGTGCTCAAGCTGCTCCTTCAACCTCAGCTTACCCAGGAATAGTTCCTATTGGAGATCCTTCTTTTCAGAAATTTCTCCTTGACATGGCAACCTTTCTTGCCATTCCTATTCCTGGCTTTACTCTTGACCAAGATCCTGCAGAAAAGGAAAATATAATGCTTCCTTTACATCATTCTTTGCAGGATCTTCTGAGGATGTGGGAATCACCCTTAAAGGTTCCTTTGCCTTCTACAGCCATTAATGTTCTGTATCAGGTGCCTCCCTCTCCAGGGTTTCAAAAGAACCAACTTCCACATCATTCCATTGTAGTGGAATCAGCAATGAGGAAGGTAAGAAGCAAGAAGAAGCATTCTTCTTATCCGCCAGGTCGTGCATCTAAAGCACTTGATACCTTTGGACGTCAAACTTTCCAAACTTCTATGCTGGCTTCAAGAATTATCTCATATTTTTTATGAGTCTGACACTTCAGGAGGTCACAGAGAAATTATCTCTCTTGTCCCCTTTTTTGTCAGAGCCTAAGGCCACTGACTATTCCTTGCTTCTTAATCATAGCAGGAATATCTCTTGGTTTCTTTCTCGTGCTTCTCTAGACTCTTTTGAGTCTGTTAGCAGATCCTCTGCTATTGCCATTGGAGCACGTCGTAAAGCCTGGCTGCAAGCTTCAGACTTGAGCAGATGGGCACAATATACACTGGGTAATTCTCCTTGTACTGGAGAAAATCTCTTCAATAGAGAGGCTTTACGTCAGGTTGCTCATTGCTCCACTGACTTCCTTGGTTCTGGAAACCATCCTAAGCCTTCTTTTTCCCCAGGACGTAGGAAATATCCTGCCAAACCTCCTTTCCCTAAGAAGAGAAGGTTTCACCCTTCTCCTGCCCATCCTCCAGATGTACCCAAACAAGGGACATCTCATCCTAGTCTGAAGTCTCCAGACTCTAGCCAGTCTAATCATAACCAGCAACCATAGGTTCCGGTATGTTGCTATCTACACCTAACTTCTTCGCAGAAGTTTATTCCCAAACCCTACACTGGTTTTTTCCTTTTCAGTATGCTAAGCTGTTAGGATACTTTTGTCCATGGGTTACAGAATTCTCCCCTTCTTAATACTACGAAGGGAGGTTACAACTATCCCATGATAGTTTCTGTCCCCACATGGACATCTTTTCCTTCAGCTGACTTGCCATATGGTAAGTCACTTTCCAACCCCCTCTCTTCCAGGGTTTCCCCTGCTTGGGTTGGTACCATACTGAAACACTTTTCTTTCTTCCAGTGTAGATTTTTTGTTATCCTTCAATGCATGCTCTGAACAACTCATCAGACAGGGACGTGAATATCTCAGCTCCCTTTACCTGTTTTCTCTGTTTTTTACAGGAGAATCCCCTCTGCTGTTCAGCTGCTGTGTATGCAGGAGTTACAGTGATTACTTTAATACTCATTGCAAGCTACTTTCAACTATCTTGCATAGTATTACTCACTGCAGGTTATCTTCTTCTAGCCATATCCTTTCCTAGGATGTGGCAACACACCTGACTTCTGTCAGTATTCTTTTATAATTCTCCGGCACAATGCTCTCTGCAATCTTCAGAGAAGCTTTCTACTATGGGCCCTTGCTACAGAGCATTGGACTTTGTCTCGGGGTTTTTTTCCCATATAGTAGAAAAAGTTTATATAATCATTCCATGGCGTGAATGTCCAAGGAGTTCCCAATCTTGCAAGAATCTACCTCTTTTTTCCTTGCAGCTTGGCTTTGTTTTTTTGCTCCACTTGGACAACGCATACTCTTTTGCTGTACATGATACCCCTGTGTCCCTTGGCTGGGTCATCCTGGTATCTTAGTTTATGCGTTTTTTTTGTCCTTTGGACATGTCAGAGTCCTAAAGTACTCCTGACGTGCTCTTGCCAGACGGCTATTACCCTCTTTTTTTCACGCAACCATACCGGTTATTCCACTGAACCACATTCCTGCACCGCAGAAATAGATTCTCTATATATCTTCAGGTGGTTTTTACCCCCTCATTATTAGATGAATCTTTTCCCCTCACATTCCCCATGTGCATGTTTTTGTGGGGCTCAGTTGCAGGCATGTATCCTCAGACTTATATTCATGTATGTATATGTCCTATACATACATATTTCTGTAGTCTGTGTGGGCATAAGTCATGCCCTTCTATATCTATATCTCTATATATCTATATCTATATACCTATCTATATATATCTATATCTATAGATATATCACACATATGATAGATATATCACACATCGATGTGTGATAGATATGTGTGTATATATGTGTGTATGTGTATAACAGGCAACCCATACGGCCCAGTAAGTGGGAGCGGTTATACACACAATTACCGCTGTGATGTCAACAGCTTCTGTATTTGTTATAGATCTCCCTGTCTATGAAGTATCAAACGTCAATGTCTTCCTATCTCTTACCAGCTAGGAAAGACAATGTACATCTTCAGTATTTCCGAGTACATTGCTGTTCACCCTGGGAATAGGGGCTTTTGTCCATACCCCCTCTTCCCTTCAGGACTGGGCTAATTCTCCAGATCGGTCAGTCTTCTTCTTTTAGTCCTCAATGTTAATAACTCTGTACCTAAGAGATTTCAGCTTTTTCCCATAAAGCTTTCCATTGAAGACCTGCCGTTCTTCTCCTACCCCAGTTGACACCTGGGTCACCTGCCCATTCCAGGTTTGGAACTTCATCCTCACTGCTGTGAAGTTACCTTGAGGATTCCGCTACTGCATCTACAGTACACTCCATCACAGTTCTACTTCCTACAATCTAGTAGGTAAGCTCTATATTGTACATTCTAAAGACTTTTTTCTCTGTAGTCTTTAGATTTGCTGTTCCTCTACAGCTCTTCTCTATTCAACTCCTACCCCCCATCCCTCAGGGGATGCCGGGGATCCAGGTTTGGGAAATGCCGTCCTGTTCCAGGGATATGCATTTTATGGGATCTCCCCTGGCACCCACAGCTAGGGAGTCCCCATATGTGAAGACTCATTCCTGCTTGTTCCTGGAGATAGCACAGTTACTTACCTGTAATAGGTGATCTCTGGGAACAGCAGGAATTAATCTTCACAACCCACCCACCTCCCCTAGGAGTTGTATCTCTATCTCCTTTCCTCTTTCTCTCCTTCTGTCTTAGCTATGAAACTCAACTGAGGAGAGGCAGTGGGAAAGGCGGGAAGTCAGCGCGCAGGCGCGAGGGATGCTCCCAAAAGCTTTCCGATTGGATGCTGGGGAGCATTCCCGTGCAGGCTCCTTCGGTACCGACGTACCCATATGTGAAGACTAATTCCTGCTGTTCCCAGAGATCACCTGTTACAGGTAAGTAACTGTGCTTTAGCAGGATAAGGAAGAAATTTTTCATACCTGCTCATTTCCAGGACCCTCATTGGAAGACTACTCTAACAGGTCTGGGAGTCTTGCTGCCATTTAACTGCATTTTCAATATCCATGCCTGCTGGAGAGCCAAAAGTCTGTACAAATTTGTTGATTCGCTACTTTTTTTTCTGATATTCCCCCCCCCCCCCCCCCCCCCCCCCCCGAGTTTTCAGTTTTGCTTTCTGCTTGGGAAGTGTCATACTGGCTGAACCAGCATGTACAGAAGTGATGACATGGGGGGAAAAAGAAATTTTTATATACTTGCTAACTTGCTTTCCTTGAATCATGCTAGACCAGTCCAGACAAATAGATTATGCTCCCCAACCATATACTGGTGCAGCACAGAGAAGCCAGTATGACTCTTTCCACAGAATAAAATAAAATCCTTAAATTGGAAGCCTAATAGTTTTTAAATGTGATTTGTTGATCTTGGTTTCTTCATAAAATGACTTGCTGATTTATGTAGTTACACAGGACACTTTTTTTTCTAAACAGACTTGGGGGTGCATTTTACAACTTAGCATTTAAGAAATAAACATGTAGCATGGTTGCATATTTTTTAAACCAAGATTTAATGTTGGTTTCCAAAGAGGAGAAGATGCCTAAGCAGAAGTAATGGTATTGCTAAATTACATCTGGTTTCACTGCGACCCAGGGAGATGTAACTGCTCAAGGTCAAACAGAACATGTAGTATTGGATACTGTAAACTTGTTTCTGCAGTTCTTATAATTTAGTGGTTCATATCACCTTCTCAATAGGATTATATTTACACACACAAAGCTGCCTTTCCCTGCTTACCATATAAGAATGTTTGTTTAAAATTAATGTTTCGATAGGTTGATGGTTCCAAAAGAACCAGCTCATTGCATATATAAATGATTCTGATTTGATACTATTAGAAACTAAAATTTAGCAACTGATATAAAGGTCCGTGAAGATCCATGTATATTTAAATTTTCCTTTAGTGGCTCCTTTGAAAAGAAAATAGATTCTGCTACATAAGAGCATTGTGTATTTTAAGAGATTATATACTTTAACACTACTATCATAGATTTGAGAATGTTATTGAATAACAGGATTAGCCTGACTGACACCAGCTATAAGTTGATCATCTATTCCCTGTGGGAACTGCTGGCAGGAGCTTTGAGAAACAAAGGAGGAAATGTCAAGAAAGCTCTCAGTATTTGACTGTGGTTTTAGACCACTGGGTGTGCTTTTGTTCAGTTTGCAAAAAAGAAGTGAAATTTGACATACTGCACTATTCTATGCGTTTTGCTTGAGATTTTCCCACTCTAGTCTTAATCTCCAGGAACAAGCAGGAATGTAGTCTTCACATATGGGTGGTATCGGTATCGACGGAGTCTGCGTGGGAACGCTCCTCAGCATCCAATAGGAAAGCTTTTGGGAGCATCCCACTGCGCCTGCATCACTGCCTTCCTGCCTTTCCAAATCTTCCTCTTCAGTTTTTCGTTTTCCGCAGCGCCAACAGGCAGCAAACCCTGACACTGCAGAAAATTCTCATTTTGTGGTTGCATCTGCCTTCACCATCGACGCATATACTGGTTCCACTGGTGTTTTTCATTCTTTTCCTAAAAAAAACCAAAATAAAAAAACTTTTTGGAGGGTCTGTCCCCTCTTGTTGCCATGTGCCATTTTGGGCACTAGGCCCTCTTTTCTTCCAAAATGGAAAAACCATCTAATGGTTTCAAAAAGTGTTCAAAGTGTAGCGGTACCATCTCTGTTACCGACACCCATGATTGGTGTCTCAAATGGTTAGGTCCTGACCATTTATCATCGGAGGGTCTCCTTTGTAGAAAGATGACTTAACCCTCCATAGCCCATGTTCCCTGTAAATAGTTATTTCCAAGTTATAATGCCCTGTTCAATGTAATTTCAGTTTGTTCAATGTAAACCGCACTGATGCAGAATAGCACGGTATATAAGAGAATGTATGTAAATGTAAATAAATAAATGACCAAGAGGTGCCTGCAGAACAGAGCTGCAAAACTCGGCACCCTCTTTGCCTCGGATGCAATGTGTCTGTTGCTTCAATGTCGTCCAGGGCTTCATCTTCCTCCCATGGATCTCAGGTAACCAAACCCAGGCCTTCCAAGACCGGCCAGTCCTCAAAGGGTAGATCTCCTTCTAAGCATCGAGATACTACTAGCATTGCCCTCAAGGAAAACGCACCGGCCAAACAACCCCGGTGGGAGGCTCCGGCCTCCAAAGCATTAACGGGGTTCCAGGATGTTCCCGAAGCTTCCACCTCTGGTGAACTCTTGGTGCCATGTTCTGGTGTCGTGGCCTGCTCTACAGGTACCGACATCCAGGCATCGGCGGGCTCCATGGATCAACGTATCCTGGCCATCGAGCTGAGTCTTGTGGCTTTATTAGCAGCTCTGGTACCGCTAAAGCCACTTCAATCGACGCAGTTGTCTGTACCTGTATTGGTACCGAACATACCTGCATCGACCGATGCACCTCTCTCCATGCTGCTTCCCATGCTGGCACTGGAATCGGTTTCTGGCATCGAGGATCCGGTATCGAGACAGTCCGATGCTGATTTTGATTGATACCGTCGACCAGCAATACGAGAACATCCAGCCCAACAATACTTTGAATCCTCCGATTCTGATGACTGTTGGTACTGAGGTGGTGCTTCTGGAGGATCCCTCTTTCACCACAGCATCAAATGTCTCCCTCGGAAGACATGTCCTTTCAGGACTTTATTTGTGATGTAGCAAGTGGACTCTTGATCACCATGACCCCTGAGAAGGAACCAAGAGCTGAAGAGTTGGAAATTCTTCAGTATCCATTAGCTCCTAAGGAGGCTGCTACCCTTCCCATTCATCAAATTTTGCATGATCTCATGCTTAGAATGTGGGAAACATCTTTAACTGTCTCCACATTCTCGGAGACTCGATACAATGTACCGGGTACTGCACTGTCCCAGTTTCCAAAAAACACAGCACACCATTCCATGGTAGTGGAATCAGCAATGCGTAGGATCAAGAGTGCTAAGACACATTCATCCAACCCTCCAGGTTGTGAATCGAGGACGCTTGATGCTTTTGGGCATCAATGCTTTCAGTCCTCAATGCTATCAGCTAGAATAAGCTCTTACATACTTTATATGGGTACGTTTCTTCGGGAGGTTACAAGAGACTTGAGGCTCATGGCTCCACTTCTTCCTGGTGACAAAAGGGCTGACTTTCTCACTCTGGTCAAACATGCCCAGAATGTTTCTAAGTTCATGAACCAAGCAACTTTTGATTGCTTTGAGTGCATTAGCAGAACCTCTATTTCCATTGGTGCACGTCGCATTGCTTGGTTACAAGCATCTGATTTGGAACAATGGGTGCAAGACGAGCTGGGGAATATTCCTTGCATAGGAGAAAACCTCTTTGGCAAGGATTGGCAGGACAAAGCTTAATCAGCTTGAGTCTGAAAACACCACCTGGAACAGATTATCAAGGACCATAGCCAACCCAGCTAAGAAAAAGACAGTTAAACCCTTTTTTCAACGAGAGAAATTCTATCCATCTTACACCCAAACTGTCCACTGTCCAGTCCATGCTCCACAAAAAGGGCAGCAACAACCCAGACAGAGGAAGGCCCAAGTCCCCAGAGCTCAACCAGCTCAGCAGACACAGCCTCCTCAGGGGCTTTGACTCCTTCCTAGAGAACTTAGTCATCCTGCCCCTGAAGGGTCCAGAGCCTCTTACCATCCCAGGCAGACTGTCATTTTGCCGAGAGATGGCAACAGATAACATCAGAGCACTGGACTCTCTCTGTTGTAACAGAGGGGTATAAACTCCATTTTCACAGTATGCCCCCTCCCACCATCACAACAGTTCAATTACTGGGGCCCCTTCACCACTCTCTTGTCAGGAGGTCACCTCACTACTTGCTCAAGGGGCAATAGAAAGAGGTACCCATATCCCAACAGGGCATGGGTTTCTACCCCCCCCCCCTACTTCCTCATTCCAAAGAAGACAGGGGGATACAGACCCATACTGGACCTCAGAGTTGAACAAATATCTGTTCCAAGAAAAATCCAAGATTATATCCTTTGGAACACTTCTTCCTTACATACCGCACTGATGATGAATAGTGCGGTATAGAAAAAACGTTAAATAAAATAAATAAAAATAAATTCAGTCGGGATTGGCTATGTTCTCTAGATTTAAAGGATGCATACACACACATATCCTCATCCATACAGATCACAGGAGGTTTCTTTGGTTCCTCTTTCAAGGAAGACATTACCAGTGCAGGGTTCTACTCTTTGGACTTCTTTCTGCCCCAAGAGTCTTCACAAAATGCATGGCAGTATTAGCAGCATTCTTGAGAACTCTGGGGATGTTTGTCTTCCCCTACTTAGATGACTGGCTCATCCGAGCATCAACAGCTCCAGAAGCCAGCTCTGCGCTCTCCTGTACAATGCAAATCCTGCAGTACCTGGGACTGGTCATAAACCTCCCAAAATCTCATCTCACCCCTTCTCAGTCTCTAGAGTTCATAGGGGCTCTTCTAGACACAAGGCAGTCAAAGGCTTTCCTGCCACAACTACGTTGTCTTCGAATACTCCAGCTGGCCTCTCAAGCAGCCATGAAAACTTTTCTAACTGCTCGAGAAATGCTTTAGCTACTGGGGCATATGGCATCCACTGTCCATGTGGTTCCCTATGCTCACCTACACATGCGAGCAGCCCAGTGGATTGTAGCCTCTCAGTGGACACAGGCGTCGGGTCGCCTGGGGGATAAAATCAAACTCTACACACCTTATTTTGTCCCCACAGTGGTGGCAATTGCTGAAAAACCTTCTCTTAGGGTCTCCCTTTCAGCAGCCACTACACCAAGCCACCTTGGCGACAGATGCATCCAAGTTAGGTTGGGGGGCTCACTTGGACAGTCTGTCCACTCAAGGTCTCTGGACCGAGCAAGAGGCTTGTCTTCACATAAACCTCCTGGAACTCAGAGCCATCTTCTATGCTCTTCAAGTATTTCAGAACCGCCTGAGCTACAAGGCTGTTCTTGTCCAGACCGACAATCAAGTAGCCATGTTCTATGTGAACAAGCAGGGTGTGATGAGTTCTCTGGTGCTTTGCAGCGAAGCTCTACGCCTCTGGGCCTTCGCCAGAGATCTCCAAATCCACCTACTAGCGGTGTATTTACCAGGCACACAAAATCTCTTGGCAGACAAACTCAGTCGAGTTCTGCTGCCACACGAGTGGTCTCTTCATCCGGAGCAAATTGCTCGAATCTTTCAGATCTGGACAGCCCCAGATATAGACCTCTTTGCAAGTCCTCAGAATGCCAAACTTCCCCAGTTCTGTTCCAGAATCTCGGCTCAGTTGTCAGGCAAGGGATGCCTTCCACCTTCACTGGGGTCAGGACTTCCTCTATGCCTACCCGCCCATTCCCAAAACTCTATTCAAGCTTCAGAGAGACAGGGGCCATATGATCCTCATAGCCCCCTGCTGACCATGACAGACATGGTATCCACTGCTTCTACATCTCTCTCAAGCCAAGCCTCTGGAGTTGGGATGTGCTCCAGATCTTTCCCAGGAGAACGGGATACTATTGCACCCAAATCCTCAGTCTCTACATTTCAGGGTGTGGCTGCTGAGAGCCTAGAATTCCAGGATATCAACTTTTCTCAACAGGTTAAGGATATCTTTTTAGCTTCAAGAAAACCTTCCACAAGGCAAGCATACACCTTTTTAAGTGGAGAAGATTCTCTATCTTGTGTTCAAGGAAGGAACTTACTCCAGTAACGCCTCCACTGGAACTGAGAAGGGATTATCTCCTCCATCGTTCATCCTCTGGTCTTAAGACCAATTCAGTAAGGGTCCACCTTAGTGCCACTGCATCTTTCCACAAGTCCTTGGATGGACAACCTGTCTCCTCTCAACCGCTAGTAGTGCGGTTTGAGAGGTCTACTCTTAACTAAACCTCCCATTAAGCCACCACCCGTGGCATGGGATTTGAATTTTGTCCTTGGGCAGCTTATGAAACTACCCTTCGAACTCTTAGCCACTACATCTCTGAAGTTTCTTTCTTGGAAGGTAATCTTCCTAATTGCCCTCACGTCTGCAAGACGCATCAGTGAGCTACAAGCTTTAGTGGCTGATCCTCCTAAAGGTTTCACCATGAATTTGCAACAGAGTGGACTCCCCCAAAGGAGTGTTTAACATGAGGAGGGATCTGCAAAAGCTGGAGGAATGGTCTGATGCTTGGCAATTGAGATTTAATGCGAAGAAGTGCAGTGTCATGCACTTGGGAAGCAAAAATCCAAGGGAAATGTGCACGATAGGGGGCGAGAGGTTGGTGTGCACAGAGCAGGAGAAAGACCTCGGTGTGATTATTTCTGTAGATCTCAAGGTGGCAAAACAGTGCGACAAGGCAGTGGTAAAAGCCAGGAGGATGTTGGGCTGCTTTCAAAGAGGAATTACCAGCAGAAAGGAAGGGGTACTAGTACCACTGTATAGGTCTCTGGTGAGGCCTCACTTGGAATACTGTGTTCAGTTTTGGCGACCATATCTTGCAAAGGATGTAAAAAGAATGGAAGCTGTTTAGAGGAAGGCGACCAAAATGATTTGGAGCCTGTGTCAGAAGCCTTATGAGGAGAGACTTGAAGATCTAAATATATACACTTTGGAGGAGAGGAGGGATAGGGGAGATATTCAGACCTTTAAATACTTAGAGAAATAATGAACAAGTAAACCTCTTCCAGAGACGGGGAAGCTGTAAAACTAGAGGGCATAACATGAAGTTGCAAAGTGATAAATTGAAAGGCAATGTCAGGAAATACTGTTTTACTGAAAGGGTGGTGGATGCTTGGAATGCCCTCCCGATGGAGGTGGTGGGGACAAACAGTGACGGAATTCAAAGTGGCCTGGGACAGACACTGTGGATCATTTTACAGCAATAAGATTAAATCAAAATAAACTGAACCATCTAATTTCTCAACAAATAGGGGTGTCCTACATGGAGCGATGAGGGGAGGAGCGGTGTGTTCACCCCTAAACAAAGAAACAAAGATATGGGGAGGGGTGCACCTACTCCTGTCATTGCTGGGCAAACTAGATGGACCATACTGGTCTTTATCTGACGTCATTTACTATGTTACTATGATAAAGTAGTTCTTAGGACTCACCCTCACTTTATGCCAAAAGTGGTTTCGCCTTTTCATTTAAACCAGTCGGTTTACCTTCCTGTATTCTTCCCTAGGCTTCACACCTCATTTGCAGAAAGGAATCTTCATACTCTGAAGGTAAAAAGCTAAAGCTCTTTTACAATCCAGAGAACTAAGCAACATAGAAAATCTTCTCAGCTTTTTGTTGCTTTTGACTCCAGTCATCTTACCAGTTTCCAAGCGAACTTTGTCTAAATGGATTGCAGATCGCATATCCTTTGTCTATGAGAGTAAGGGACTTTCTCTCGAAGGTCATGTCACAGCTCACAACGTGCGAGCAATGGTAGCCTCTAAGGCTAACCTTCACTCAGTGTCCATTGACAACATCTGTAGAGCAGCCACTTGGGGTTCGGTACACACCTTTGCAGCCCACTGCTACTTAGACAAGGACTCCCGTCGGGATGCCTCGTTTGGCCAGGCTGTTCTCCATCATCTTTCAGACTCCTACCTGCCGTCCCGGGGTTTGATGCCAGAGATCCATGGGAGGAGGCATGACCCATTTCAACCTGGGTTTCGCAGCTTTCTGGGATCATCTCCCTGGCATATTTTAGCTGGGTAGTCCCCATATGTGAAGACTACATTCCTGCTTGTTCCTGGAGATAGCATAGTTACTCACCTGTAACAGGTGATCTCTGGGAACAGCAGGAATTGTCTTCACAACCCGCCCACCTCCCCTAGGAGTTGTATCTCTCTCTCTTCTCTCCTTTGCCTCAGCTATAAACTCAACTGAAGAGGGAGAGTTGGAAAGGCGGGAAGGCAGCAACACAGGCGCAGTGGGATGCTCCCAAAAGCTTTCCTATTGGACGCTGGGGAGCGTTCCCACGCAGGCACAGTCGGTACCGACGATACCCATATGAGAAGACTCAATTCCTGCTGTTCCTGGAGATCACCTGTTACAGGTGAGTGAGTACGCTATCCCCATTGCAGAAAGCAAGCTAGTGCAGGAAAATCCCAAGCAAAACCACTACAGGCATGCTAATTTCATGCAAAGGAGTGAATATTTAATTGTTCTCAATGTCAAAAGCTGTGCAGTTTTTTACTCTTCTTTTTACACTGGATCTTTATGCCAGCTTGGGACTAATTTAAAGATGTAGCTGTAAGCCAAAGGAACTTGAGGAAAGACAATTAGCAGGTAAGGTCTAATTTTGCTGTTTCAGCTTTGAGAAATTTGGTTATGTGCTGCTCTTGATAACTCCCTTTAGCATTTTGATGTAGTTTTGTTGTGGGTCCTACCCATGTGTCTTGATTATTTCTATAATTGTGGGGGTTGGTCATGTGTTTGGTTTTCACTTTGTTCTGTCAAGTGTACTTGCATTCATGTCTGTTCACCCCAGCTGTAGGAAGTATTTTTGACATTTGTACAAGGTCCTTCTTTTGGAGTTTCTTTAGTTTCTAAGATGTTCATCAAATGTCTAGTGGTCCTAGTCACCCACTTGCAGAGATAGTTTGCCGTGTATCTCTATGATGGACTTCTGGCATCTCCCTCCCTGAAGTTGGCTATTGCTCTTTGAAGAACAAGGCTTTAGCCCTATTTCAGTCTTTGGATTAAGCATTTTTAGGGTCAATCCAAACGTTGACCTCAGAAAAACAAGTTGTATTCTTATCCAGTGGCCTATAATTGTATCTCCATTTAGGATATTTCAGCATTTGCCAACTTTTTTTTTGGAGGGGGGGGGGGGGGATGTGAGCAGCCTTTTTGTGGGACTTCTGGTACACACCATTGCTATTTTGTAATTGGAATCCCTAGTTGCCAGATGTGAATTGTGACTCACAAAACTGCTGAACAATGGGAACATGTCCTGTATAGGCTTTTGCTGCTTTCCCAGTTGGCCTCTTGCGTCAGGCTTGTGACTCACAGGATATGAGATGCATTGGGAAATGTGATTTGCAAAACTGGTGACTCATTTGATTAACAATTTTTTGTTTTTGATATATAGAATATTTGGAATGAGTTAGATTTGCTAAAATATGCATTTGATAAGGTCTTTATGGTCTTGATAGGTATTTGACTTGATCCTTAAATCATAAACCACTATAAATTTAAAATCTTTAACATGTGTTAACAATGAAATAAAAGCTGCTTCAGAATACTTGCAGTGGTGAGAAGTAAAATATAGACTGTAGCTAATTTGTTTGCTTCATACTGGAAGCTTCCAGCTTGTAGGCTGTTTGTCACCTAATAAGATATCTTGTGCAGCCTGTCAAGCAGATTGCCTTCCATAGCACTGCTGTGACCTGCTGATGCATCAGAATTCTTTGACACCCCAGGAGGTTGCAGTTTTATTTGTAGTGGGAAAGGCAGAAAAGAGCTGCTAGCTAATGCACTTCCTCCCACCTGTTGATTTACAAGGTTTTAGTGATAGAGGGGGAGAGTCAAGAATGGGTGGAGGCAGCAGTGTGAGAGAAGACGAATAGGTGACACCATACAGTGGTAAATGGAGTTCACCCTGAGGATAGGAATGTTACCAGTGGTAGGGTTGGCCCTTGTTTCTGTTCTATTTAACAATTTTATAAGCAATATTGCAGAAGAACGGTCAGGCAAGGATTCATCTCTTCCTCTTCGTCTCTCCGGGCCAGTCCAGGGAAGGTAGGGGTTGTCAATCCCTTCCAGCAGCTGAGGGCTGAATTTTGAAGTTTTACATACAAGCTATCTGGCTCCACCTACCTAACCAACCTCAGGCTTCAGTCCTCAGCAGCTGAAAGGGACGTACCTTCCTCTGGCTCCAGAAGAGAACTTGACCAGGACTTTATTTTTTTGTGTGTTTTTCGGTGGGGTGCCCTAGCGGGGAGCCTCGCTGTCAGCACTGAGCTTCTTTTTTTCTTTTAAATTGGGGAAAAAGAAAAAGTGGATCGGAGGTCCGACGCCGGTAGCAGTAGGCCAGAGGCAGAGCCTGCCTCGTTCCCCAGCCTAGCCTGCAGATCTTCAGCAGTGACTGTCCTGGGAGCCCCAGAGCCCAATCTCCCGCATCTGGCGCAGTGAGTACTCTGCCGCTAGCAGCGGACCTGAGTGACTCACGGATTTGACCTCTCTGTGCAGCAGGTGAGCCGGCAGATAGTTTTTAGCGGGCTGTTTCTTCGTCGCGCGGAGACGCATGCTGCCGCATTTGTCGGGCTGCGTGCTGTGTGGCTGTAGCAGAGGGCTTTCCGAAGCGGGGATCTGTCGGCGGTGTGCGCGTTTGGCTGGTATTTGTTCCCGAGACGTTTGTGACAGAATGGACAGTCCGGCGGATGTCTCGCCGGCGTTAGGCCCTGCTAAGGGGGAGTCAGAAAAGGTGGGAAGGGCCGCCATTTTACTTAAGGCTCCCGTTTCTGTGCCAGCTGAGAAAAAAACAGGGAAAAAGAAAACTAAGTTGAAGCACTCCCGCTCCGACGGCGTGGCGGTACCTGCAGCTTCTTGGATCCATGGCAGCGGCCTTGGATCTCGTGCCCTGGGTGCGGGCACACATGCGTCCGCTTCAGCATGCGTTGACGCGGTGGTTGCCGCAGGATCACCCGCTGGATCTCCGATTGCCCTACTCTCCGGCGGTCAGTCTGCAATGGTGGTTGGAGCCCAGCCATCTTCGCACAGGGGTCCCACTGACGCAGCCAGATTGGGTTCTCGTGACAATGGACGTCAGTCTAGCAGGCTGGGGTGCGCATTGTCCCTCCCACATGACGCAGGGGAGTTGGTCTCCAGAACAACAAGAGTGGTCCATCAATCGCCTGGAACTCCGAGCAGTGTTCCTCGCCCTTCAGCATTTTCTTCCGCTCTTGTCTCGCAAAGCGGTTCGGGTTTTCTCCGACAACGCGGTAACGGTGTCGTACATCAATCGCCAGGGCGGAACGGGCAGTGCGCTCCTGCTGCAGGAGAGTCAGAGCTTAATGGATTGGGCGGAATTGCATTTGCTTGCATTATCGGCGGCCCATGTGGCGGGGCGCGACAATGTTCAAGCCGATTACCTCAGTCGGCACGCTGTGGACCCAGGAGAGTGGGAGTTGAATGCAGCCGTGTTCCACGAATTGACTCTGCGCTGGGGACAGCCAGTCATGGATCTTATGGCCACCTTCGACAATGCCAAGGCCACACGCTTCTTCAGCAGGCGCCGGGAACGCATGTCGGAGGGTCTGGACGGCTTAGCTCAACCCTGGCCAGCGGAGGTGGTTCTTTATGTGTTTCCGCCGTGGCCGATGATCGGGAGAGTTCTTCGGAGGATAGAGGGTCACCGAGGGTTAGTGATCCTCGTTGCCCCGGATTGGCCCAGGAGAGCTTGGTATGCCGACTTGATGCGTCTCCTCGCAGATACTCCCTGGCGGCTGCCCGTTCGGATGAACCTCTTGTTCCAGGGGCCGCTGCTGATGCCCAACGTCGATCGCTTCTTGCTTACGGCTTGGCTATTGAAAGGGAGAGGTTGAGCCGTAGGGGTTACTCGTCTGCGGTCGTCACCACTATGCTGAAGGCCAGGAGGCGGTCTACTTCCTTGGCTTATATTCGAGTTTGGCGTATTTTTGAACGCTGGTGTGCTCTGCGTCGGCTTGCTCCCAGATCTGCCTTAGTACCTGAAGTGTTATCTTTTCTTCAGGAGGGTTTGGAAAAAGGCTTGGCACTTAATACGTTGAAGGTTCAGCTAGCCGCGTTGTCATGTTTTCGCGGCAAGGTTCGGGGGGTTTCATTATCCGGGCATCCGGATGTGCTAAGGTTTTTGAAGGCGGTTAAGCTTCTGCGGCCCCCTGTCCGGTCGGTAGTGCCCCCTTGGGATTTGAACTTGGTTCTAGAGGCGCTCGCGAGGCCTCCCTTTGAACCGGCAAATACGGTGTCGGTCAGAGATTGTTCTTGGAAGACGGCGTTTCTGGTGGCCTTATGCTTGGCACGGAGAGTTTCCGATCTGCAAGCGCTTTCCTGTCAAGAGCCGTTTCTCCATTTTTCGGAGGAAAAGATAACGCTGCGTCCGGTGCCTTCTTTTCTTCCGAAGGTGGTGTCTCGTTTTCATCTGAATCAGCCCATTTCCCTGCCGACCTTTCGGGTCCAGGCGGATCAACCCGTGGATGCGGTTCTGCGGAGGTTGGATCTGGGCAGAGTGCTACGGAGATACCTGCGCAAGACGAAGTCTTTTCGCCGGACGGATCGTTGGTGCTGTTTGGGGGTCCTCGGAAAGGGGAGGCAGCCTCCAAGGCTACCATTGCTCGTTGGGTGAAGCATGCGATTTCGGCGGCATATCAGGCCAGTGGTCAGGTTCCTCCTTCGGGACTGCGGGCTCATTCCACCAGGGGCCAAGCCGCCTCCTGGGCAGAATTGGCGTTGGTGCCACCGGTGGACATCTGCAGGGTGGCTACCTGGTCTTCCCTGCATACTTTTGCGCGGCATTATCGACTGGATGTTCGGGCCAGAGGGGATGCAAATGTAGGGGCTTCAGTCATTGTGGCGGGCCTCGCGGTTCCCTCCCGGGGTTAGATACTGCTTTGGTACTACCCTACCTTCCCTGGACTGGCCCGGAGAGACGAAGAGGAAGACTAAATTAGACCTTACCTGCTAATTGTCTTTCCTTGAGCTCTCTCCGGGCCAGTCCAGGGCCCACCCTCTGCATTTGTGGGCTCGTCGCATTCAGTTGTTTTCAGTCAATTGGTGTGCGCCCTTCTTCCTAGGCGCTTCGCCGGTGCCAGGCTGGCATAGCAGCTCTTCTTGCTTGATTGATAGTCTGGGCGGTTCCTCGTCACGGTTTCCCCTTCTGTTTGGGCTATGGGGCTTCCGTTTTGTTTTTCGAGAGTCTTGTTTAAAAAAAAAAAAACATACTGGTGACTATGACCAGACTAATTAGTAGTTTAATTTTTTTTTATTTTTTTTTTTAACTAAAAGAAAAGAGAAAATAAAAAAAACATTTTTTTTTTTTGGATTATGGAATAAAGGGACTCAGCGTTTCTCCTGATCAGGGGGTTGAGAGCATTTGGCTGTTTTGGTTCCTTTTCCGCTTTGACAACAGTAGACTGAGGTTGGTTAGGTAGGTGGAGCCAGATAGCTTGTATGTAAAACTTCAAAATTCAGCCCTCAGCTGCTGGAAGGGATTGACAACCCCTACCTTCCCTGGACTGGCCCGGAGAGAGCTCAAGAAAAGACAATTAGCAGGTAAGGTCTAATTTCGTCTTTGCGGATGATAAAAAAAAAAAAAAAAAAATCTGCAATAGGGTAGATACCCCAGAAAGGGTGGGGATGATAATAGAGGTCTAGAATTTGGCAGCTAAAACGTAATGAAAAAAATGCAGGGTCATGGTACAAGGAAGGAATGCAAGGAATTGTACAGTACTGTGTACAAAAGAAGAGCAGGACCTGGGAGTGACTATCTGACTATTTAAAAGTGGCCAGTCAGGCAGACAAGGCAGTGGCAAAAAAAAAGAAATATGTTTGGGTGCATAGGAACGGTCTGCAGGAAAAAGATGGTGATACCACTATAAAAATCTGAGACCTCATTTGAAAATACTATGTGCAACTCCAGAGACTGCACATTCAAAAGGATATAAACAAGGTGGAGTGGATCCAGAGGGCAGTTACTAAAATGGTCAGTGGTCTTTATCGTAAAGCATATATGGACAGACTTAAAGATCTAAATATGTATACTTTTGAAGAAAGGTGGAAATGTGGGGAGAGAGGACATTTAAATAAGTCTGTGGTATAAATGTACAGGAGACGAGCCTCTAATTCAAAGGGGACTCTGGAATGAGGGGGTATTGGATGAATATGAAAAAAGAGAAATTCAGGAGTAATCTAAAGAAAAAAATTAACTTCCTTAAGCGCAGGTGGTAGAAATGAGGGCTGTATTTGAATTCAAGAAAACATGGGACAAGCACAAAGGCTCTCTGAGGGGAGAGGAATGGATTGTACAGCTTTGTAGCTAGACATATGCAGGCTAAGTAAGCCATATGGTGTTTTTTATGCAGTGCCAGTAATAATGCTTGATGGTAAAGTGATAGCGTAGTTACTCACCTGTAACAGGTGTTCTCTGGGGACAGCAGGAATCAGTCCTCACATAAAGGTGATATCGGCACCAACTGAGCCCTCGTGGAAGCATCCTCCCAGCTTTCAAAGAAAGCCTTTGGGGGGGATACTACCACGTATGCGCGGTCCCCTTCCCACCCAAGGGTGCCATCTTGCTCAGTCAGTTGACATAGCTAAAAGACGGCAAAAAATCAGATGGTAAAGGGGCAAGGGGAGGAGAGAGGGCTGTGAGGACCGATTCCTGCTGTCCCCGGAGAACACCTGTTACAGGTGAGTAACTATGCTTTCTCTTGGAACAAGCAGGAAGTCTGTCCTCACATATGGGACTCACCAGCTACAGGCTACCAAAAGCCCATAGCAGAAATAGGGGCTCCCTCATGGGGGGGCCGCAAGCAGCAGCAATTAGCCCGTGTACACAGACCACAGTAAGACCCCTGTGTCAGATGAACCAGCACTCCGGTAGCCTGAACACAGAAGGGTCGGAGCATAACCTGGCCAAAGGCACTGTCCTGTCAGGACTCTTTCCAGGCAGTAATGAGCTGCCAGGATATGGACTGAAGACCAGGTGGTGGCCCAGCAGATGTCCACCATCTGGACAGAGCAAGTTTGCTACCGAAGCAGACATGGCCTTGACAGTGTGCCGTGATGTGGCCTTCCAGCAGGAGACTCACCTGCTCATAAGCAAGGGTGATAGTCTGCCACCCATGTGGACAGTATATGTTTGGACACTGCCTCCCCCAGCCTACTGGGATCATAGGAGATTAAAAAGCTGATAAGCTTTGCGGTGGCCCTGAGTGCATTGGATATAGAAGGACAAAGCACTCTTTTATAGTCCAAGATGTGAAGGACCGTCTCTGCCTGACTGGAGTGAGGTCTTGGGAAGAAGGTAGGAAGCACCACTTCCTGGTTAAGATGGAAGGGCGACACTACCTTCAGCAGGAATTTGGGGGGTGTGCGAAGAACCGCTCTATTTTTGTAGAACCAGATATAAGGCGCCTCTGCCACAAAGGCTTGAAGCTCGCTAACTCTGCGAGTGGAGGTGAGCGTGACCAGGAAAACCACCTTCCAAGAGAGGTAGCGAAGGTGGCAGGTAGCCAGAGGCTCGAAGGGTGGGCGAGTGAGCTGCCCCAACACCAGGTTGAGGTCCCATTCAGTTGATGGAGGGTGAACCAGGGGTTTCAATAAGAGCAGGCCCTGAAGGAAACGGGTCACCAATTGTTGGGCTGAGAGGGGCTTACCATCCACTGGATGGTGGTGTGCCTCCAGGGCACTCAGATGTACTTGGATGGAGTTAGACTTGAGCCCAGACTGAGAGAGGTGGAAAAGGTACTGTAACACCAGAGCCACCAGGCAGGAGAGAGGATCAGTCCCGTGTTTGGCTCACCAAACAGAGAACCTGTGCCATTTGAGGGCGTAAGCCTTCCTAGTAGAGGCCTTGCAAGAGGCCAGCAGAATGTCCTCCACCTCAGTCGAAGGTTGAGAGGGGCCAGAATCACCCTCTCAGCAGCCATGCTGTCAGCGAGAGAGACCCCAGGTTGGGGTGCAGGAGAGAGCCCCTCTCCTGAGATTAGGAGTCTCAGGACGGTCCCCAAGGGGATAGGGGTCTCCACAGTCAACTGCAGAAGCAGCAGGAACCATGGCTGCCTGGGCCCCGAGGAGCCATCAGGATGAGCGAGGCCCTTTCACAGAGGGTCCTGAACAAGGTCTTGACTATCAGCGGTATCGGAGGGAAGGCGTACACGAGGCCTTTAGACCATGAGACTAGGAACGTGTCTGCTGCCACTCTGGAGGGGTAAGCCTGCCGGGAGCAGAAGCGGGGCAACTGAAAATTGTCCAGACCGGTGAACAGGTCCATCACGGGTCCCCCCCCCCCCCCCAGATCCAGGAAAGCTGACTGTCTACCCTGGGGTCCAGCTGCCACTCGTGTGGCTGGAGATATCTGCTGAACCTGTCAGCCAGCAGGTTGTCCTGGTCTGGCAGATACACTGCCTGCAGGAGGATACCCTGTTGGATTGCGTACGAGCAGAGGACCAGTGTCTCCTGACAGTGTATGAGACCCCGTGCCCCCCCTTGTTTGTTCACATAGAACATCGCCACCTGGTTGTCCATCTGGACCAGCACCGGCTGGTGATGCAGGTGGTGGCAGAAGACCCTCAAGGCTAGGTGTATGGCTCAAAGCTCCAGGAGGTTGATCTGCTGGGTGCTCTCATCTGGCACCCAGTTGCCCTGAGTGCAGAAATCTCCACAGTGGACTCCCCAGCCAAGCAGGGAGGCATCGGTGGTGAGGACCCTCTAGTTGCTTAGGACTTGAAAAGGCGTGCCCACTTCAAAATGCTGGGGTGACTGCCACCAGACCAGGGAGTCCGCCATCTGGCAGGTCGCAAACTCTGTGGAGGCAGGCGTCTGGGGTGACGGAGGGCATGTGTTCAAGGAGGCGCAGAAGAAACCAGGCGGGCACCGAGGGACGGTGCTGTATGTCCCGAGCTAGAGATCTGAGCCAATTGGCTCGGTCCTTGGGCAAGAAGGCCTTCAACTGGAGTGTCGATTTTTGCCCCGATGAACTCCAGGCACTGTCAGGAGGAGGTGAGACTTGGGGTAGTTTATGACAAAGCCCAAGTGTTGTAGAACCTGGACGGTGCATGCGATGGCCTGCTGTGCCTCCCTTTATGAGCCAATCGTCCAGGTAGGGAAAAACAAAGACCCCCTGGAGCCGGAGGAAGGCAGCCACGACTGCCAGGCAGTTTTTGTGAAGACCCTTGGGGCAGAGGCTAGGCTGAAGGGGAGCACTCTGTATTGAAAGTGCTTGCCCCCCACTATGAACTGCAGATACTGCCTGTGGTTGGGGTGGTTGAAGATGTGAATATAAGCATCCTTGAGGTCTAAGGAGCATAGCCAGTCTCCCTGCTGGAGGTATGGCAGCAATGTTCCAAGAGAGCATTTTGAATTTCTCCCTCACCAGGAATTTGTTGAGGTTGCGCAGGTTGAGAATGGGCTTTAGGCCCTCCATCCTCTTTGGCACGAGGAAGTATCTGGAGTAGAACCCCTTGCCCTTGAGGTGGTGGGCACCAGTTCCACCGCCTTGTCCTCGAAGACCTGCCAACTCCAGAAGAAGGTCCCAGTGGAGGGGAGACCTGAGGGCCTCTCCCGGGGAAATAAGGGGGAGGTGTCTGAGCCAGGTGGAGGAGATAACCCTCCCTGACTATCCTTAGTGCGCAAGAATCGGTGGTGATGGCCACCCACCTCTGGGCATAGAGGGTCAGACGTCCCCCTGTGGGCTGCTGATCTCCTTGGGGTAGAGAGGCTATGCTCAAGGAGTCAAAAACTCCCCCCTGGCTGTGTTGCGACCAGTGCCTGGGGTTTTGGAGCCTTCTGCTTATGTGGGCCATGCCCATGTCCCTTGGCCTGCTGACCCTGTTGGGGAGCCGGGGAGGCCTGATAGGGTGGGTAGTTTTGGTAAGCAGCCCCCTTCCTTTGATAAAAGGGCTTTTTACCCAAGCCCTTCCATTGGGGAGGGACACTGGTGGTCTTAGAGAGCCTCGTCATGAACTCAGTCTCCAGCTCAGCAGCCTTTGTTGGTCATGGGTTTGCCAAAGAGGTTCTCTCCTTGGCATGGGACATCGACCAATTTTGTTCTGAACCCACTGCTCGAAGTCGGATGACTGAAGCCAAGCTTGGCAGCATGCAGTGTTGCCTGCCACAGCCACCCAGGCCTGAGACTCAAACCCATCATAGGCCGCTCAAGACTTGAATTTGGAGCACTCACGGACTGTCTTGGCCAAGCTCTTGAACCACTGCAAAGGTTCCTCAGAGACCAGCCGAGAACCCCGAGAGTTCCTTCGCCAGGTTTTTCAAGTACATGCCCATGTACAACTGGTAGTCCTGGATGCGGCAGATGAGCATTGAGCCCTAGTAGCACTTTCTGCCGAGGGTGTCCAAGGAGCGGGTCTCCCTGCCGGGGGGCACAGAGGAGTGCGTCTTCCGGCTTTTCAACCGACACATGGCCAACTCCACCACCATGGAGTTATGTGGCACTTGTGACTTCTGGAAGCCCGGGCTCCGATGGACCCAATACATAGAGTCGAGCTGTCTCCTTGCCACCGGCACCGATGTTTCCCACATGCAGAGCATGAGCCGTTCCAGGATGGGAAGAATGGGCACTGTGAGCAATTCCCACAGAGGGGCCTCGTACTGGAGGATCTCCAACTCATCCGCCCAAGGGTTCTCTCACTTGGTCGGGAATGCCAGGGCCTTAGACATGTCTCTGAAAAAGTCCAGAAAGCCCATGTCCTCGGGCGGGAACTGCCGCCGAGGCTCCAAGATGGGAGAATCTGAGGGGGTATCTTGGGATTTCTCGTTCTGTCTCCCACTCGGAGTAGTCTGTGGAGGACTCGTAGGAGGGCTGCTCCTCAGGCCTCAAGGGCTCCGATGCCCTACGGCTGGCGCCTGGTAATCTTGCCAGGGATGACAGTGTTCCCATCGAGCAGGACTCAGGGCGCAACAACGGCCGAGGATCGGCTTGGCTTCTGGGGGCATCTTGGACGTCGAGGACCCAGTGGTCAGGGCAGATGAACCGATCGTGCCAGACAACAGCGCCCGCTGCTGGTCCATGAAGGCAGACAAACTGCGCTCCAGGGCCGCCATTCTGGACTCCAGACCAGAAGGCTCCTCAGCCCTAGGCGCGAGCACTGAGAGACTCGGGCCCGACATCTGCTCCCCAAAGGGGGAGGCGTACAGGGACTGAGGCCAGTCCGTGACTGGATCCTTCCTGGAGACCTTTGCAGGTTGCTCCTTCTCTGATGCCTCGGACGAGCGTCTGACTATGACTATGGGATCGGGCCCGTGGAGCTCCTGGTCAGTCGGAACCATCCAAGGACGCCGCCTTCGAGGGTTGGTTGTTCTTCCTGGGTTTTCCTGAGGGAGATCCCCTTTCTGAGGACCCACGACAAGGCTTGGGTTTGGAGAGTTCTTCCTGAGATGTCAGGCCCTCAGATGAGGCCCTGGCCTTCGGAGGCATTGTGGACTGGGGGGAGGGGGGGGCTTATTGTGCTGCTACTGGCAGCTCTTGAAGGCTTTGCTGGACATCCTCTTGTAGAGACCGCAGGCCACCGGGTCGTGGTCTGGCCTAAGGCAGCAAAGACAGCAGTTGTGTGTCGATCAAAGATATGATTTTACAGCACCGATCACACTTCTTAAAACCACTGGTAGCCATGGGGGGGAAGTACTCCTGCGAGGTCGAAGACCCTCCGGGCTGCCAGTAATGGGGAAAAAAGGACACTAAGGCACCAGAAAAGAGAATAACGAAAGACTACAAAAAGTGCAGGTGGGCTGTAGAGAAGAGCTGTTGCTTGCTCTTGAAGTGCCTAGGTACAGAGAGGCTGCTGAGAATGGGGTAGGAGAGGAGTTAGTAGGAGGGAGCATGGAGAAATTCAGAACCAACACTCTTCCCATTACCTACTTTAGTATTATATTTTCAGTATGTTTTCAAGTTCAGTAAAAGTAGTAGTACTGCCAGGTCATTTTAAAATAGTGGTATCAGCTCAGCTTGATCTGACGTGCTAACAGTGCCAGAATAGTTCATAGTATTATGGGAGAGCATTTACGATGATGTATTCAAATAGAGTTCCTTATCCTCTATGAATTGTAACATTCTTCTCATTTCTGAAAATTAGAATGGGTTTCAGTGTTATCAAGCTGGTACAAAACATTTTCAACCAGTTTGATAATACTGAAACAGCTCTTCTCCTCTACAGCCCAGCTTTTTTAAAAGCTAATTCTCAAAGGAGTTTTGTTGTTCGTTTTTAAAAAGCTGTACACCTGTCCTTGGATGGATATTCAGAGTTATACTCTGAACCTTAGTGGTCCGATTCTCACTCTGACATATGACCTTTGTGTCTATGAATGGCTCTCCATCCCTTAGGGGATCTAGGGCTCTACTTTGAGAGCACCAATGTATCAATGACTTCTTTTTATTTATTTAACAAATTTTTATATACCGCAACCTTCTGAGGATCAGGTGCGGTTTACATCTAACAGTTAAGGAAACAGAGGCATTTCTGTTTTATACATTGAACGATAACATGAACTATGTGCAATTAACATTCTGATGCTTCGATGGATATTCACCTCAGTCAGTCAGGTATTAATGCCCTGGGGGAGGAGGAGCCCAGGGCTGAGGAGTTTGGATATCCTCCAGTATTCTGTCACCCCTAACGAAGTGCTGACTTTGTCTTTATCTTTCTTTATCTTTATTAGAGACATTTGATAGACTGCCCTTTACCGAAGCGTTAGGGCGGTGTACAATAAAATAGGGCTGCTGGGAAACAAAGGAAGAAAGGAACGCCAATAAATAGGAAAGAAGTGGAAGAAAAGGAAGGATAGAACAGGACAGGTATCGGCACAGACAGCATGATAATTACAAAGGAGAGTGGGTGGGATGGGAAAGGATGGGATGGAGGTAGGTAGGGACTGTGCACCATGTCCTAGAAACGGACACATATAGAAGCAAATATGGGAGGCCCCCTTCTCTCTACCTCCTGTCAATTAAAAGCATAGAGTCAGGAAGTTTCAGCTTCTGTGCCATTCCATGGTCTTCAAATCTGCTTTCAAGACCCAAAAGCTCCAAGACACACTCTTTGGTGTCCCTGGGGGAGGGAGGTTCAGATTTTGGGTTCTTTCAGGAGAAACGTCTTCCAGAATGCCAAGTTCATACACCGCATGGCATCCTACCAGCTCTTCATAGGCATGCATTTAATAGAACAATATGCACAGCTTCGACTATATGTCCACTTTTCTCTCTCTAGAGAAACTTGAATATCATCATTCCCTCGTGAACTAAGGAAAGATGCGGGGGAAATATATTGTCCTTGTGACTCAATACAGTATTGAGAACCTCTTCTGAGTATTGGTGCTCGGAGACTGTCATGGCTTCAAAGGCTTTGTATTTATAACAGTTTTCTGGAACAGCTTGCCAATGTGCTCTGCCATGCTATGCTATGCCATGGAGACAGTCTCTTTGGAGATAAAGGCTGTCCAACACAGGGCAGATTATCACGTGATAGAGGCACACAGTCCAAAGCGTGATAAGGTGGAAAAACACTTTATTTGAAAATTCAGACCTAGCAACCCGACACAGGCCGTGTTTCGGAGACCTTCATCAGGGGTTGTCTACATAGGTACTAAAGACATAGAAACAAACAATATTAAAAAATCAAATAATAGTGAAAGAACAAATACTCACGGATATTCAATTAACTCTATTATACAGAAATAGAAATAAATATATAATATAATAAATAATAAAATGTATATTAAATAGTAAAATAAATAAAATCTAAATAATAATAGTCTCATATAAATAATTAAAAGTAATAAATAATATATAATAAAACTCAAATGCTTGGAACACGATACACAAATTATAAATATTAAAATTGTGTGATAGAAAATACAACAAAATAAACCACAACTAGATCCATATAGACACATAAAATGCAGTAATTGCATAAATGATCAACATCACACTTGTATTATTGCTACCTTATTTGTAGAGATGACATGCAAACCTCACAGGAGGAACACAGCTTCTATGTAGAAACGATGGCACACAGTAAATGCAAGAAGTAAAAAACTAAAAATGAAGCAGACATAAGAAAAAGCATATGTATACCATTGGAGATAACTTGTATATATTTTAGGAGCATAAATTACTGGGAACTAAAGACTAAAACGCAAAGGGGAACGCAGCAGGCATTCTTATAGGTCGGATGTGGGAGGAGTACAAACAGACACAATTGCTAATTAACCATCTATCACAATGGGAAAGAAAAGGGGGAAAGTAGAATTAATTCCAACTTCAATCTAACAGTGTCAGTGAAGAAATAAGTCGTACTAATAAACAGTATGGAGTGGGGCCAAGTTTGCATCGCAGGATCAAAGGAGCCGAAATCAATAACTAAAATTGTGAATTGTATCTATGTAATTATCAACCATCAGACTCTTACTATATTACTATACTAAAATAGCGCTATTTTCTTTTAAGTTTGGTGCAGATGTTCACAAGCATTATAATAGTCTTTACGTTTGGCTCTTTGGAGTTTCTTCGGGTCTTGCCACGCCCCCTTTGGTTTCCCGCCTCTGAGATCTTTTAAAGGGTTGCGCATGTGTCGGCGTTTTTGTAGCGTATTACGCTGAGAGTCTAAAGAAATTCTCTCAGTTTATTCACAGTTCGTAAAATTCGGTTTCTGTCGGCGATATAGATTGGTAAGTCCAAAAATCATTATGATGGTATATACATGTTGGTAGCCTCTGATCTCACCGGTAGAAAGCAGGAGAGCAGCGATTCTGCACAATTCCTTTTTTCTGAATCGGGTTTTGACAATTTAACACATAATGAATCTCCGATTAAAGTGGCAGATTATTATTCTGGAAATTTGGATGATCTTCTCTTCGTACTGTTTTTTAGAAAATACAAAATGTTTTTTGTTTATTCTTTGGACATGTCCATTGTTTTTATGAGCCGTCGTTTAAGTAACAGCAATAAATAGGAGAATAGCATTTTTTAAACCTCCTTTTAATTTTGTTCTTGGCAATCACATCTTCCACAAGTCTCCGATAAATAGGAAGAATAGTGCATTATTTCTCTTTTTAATTGTTTTCTGAGTGTCCAGACCCTCCTCTGGCCCCATGTCTTTTTAAAGAATATAGTAAGAGTCTGATGGTTGATAATTACATAGATACAATTCACAATTTTAGTTATTGATTTCGGCTCCTTTGATCCTGCGATGCAAACTTGGCCCCACTCCATACTGTTTATTAGTACGACTTATTTCTTCACTGACACTGTTAGATTGAAGTTGGAATTAATTCTACTTTCCCCCTTTTCTTTCCCATTGTGATAGATGGTTAATTAGCAATTGTGTCTCTCTCTGTTTGTACTCCTCCCACATCCGACCTATAAGAATGCCTGCTGCGTTCCCCTTTGGCGTTTTAGTCTTTAGTTCCCAGTAATTTATGCTCCTAAAATATATACAAGTTATCTCCAATGGTATACATATGCTTTTTCTTATGTCTTCTTCATTTTAGTTTTTTACTTCTTGTATTTACTGTGTGCCATCGTTTCTACATAGAAGCTGTGTTCCTCCTGTGAGGTTTGCATGTCATCTCTACAAATAAGGTAGCAATAATACAAGTGTGATGTTGATCATTTATGCAATTACTGCATTTTATGTGTCTATATGGATCTAGTTGTGGTTTATTTTGTTGTATTTTCTATCACACAATTTTAATATTTATAATTTATTTGTGTATCGTGTTCCAAGCATTTGAGTTTTATTATATATTATTTATTACTTTTAATTATTTATATGAGACTATTATTTAGATTTTATTTATTTTACTATTTAATATACATTTTATTATTTATTATATTATATATTTATTTCTATTTCTGTATAATAGAGTTAATTGAATATCCGTGAGTATTTGTTCTTTCACTATTTGATTTTTTAATATTGTTTGTTTCTATGTCTTTAGTACCTATGTAGACAATCCCTGATGAAGGTCTCCGAAACACGGCCTGTGTCGGGTTGCTAGGTCTGAATTTTCAAATAAAGTGTTTTTCCACCTTATCACGCTTTGGTCTTTGGAGATAAAAGTACAAAAAGCTGCTTCCAGGATTAAGCATGCTTTCGACCTGGCCTCGTCATTAAGGAGGTTTCACAGCAAAGAACTGAGAATGATCCTGCTACTCATAGGCGTAGATATTTTTCTACCTCCTGCTATATCCAATCCAAGCAGCTTCCTCGTGCTCAACCTCTGAATAAAGAAAGCTCAGAAATCCCAGCCAGCATGCCAGCTAAAAGAAAGGATGAGGTGTTGATGGGCTCCTTCTGAATACATATAGCTGCAATTCCCATACCTCACTCAGCCTCCCAGTGTGAAAGAGGCTCACTCATAACCTCTGATACCTGTGAAAGGTACAGACTTAAACTATTCAGACTTCTGCCAAATTGTCCACTGAGGGGCCATGCCACTTCCTGTCAACATCAGGAAATCTCTGCCTTTCAATCTGCAAATGTGATTGAGCCCAACATGCTAGGGCAGGAAAGGCAAGGATTTTAATCAAGGTACATCTGGTGCCTAAGAAAATGGGGGAGGGGGGATTCTGCCGAGTCCTGAACAAATTCTTGTCAGAAGTTCAGGATGGTTCGTCTAGGCACACTTCTACCCTTTCTTCAAAAATGTGATTGGCTATGTCTTGAAGGACTAGAAAGGGGGACTGTTACTTCTGGAGAGAAATCTGCAACTGAGTATATACTTCTGGTAATTTTCTAAAAAGAATTCTTTTTATTAAAGCTACTTAATCTGTGAACCCACTGTTTTTTGTTGGACCAGTTAGGGCCTAGTAGCAGCAATTAAAGTTTGAATTTAAAACACAGAGGAGAGCTTTCTGGTTACATTTCATACCCAGCAGAGAGCTTGTAGTTTAAATTTAATAGTCACTCAGGGCCAAGTAACAGCAAGGTACTTTTAGTTTAAATTTAACACACAGAAGAGAGCTTTCTGGTTAAATTTAGTACCCAGCAGAGCTTGTAGTTTAAATTTCATAAGACGTTAGAGCCTAGCAGCAGCTAAGAGCTATAATTTAAATCAAATCAGAATTTAGCTTACCTCAGCAGCACAAGACAGGGTACTGTGTAGCAGCCCTCTTTTAATAAGTGTTATTTCCCTCCCTCCCCACACCCACCCTCCCCTGGGATAATCATAGCTTTATAGGTACTTACACATCTTAAAAGACAGGAGGTGCTTTCAGGTGAAGCTCATTACCCAAATCAGTCATACACTAAGGACCTGAGATTAATTAAGCTTCAGCTGAACAAGGTATATTAAACATATTAGGTACAGTTTTATTGGTATAAATACCCATAGCAACCCCTAGTAAGTAAGAACTTAAAGATCTAGACACAAACTTAAAACTAAGATGCAGACAGCAGTCAAGCAGCGGGATGGGGGCTTTCCAGTCTTTTGCATTGAGTGTCACATGTATGATTTTCTCCCAGTTGGTGAGAGGTCTTACGTGTGCACTAGGTGCAAGGAGCTCTTTTCTCTCAGGGAACAAGTCCGTTCTCTAGAGGCTAAAGTAGCAGACTTGGAAAACATAAGACAGAGGTACATAGACGAGACCTACAGGGATATAGTCCTGAAGTCCCACCTCCAGTCTGGCAGCACCCCTGTTGCCAAGGAGGAGAGAGGTCATGTGACAGGAGAGCATCACCCTGGTGTGGCAGGAAGTGATCCTGTAACTAGGACCTGTCCTCCAGGTGATGGAAAACCCTCTCGCACCGAGGAAGTTTCTCCAGGGCCATGTGCCCATGAGGGAAGGGTTAGGACAGCCGTTATAGTTGGTGATTCGATCATTAGGCATGTAGATAGCTGGGTGGCTGGTGGACGTGAGGATCACCTGGTAACATGCCTGCCTGGTGCGAAGGTAGCGGACCTCACGCACCACCTAGATAAGGTCTTAGATAGTGCTGGGGAGGAGTCTGCTGTCTTGGTACATGTCGGTACCAATGACATAGGAAAATGTGGTAGGGAGGTTCTGGAGGCAAAATTTAGGCTTTTAGGTAGGAAGTTGAAATCCAGAACTTCCAGGGTAGCATTCTCAGAAATGCTTCGTGTTCCACGCGCAGGACCCAAAAGGCAGGCAGAGCTCCGGAGTCTCAATGCGTGCATGAGACAATGGTGCAGAGATGAGGGTTTTGGATTTGTTAGGAACTGGGGAACATTCTGGGGAAAGGAGGGGCTCTTCCAAAGGGATGGGCTTCACCTTAACCGGGGTGGAACCAGGCTGCTAGCATTAGCCTTTAAAAAGGAGAGAGCAGCTTTTAAACTAGATATTAGGGGAAAGCCAACAGTCGCCCAAGAGCGGATGGTTGGGAAGAATGTATCCTTGAAGGATACTAACAAAAGCAGAGAGGTTCCACAAAAGAGTAAAGTAGCCCAAATGCCCTCAAGTATGGAGCAGACAGAGCTTAAAGATCCCAATTTACCCATGTCTAACAATAGCCAAATTAACATGAATAAAATACATTCTCTAAAATGCTTGTATGCAAATGCTAGAAGTCTAAAGAATAAGATGGGAGAGTTAGAATATATAGCACTAAATGAAAGGTTAGATATGATTGGAATATCAGAGACATGATGGAAGGAGGACAACCAGTGGGACACTGTGATACCTGGGTACAAACTATATCGTAATGATAGAGCTGATCAAATTGGTGGAGGTGTTGCGCTCTGTTAGAGAGGGCATTGACTCAGAAAGGATTAAAGTTTTGCAGGAAACAAAATCTGCTGTAGAATCTATATGGATTGAAATTCCATATAAAAGGGGGAAGGCGATGGCAGTGGGGGTGTACTATCGAGCACCTGGCCAGAATGACCAAATGGATGATGAAATGCTCAAAGAAATCAAGGAAGCTAACAAAAGTTACAGCACAGTAATAATAATGGGTGATTTCAATTACCCCGGTATCGACTGGGTCAGTGTCATGTCAGGACATACTAGGGAGATAAATTTCCTAGATGAAATAAATGACTGCTTCTTGGAGCAGCTGGTTCATGAACCGACCAGAGGGGAAGCCATATTAGACCTAGTCCTTAGTGGAACACCAGATCTAGTGCAAGAGATAAGGGTGTTTGGGCCACTTGGCAATAGTGATCATAGCATGATCGCCTTTGATTTAATTAGTGCAGGAGGGATAGTAAGGAAATCCACAGTACTACCTTTTAACTTTCGAAAGGGAGACTATGATAAAATGAGGAAAACAGTTAAGAAAAAACTAAAAGGAGCAGTTGCGAAGGTTAAAGACGTACATCAAGCTTGGGTGTTGTTGAAAAATACTATCTTGGAAGCCCAGACCAGCTGTATTCCACGCTTTAAGAAAAGTGGAAGGAAGTCCAAAAAGCTGCCAGCATGGTTTAAAGGTGAGGTCAGAGAGGCTGTTTCCAAAAAAGCGTCTTTCAGGAAATGGAAAAAAGAGCCAAACGACGAAACCTGGAAACAGCACAAGCACTGGCAAGTCAAATGCAAGGCATTGATAAGGCAGGCAAAGAGAATTTGAGAAGAAGCTTGCTGCGGAAGCAAAAACGCGAAATAAAGACCTTTTCAAGTACATTCGTAGCAAAAAACCTGTGAGAGAGTCAGTTGGTCCATTAGATGATAAAGGGGTTTTAAAGGAGCACTAAGAGGCGACAAGGCAATAGCGGAGAGACTGAATGAATTCTTTGCTTCGGTCTTTACTGAGGAAGATGTAGGGATGTTACCCATGACTGAAGTGGTATTTAAAGGTGCGGAAGAATTGAAGGAAATATCGATACATCAGGAAGATGTCTTACAACTATTAGATAAACTGAAGAGTAGCAAATCACCTGGGCCGGATGGTATACATCCAAGGGTGTTCAAAGAACTGAAATATGAGATTGCAGACCTGCCATCAGTAATCTGTGAACTATCATTAAAATCATCTCTAATACCTGAAGATTGGAGGATCGCCAATGTAACACCAATTTTTAAAAAGGGTTCCAGGGGTGATCCGGGAAACTACAGACCGGTGAGCCTGACGTCAGTACCGGGAAAAATGGTAGAAACCATCATAAAGAATAAAATTACTCAGCATGTAGATAGTCACAACCTAATGGGAGACAGCCAACATGGCTTTAGACAAGGAAGATCTTGTTTTACTAATCTGTTATGTTTTTTTGAAGGAGTGAATAAACAGGTGGACAAAGGTGAGTCGGTTGATATTGTGTATCTGGACTTTCAGAAAGCCTTTGACAAGGTCCCTCATCAGAGACTTTTGGCAAAACTAGAGTCATGGGATAGGGGGCAGTGTACTATTGTGGATCAGGAACTGGTTAAAAGATAGAAAGCAGAGGGTAGGGCTAAATGGCCAATTTTTCCAATGGAGAAAGGTGAATAGTGGTGTACCCCAGGGATCTGTGCTGGGTCTGCTGCTTTTTGACATATTCATAAATGACCTGGAAAATGGAATAACGAGTGAGGTTATCAAATTTGCAGATGACACAAAACTATTTAAAGTTGTTAAAACCCAAGAGGATTGTGAAAAATTGCAAGAGGATCTTGATAAATTGGAAGACTGGGCATCAAAATGGCAGATGAAATTTAATGTGGACAAGTGCAAGGTTATGCACCTAGGGAAGAACAACCCAAACTATGGTTACACGATGCAAGGTTCCACATTAGGAACCACCACCCAGGAAAAAGATTTAGGCGTCATTGTGGATACCATGTTAAAACCCTCGGCCCAGTGTGCAGCGGCGGCCAAGAGCAAATAGAATGCTAGGTATGATAAGGAAAGGAATGGAAAATAAAACAAAAGATATTATAATGCCTCTATATCGTTCCATTGTGAGACCGCATCTTGAATATTGTGTGCAATTCTGGTCACCGTATCTTAAAAAGGATATAGCGTTATTAGAAAAGGTACATAGAAGAGCCACCAAAATAGTAAAGGGGATGGAAGGATACTCCTATGAAGAAAGGCTAAAAAGGTTAGGGCTCTTTAACCTGGAAAAGAGACGGCTGATGGGAGATATGATAGAAGTCTATAAATTAATGAACGTAGTGGAACGGGTAAACTAGATCGATTGTTTACCTTATCAGAATATAGAAAGACTAGGGGAGATGCAATGAAGCTACAGGGTAAGCTATTTAAGACTAATAAAAGAAAATATTTTTTCACTCAACGTGTAATCAAACTCTGGGATTTGTTACCGGAAGATGTAGTAAAGGCTGTTAGTGTAGCTGGGTTTAAAAAAGGTTTGGACAAGTTCCTGGAGGAAAGGTCCATAAACCATTATTAAGAAGTGACCGAAGATATCAATGCTTGACCCAGTACAAGCATTGTGGAACTTGTCTCTTGGGGAAACTGCTAGGTACATATGACCTAGATTGGCCACTGTTGGAAACAGAATACTGTGCTTGATGGACCTTGGTCTGACCCAGTATGGCATATCTTATGTTCTTTGGTTCTAAAGGATGCATATACACACATTCAGATATATCCCAGCCATAGGGAGGTGTCTGCAATTCGTCATAGGGAAATGCTTCCAGCAGGGCCATACCAAGGACTGAGCGGTGCATATGGCACAAGTACAGAAAGAGTTCTGATATCATCACTGTGCTTCCAAAAAACTGAGTGTAAGTTACTTCATGTGGATAGGGTGAAGGGGGGCACCAGATTCATTAGTCACACAGGACATATTTCTAGCTTGGTACAGTCCTGACTTCCAGTACCGTGCACTGCCTTGTGGCCTCGCATCTGCTTCTCTTGTCTTCACAAAATGCCTTGCTGTTATCAGAGTTTCTGTGCAACCTGGGAGTGCCCGTGTTTTCCTAGTTAGACGATTGGCTGCTCAAGCACCTAACGAGGGGGATTTGGGAATCCGTTCGCATCATCTGGATGTTTGGAGTTGATAGGCTTCACCGCACATGCTGTCTTTGAATCCTTTAAAAAAGCTTTTAAAAGAAGCCAGGGAAGGCTTCTGTCCAAGGGCTCAATTAGTGACATCACCCATATGTGAGTAATTATCCTCTGTCCACTGAACACCTGCTACAAGTGAGTAACTTTGCATTCTTGTGCCTGCCCAACCACATTTGCATATGTTAACCTGCTATTTATACATGCAAGTGCTGTGCAAGCCTCTAAAATGGCCACCTAAATGTATTTGCATATGATTTTAGAGTATGAAATGTGTGTTGTGTTTTTTGTCATGTTTTTGAGACTATCACATATTAATAAATATTTTTCATTTTCGTAGGGTGAATCTGTGAAGTACTTCCTGGATAATTTGGACCGCATTGGTGAACTGGTAAGAATTTTCATTCTTTTGTGTAGGTGTGTGTTAAATATTATTGCTTGTTGAGTGCAGTGTATTGAATTTCACATGCCATAAGATTTGAGTTCAAAAGTATTGATAAACTATTTTGGATTTTCAAACATAGGCTTACCTTCTGTTTTGTTGTCTTTATGCTTTTTAAAGACGGAAATAAACTCATGTACGTTCATAGGCAATTTGCGTGGTGATAAAACTCAGGTTTGATATTGTAGCATGCACAATAAATTGTTCATAATTTTGGATTTATTAAATAGAATGGCTTATTTTTATGCATGAATGGGTTAATTTTCAAAACTGTAATTTGATGCAAAGTCCAGGAGCATTTCTCCGGAAACAAGCAGGAAGTCAGTCCTCACATATGGGTGATGTCTGCATTGACGGAGACTTGGTGGAAGCATTCCCCCAGCTTTAAAAGAAAGCCTTTGGGAGATGCCACCATGCATGCGTGGTGCCCTTCCTGCCCAAGGGTGCCATCTTCAGTTTCTTTCTTTTTTTTTTTTTTCCTGTGGATACCTTCAGGCATCTGTCTGGTTTCCCCCCGAAATAGTTGATTTTTTTTCTCTCTCGATCTAAGTTTCGTACTCTCTCTGGTTGTGCACTGGTACTCTCCTGAGCCCCGGCATCTGTCCCCGCCCAAGGATGTTGCATTCCGCAACTTCGTGCGGGACATGTTAAAGGCCCTAGTGTTTCTGACAGAATTGGAGGAGCTAGAAATCCTCCAATACAAAGCTGCTCTGAGGGAATTGCCCATGGTACCCATTCCACCCATGCTGGAACGGCTAATGCTCCATATGTGGGAGACATCGGTGCCTGTGCTGGTTGTGAGCAAGCGGCTCGACTCGACGTATCGGGTCCACTGAAGGCCTGGATTCCAGAAAGCGCAGCTGCCGCATAACTCCATGGTGGTGGAGTCGGCCATGCATCAGTTGAAGAGCCAGAAGATGCAGTCGCCCCTGGGTAGGAAAGCCCACATCTTGGTTGCCCTCGGCAGAAAGTGCTACCAGGGCTCGATGCTCATAGGCTGGATCCATGCCTTACCAGCTGTACATGGAGCACTCACGGACGGCCTTCACCAGGTTCTCGGCTGCTCTTGGGAACCCCTGCAGCGGTTCAAGAACCTGGACAAGAAAACCACTGCCCCTCCCTGACAGAAGGGCTCGGTTAAAATCCCTTTTTACCAGAGGAAAGGGGCTGCTTACAAAAACTACCCACATTTTCAGGCCTCCCCAGCAGGGTCAGCAGGCCAAGGGACACGGGCCCTCATAAGCAGAAGGCTCCCAAACCCCAGGCATCTGCTCCGGCCCAACCAGGGGGAGCTCTTGACTCCTTGGGCATAGCCTCTCTACCCCAAGGAATTCAGCAGCCCACAGGGGGGACATCTGATCCACTGTGCCCAAAGGTGGCCAGCCATCGCCACTGATTTCTGGGAACTCCAGGTAGTCAAGGAGAGCTGCCTCCTCCATCTGGCTCAGATGTCGTCTCCTTTTGTTCCGGGAGAGCCCTCCTGGTCTCCCCTTCACCAGGGCCGCCTATTGAAGGAACTCGCAGGTCTTCTCAAGGATAGGGGCGGTAGAACCCAGTACCCCAAAATCTCAAGGCAAGGGGTTCTACTCCAGGTATTTCCTCGTGCCAAAAAGAACAGGGGGCCTAAGGTCCATCCTGGACCTGCTCAACCTGAACAGTTTCCTAGTGAGGGAGTTCAAGATGCTTTCCCTTGTGAACATTGCTGCCTTACCCCCAGCGGGGAGACTGGCTATGCTCCTTGGATCGGAAAGATGCCTATACCCACATCCTCATCCACCCTAACCAAGGGGTCTAGGCAACTCCTATCCTCCTGTGCTCAGGCTAACAGAGCATTAGTTTCCATCGGACATATGGTTCCTACTGCAGTCTGCATCTGTGGACTCAATTGCTGTTGCTTATGGCTCCCCCTTGAGGGCGACTGTTTTTGTTTTTTTTCCCTCCCCCCTACAGGGTTGTGGTAGCCTGTAGCTATGGAGTCCCATATGTGAGGACGGATTTCCTGCTTGTTCTTGGAGAAAGCGTAGTTACTCACTTGCAATAGGTGTTCTCTGGGGAAGCAGGAATCTGTCCTCACAACCCTCCCTCCTCCCCTTGGAGTTGCTTCTTTACCATCTTTTATTTTTTGCTGTCTTTTAGCTATGTCATCTGACTGAGCAAGATGGCACCCTCAGACGGGTAGGGCACAACGCATGCCTGGTGGCATCTCCCAAAGGCTTTCTTTGAAAGCTGGGAGGGTGCTTCCGCAAGGGCTCAGTTGGCACAGACATCACCCATATGTGAGGACTGATTCCTGCTGTCCCCAGAGAACACCTGTTATAGATGAGTAACTACACTTTCTATCCCACGACTTTGCAGCTGAGGTGACCTACGTGCATGCTTTTCCTTTTGAAAATTACTTAGGGCAGAGCACCTGAAAATATTAGTGCCGCCTTTTTCTGCCTGTTGGCACTAAATGGCATTTTGTTTTCCCCTTTTTATTTAAATAGGTGGGAGGAGTGGCTCAGAGGTTGGGACTGGTTACCTCCAGGCTGGAGGGCCAGGGGTTCAATTCCTACTTAGGAACAAGTAACCTCAGGCTGGAGGGACTGTGATCTCTAGTCCCATAGCCACTCCTTGTGGCCTTGGGCAAGCCATTTAACCCTCCATTGCCTCAGGTACACTTAGATTGTGAGCCCTTCGAGGACGAGGGAATAAAAAGTGCCCGTTAGCATATGTCTGTAAACCGCTTTGACCCGGTGAAAAGCAGTATATAAGCACAGCTAAATAAATAAATCCAGCCTGTATCGAGAAATTCCTATCAATGAGGACTGCTATCTTGCTTCTCCTTCCAAGAGTGAAATTGCTTATCTGTGACAGGTATTCTCACAGGACATCAGCTGCCTTTAAAACTTACCTGCCTCCCCCTAGAAGTTGGAATCTAATAATTTAATACAGGGCCAGGATGACTCTAAGATGACTCTGAGGTGGGAACTCCTGCACATGTATAATAGATCACTCAAATATTTAGAACTTTGCAAGCACTGCTACAACTTCTGGGTGCATTAGATATCACTTGTCTTTGAGGACTGATACTGTGCTCTCCTTAGAGAATACCCATTACAGTTAAGCAACTTTGCTATACCAGCACACATTTTTGGACCTTCCTGTTTCTGGTCTTCTGTTTCTGGATGTGCTGGGGCAGGTGATGCAATGGAGTTAGTCGCTGCATAATGAGACACAAAGGGTAATTTTATGACTGGATACCTACAGTAGTTTAAGGCAGGTAAATGTGCAATTTTTAAATCTATTTTATAAAGAAAACTTAGGTGCCTAGTTTTTCTTTATAAAATACTAATGTAAGTGGCCAAAAACACACCTTTAAGGTATGCTCATTTGCACTAACCCTAGAGCTAATAAATGATTGCGCATACATTTTGCAAGTACATGCATAAATTATAGTATTTTATAATCTATACCCATACTTGTGCTCTCTGCTTATGTGCCACCCAAACTACACTTGTATGTATGCTCACAGTGAAAGTATATGCCATGAAATTAACATGTGTACTTTTACTCTGGACCTGATTTTATAAGAGGCCATTTATGCAAGCAAATTACCATTTCCTTATCCCTCAAGTCCAGTCCAGACGCATGGGTTATGCATGTCTGTTAGCAGATGGAGACTCTGGCTTGAATTTTTTCTGACGTCATTAGTATGCAAGGTCCAGCATAGCCTCACTCTTGCCAGTATTTCTCATCTCCAGCAGATGGAGTTTGTCTAACCTGTTTAGTCTGAACTGGATTGGATGATGATTTTGGGGTGCCTGTCACTTTGCCTCTAATACAAAAACTGCCGTTCATCCCACAATAAATTCCTCCAATTAAGAGAAACCCCAAACCCTTCTACTAATTACCCTATAAATGTTTTGTCAGATTGTTTACCGTGAAAGGAAAAATCCTATCTTGTGGTAAACCTTCCTTTTTATTCTTTTTAAAAAGAGGGAATCTTCCTCACCATCACTTTAAGGGATAATACCCCACTTATCCTTAGAGATTTTTTATTATTTATAACAATAGCACTTAGCTTTCTTTTGCGTCTAGCCAAGACTTCAATCAGGAATTACTCCTTGGCTTTCTTTCACGTCCAACCAAGCCGTCAATCAGGAACCAAGCCGTCAATCACATCCAATCGCCGTCTATTCAAAATCAGTGTCTTCTCAAAAGCCGTAAGGATTATCATGCTCCTTATTTTAATGGTGTTCCTTCATTGTTCCATCACAATTTTTTCCGGATTATATTGCACATGACTTCTCCTGTTCTGTACATAACGTTATGTTTAGACCCCAGCATTCCTGGTCCTTCCTGCATCATACATCATGCCATTCAACTTCCCCTTCTTTTATGGAGGACTCCCCAATTACCTTGGTAACAAAACCGGGTTCTAATTGGCTCACTACATAAACCACACCCCCAAGACTTATACGGTGAGGAGTATAAAAGTGAAGGAAAAATGCCTCTACTGGCCAAAAAAAGACTGCGAGAGAGCTGGCAGATCCGGGGCCTTGACATCCATGCTGACACAACCGGCCTCCCCCGGAGCCGAGAGCGCAGATTCAGCAACTGAGCATCTGGCGAAGGAAGTAGTAAAACTACTAGATCCCAAGTTTGATCAAATAATGAAGAAATTGGAAAGAATGGGAGACTCGCTGACGGAGGATGGACGGAGAGTAGAGAACACCGAGTGGCGAGTATCGAGGATGAAGAAGGGAAGACAGGAGAGAGAACGATCGGAGCAGTAAAAGCAGATAGAGGCCCTGCAAGTGAAGGTGGATGACCACAAAAATAGGTCGAGGCAAAACAATTTAAGAATTGTGGGAGTGACAGAATCAATGACAGAGCATATGCTACTGCCACTGCTCAAAGAATGGCTGCCAAAGGAGTTGGGCCTAGAATCGCCAGTGGGAGGTCTTAGAATAGAGCGAGCGCATTGTATTGGAGTAAGGCGGGAGGAGCGGCAGAGACCGTGGGTGGTGATTATGCACGTTCTCAACTTCCAGCATAAAGTGCAGCAGCTGCAAGCCTACCGGAGAAAAGAATATCTAAAACTGGAGAATCGGAGACTCTTGATTTTTCAGGATTATTCAGCAGCAGTGGCAGCAAAAAGGAAGGATTTCACCCCCAATTGCGCTGCTTTATTCAAGAAGCTACGTTTCACACTAGCATTCCCGGTGGTATTGCGGGTATCAAACCAGGGAGAGAACCTCACGTTTGAGACTGGTGGTGGCAAAACAATTTTTGGCCAGGTTGGCGGGAGATAATGGCGGAGAAGGTTCACCGGCCTGAATTTTTGAGAAGGGAAATTGCCAAAATTTGGTAAACTAAAAACTTAAGTTGGAAAAAAAGAAAAGAAAAATAGACACTTTGGACTTGCAAGATTGGGATCAGTGGGTGCAGTGGTAAAGAGTCTGCATGTGGATGATACTATGTTTGATGGAACTATGGTATAACGGAGAGGGCAGAGATGGAGAGGCGGGGCAGCCCTGCAGCCAGCTGGGATCAGACCTCAGCAGGGAAGTGCTGAGGGTAACGGATGCTATGTTGCACGGGGAATAGGGGGAGAAAGGGAAAGGGGGGAGGGAAGGGATAGAAAGACATAAGTGTGAATGGAGAATGTGTGGTTGGATTGAATGGGAGAGAGTAAAAAGTGGAGGGGGTGAGATTGATAGAAACAATAAGGGGAGGTCAGGAAAGTCTTAACGAACTGCCTGAGAAACAAAAGAAGATATGACTATTTGCATGGCACAGAGTTCGGGGTTGGGGCTGGGCAACCCTGGGCGAAGCTTCGAGTATTGTGGAATCTGGGAAAAGATATGGTAAGTATAATGGGACATGATTTGGGGAAAATTAAGTGGAATGTGGGGGGGGGGGGAGTGAGTACACCCATGAAACGCATGAAAATACTACAAGCTTTAAAAAGAGGGAAAGCCCAAGTGGCATTATTGCAAGAAACCCACCTAAGTGTAAGGGAGTATGAGAAACTTGAGAGACTGGGTTGGGCAGGCATTCACTGCATCATCGGGAGGTAGAAAGAGGGGAATAGCAATTTTGGTCAAAAAAGGGATCCCTCTGGATGTTATCAGCGAGGAGATGGATCCACAGGGGCGTTTATTCCTACATGCTCGGATACAAGGGGAGGAATTGTTTTGGGGGAACATCTATGCTCCGAATGTTTGGCCACCAGTTTTTTTAAGCTACTTCTACAAAAGATAATGGGGGCACCGAAAATACATTGATATTGGTGGGGGACTTTAATTGTCCGCACGATCCAGAGCTAGATAGGTCGCAGGTGAAGAGGAGGGGGGTGGACAAAAAAAGGGGTGGGATATCTGTGTGGAATGGGAGGATTGATAGATACATGGAGAGTCCTGCATGAAGGTGAAAGATTACACACAGCTGTCAAGAGCCCACCAATCTTGATCTCGGATTGACTATATATTAATTTCCAGAGACAGCTTTGGCAAAGTGGTGAATGTAGAAATTGAGCCTATTGTAGTTTCAGATCACGCAATGATAAGGATGGATTGGAGAGGGAGGAACGCTTTTTGTAATAGGTGGTCCTTTCCTAGGCACTTGTGGAAGAGCGAGGCATTTCGGAAATATCTGGCAAACCACTGGGAGGAATATTTAAGATTTAATGAGACGCAAGCGAGAACAGTGGTGATATTTTGGGAGGCGGGGAAAGTAGTGATGCGTGGACACAATAGTGTATGTAGCAAACGAAAGGAAGCGAGTTAATGAAACTATACTGAGATTGGCCCAGAAACTCCAGGAAGCAAAAAGAGGAAGCTCTGGTAAACCGGAAACACACAACAGTCTATCTCTAATCTCAAAAAGCCTTTAATGCCACACTGCAGGAGAGAGCGGTGTATTCTATGCAATACTATAGGCATCAGTTCAGATATGGAGACCGGACGGGGAAATGACTGGCTCAGTTGGTAAAGGACAGGTGGCAATAGAGGGGTAACTATAATCCGAGACAGAGATGGCATGAAGCAGAGAGGTGGGGAAAATAGTGCAAGTTTTCAGGCAATACTATCAAGATTTGTATTCGCCGGAAATGGAGGATAGAAAACAAGAGTGTGTTTTCTTGGATGCGGTACAACTGCCAAAGTTGTTAGAAGCAGAGTTGCAAGAATTAAATAAACCTATAACAGGGGAAGAAATACAGAGAATAATTAAAGCAGGGATACCACATAAGGCCCCGGGGCCTGATGGGTATGGGACAGAGTTCTATAAAATGTTAACGACTCAAGTCACGCCTACCTTGGTGGCCCTGTATGGAGAGGTTCTGGAGACAGGGCTCTTTCCAAGAGACATGCGAACGGCGGCTATAACCATTATTCCTAAACCGGGCAAGGATCCAGAGGATCCGGCTTTGTATAGACCCATATTAACTATGATATGAAGATTATGGCGTCCATACTAGCAACTAGGCTGCAGATGATACTTCCAAGATTAATAGGTGTTCATCAATCAGGATTTGTGAAGGGGGGAGAGGCTTTCTCGAATATCAGCAGAGTACTGTTGGGAAAGGAGATGTGCCTTCAAGAGATTCCGTTGCTGTTGGTAAGTTTAATATGCTTCTGTGTGTCTGTGACCCTCAGAGATCACTAGACTTGGCATTACAGCAGATTGAGCGGTTTGGAGCCTTCTCGGGGTTACGTATAAACAGAAATCTCTAGTACTAGATGTAGGGAAGGGAGTTAGGAAAGGTTGGCAAGGAGACTTTCCACTGATATGGGCGCAGGGGCAGTTTCGTTATCTGAGCATTCAAATTCCAGAAAAAAACACATCACAGCTTTATGATGTGAATATAAAACCAATGATAGATGGGACAGTGGCTAGGCTGAAGAAGTGGAGGGACCTTCCCATATCCCTTATGGGTCGCATAGCTCTTATTAAGATGGTAGAGCTGCCCAGGTGGGTTTATCTTTTACGCCACGTTCCCGTATGAATATTGAGGAGAGAGATGTTGGTGCTGCAGAGACATATAGGTAAATTCTTATGGAGAGGTCGAAGATCTCGCATAGCTTTTTCTGCGATGATGAAAACTTTGGAGGAGGGGTGGGGGGAACAGGCCTATTGTCTTTGCGAACCTATAATTTAACCTGCTTGCTTAGGCCCCTGAGAGACTTGTTAGTAGGCACTGCGGAAAAGCTGCCATTGGAACTAGTAGACCAGATGTCAGGGCCGTATCATAGAGCATATTTACTACATAAGGCAAGTAAGGAACTGCTGCCGGCTTGGAGAACCTCGGTGTATCTGCGGACCCTCAGGCAGGCATGGAAAGCATTGTCAGCAGAGAAAATTGAATTGGAGGGGCACTGACTGTCTCCCCTTGATGGGGAATGGAGACTTGGAGCCAGGGAGATAGGGTGGAGTGTGTGGGACAGTTGAATTTGGAAGCGGCTCCAGAAATACTCTCTTCAATCGCTGTGTAAGAGGTATAATATGGAATCAACAATATTTTACTTCTACTTGCAGGTCAGGCACTGTGGGAAGTCTCCAAAAGGAGTTTGACACATTGTTGAGCTCAAGGGGTATGCTGGATTTCTTGGAAACACTAGAAGAGAAAATATCTGTGCGAAGTTTAAGAGCTCTGCCCGGGGGGAGGGGTGGGGGGGTGATGCACATGGAGCAGAAAACAGCTCAGGTCCTTGGGAAAAGTAAAATGGATCCAGTGTTACAACAGCATCCCCACTAAGGAGGAGAATAGCAGGTTCTGATTAAGATAGGATGGGGGGGAAGGCAGTAGAGATGGAAGGATGAATGAGTGAACAAATGAATTGCTTGGAATAAAGATAAAGACAGCTTAGATGGAGGGGGGAGGGAGGGTAGGGAAGGGTACAGAGGGGGAGGGAGGTGGGGGGGGGGGGGTTAGCCCATCAGGAAGGGTGAGTAGGAGATATGACAGTAACTTGGTTATGTTTTGTTCCCTGTTTAACATTGGTTAAAATTGGTTAAGTGTGCACGATTGGGGGGGAAGAGTTGATTGTATTAGGGTCATAATACATTTCGGATAAATATAAGGAACTTTTAAGTAAGATGTAAAAGGGGGAGTAAGCAAGGGTGTGTTGTAATTTGTGAAATGACTTGAAACGTGCACTTTGGAAGGTGTATTAAAATGTCAATAATGTTAATGTTAATTGAAATGTTAATAATAACAAGAACAATAAAAATGATGTTCCTTAAAGAATAAAAAGGAAGGTTTACCACAAGAGGATTTTTCCTTTCACGGTAAACAATCTGACAAAAAATTTATAGGGTAATTAGTAGAAGTGTCAATCTTTGCCGGCATCTTCCCCCAGGGTGCAGAACTTGGTGGTTCCAGGTACCTCCATCTTTTCACCCCTGCACAGCTTCTTAGAGGTGGGAGAACATGGAAAGAGATATGCTGTATGTAAAAATAAAAAAAAGAAAGATTACTTCAGTCAATTAGATCAGCTACCTATTGGCTTGGCTAATGTCCTCTTGAGTGGGGAGAAAGCTGCAGAGAGCAGGTGTGATGGCCCAGGTCCCCTTTGAAGAGAAAGGGATTGATGACCGCAATTGTAACTGCTTGATTTTCCTTTGATGTGGGATTGCAGCCAAACAGAACAGAGTTCCTTTCTGACCTGCTCTGTAAGTCTGAACACTTATTCTGCAGCTATTCTTTTGTGGGGGGGGGGGGGGGGTTCTTAATATTGTGGACCACTTGCTGCATTGTGCCGGTAGGGGCTGGTGGGAGAGTGGTCTGCTTTGCTCTGTTTCCGCTGAGAATTTCAAATTTGGTGGTGCTCACATTATTTGGGGGAAAAAAAAGCAGCAAAGATGCAGCACATCAAATGTTTTCTGTAGGGTAAGCATTTTTATGTTTGCAATATGGTTTTCCCATAGCTTTGCTCAGTGCTGGGATATTGCTCACCTTAGAGCCAGACTGGATTCAACCCTCGATTTTGGTTCCTGTAAAATGACGAGACCTCTGCTGCAAACGTTTTTGGGCCATTTATGGATTACCTCCATGCTGACTAGACAGTCGGGGGGAACTGAGCTGTTTTCCATGCGCCTGAAGTTTTTCAGTGTGAATGGTGGCCATTTTATGCCCTAAATTGTGTGAGGAAATCCCTGCTTTATATTCTAGGGATCTTGCAGTTTTTGACCAGGCTGGCTGGCTTTGCCTGGGCGGAAGGCAGAAACAGTGGAACTGTGAAGGTACAGTATTTTAGATCGGGAGGGGAGGGTGGAGGGGGGCGGACAGAGTTGCACACACATTCTTTGTTTTGTTGCATGATTCTTGGCATTTTAGCTGAGAGTACATAAGTTCTTGCAAGTGGGGAAGTCTAAATGACAAGTCATGAGCTCAATCAGTAAAAATCACTGCAAGCTTGAGTCCTAATATATCCATCTGCTTTTATTTGCCTGCTGCTGGCTTTGTACTTGGTATTTTATATACCTCTAACTATGGTTGGCAGACCTAGTTTGGTACAGTCCAGTATTTGTTTCCCCCAAACCAAACTGTTGGGTGCTGTGTTTTTCTCATTGTATAGCCCAGGCACCTAATGGTGTGTGTGTGTGTGGGGGGGGGGGGGGGGGTTCTGCCCAGGTTAGCCATTTGGCTTTCTCCTGCAATCTCCTTGGCCCGTGATTTGAGAGAGAAGATTGGTTCTTCATTCAGGTAGACCTATGATGACCTTGGACTCTAGGTATTTCTTGGGGAGCAGGTGAATAATTGGATGACACATTCCTGAATCCACAAAGGGCTGGTCTTCCATTTGTCTGAATGTTGGTAGTTGTAGACAGGTTTTGCCACAAATTGGTAGGTGTTTATTTTACATTTCTCTCAAAGTATCCATCTTCTGTTTTCCAGTGCAAGAGCTCATTAGAACTAATTGGGTACTTTATTTAGTTTAGAGTAGATTGACTAAAGAGCAGTTCTCTACAGACCTTGAAGTCAGTCCTCTTAAGTACTCCATTGGAACATAATTGGTATATTTTGTTGTGTATTCCGTATTTCCTTATGAAAGATTATTGGGGGGGGGGGGGGGAGGGGAACAGGGTTTTCTCCAGGACCAAGCAGGAAGTCAGCCCTCACTTATGGGTGACATTGATGTCGATGGAGCCCCTGTGTGGAGCATTTCCCCAGCTTTCTAAGAAAGCCTTTGGGAGTACTGCACGCATGCGCTGACCCCTTCCTGCCTAAAGGTGCCTTCTTGCTCAGTCTTTCTTTTTCCATGGAGCCCACCGGACGTCTGTCCGTGTCACCCGGAAAAGTTGACTTTTTTTTTTCTTGCGATTTCATCGTGCTTTTTTTCTCCGGTTCGATGCTGGTTCCCCTTCCCGCTGGGTTCGGTACACCGGTATCGATCCCGTCTTCTATTTTTCGTTTTTTGCCCTTTGTGGCTGGCGTTCGTGCCCTTTTTGTCTTTTTCCCTGGACAGCCGGTCCTTTTGACCTCACGGGTGCCCTTTTTTCCCCGATGGCTTCCAGTGGTTTCAAAAAGTGTGATCGGTGCAAGAAACTGTCTCACCAACACACATGACTGCTACATTCGATGCCTCGGACCGGATCATGATCCTAAGGTCTGTGTCCAATGTGGCAAAATGTCCACCAAGGCACTACGAAGCCGCCAGCATCAAAAAGAACGTATTTTTTCTGACTCTGCCTCCGGCCGGGCCCGGATCTTGTCCGAGGCCTCGACGTCTCGGGAGTCTGACCCTGAGCATCGCCAGGGTTCCTCGGACAGGGGGTCCCCCGATCGGGAACATAAGAGGAAGAAACAGCTCGTGAGGGTGGCGTCGGAGGAGGTCCCTGGTTCCTCGAGGGCCAGGTTTTGGACCCCCGACCGCTGTCCCGGGCCTTTGGAGCAGGTGAAACCGTCCAAGGTACCTTGTGTGGAGACTGAGCTCGCCGGACACGTAAGTCCTGTTGTCCTCGTGGACTCTCCTCCTAGGGAGCCTACGCCGGACCAGTCGGTGGCTGCTGAGTCTCCTGAGCTTGGACTCAGGCTGATAGCCTTGGAGTACAGATTGTCTGCCTTCATGGATCAGCAGCGGGTACTGATGGCCAGCCTCGCTGGTGCATCTGCCCCGACCACCGGGACATCGATGTCTAACTCAACCCCGGAGACCGAGCCGATACTCGAGACCATGAAGGTTCGAGGTCATCCTCGGTCACGGTCACCCTTGACCTCCCGCTCGGAACCGAGGGCGTCGACGCTGGTGCCTTTGGCGTCAGGGCGGGTGCCACCGAGGTCGGAGCCCCCTCGACTCCTCTTCGGATGAGTCCATGTGGGAGACGGAGGACGAGGAGTCCCCCGATACTTTTCGGACTCACCGCAGTCCAAGCCCCAGAGTAGGTCCCCTCCGGAGGACACCAGGTTCTTGGAGTTCGTCAGGGACATGGCCAAGGCTTTGGCAATTTCCGCGGACCCTGAGGAGGAGCCTCGAGCCAAAGAGCTCGAGGCCCTCCAGTATGACTCTCCTCCTGAAGGAGTCCTGTACTGTGCCTGTTCCTCCGATGTTGGAACGGCTCCTCTTCCGGATGTGGGAGGCACCGGCCTCGGTGCCGGTTTTGAGCAAGCGGGTTGATTCCTTTTATCGACTCTGTAAGAGCCCTGGTTTCCAGAAGGCACAGCTGCCGCACCATTCCATGGTGGTGGAATCGGCCATGCATCGTCTGAAAAGTCAGAAGATGCACTCCGCGGTGCCTCCCAGCAGGGAGGCCCAGAACCTGGATGCTTTCGGCAGAAAGTGCTTCCAGGGCTCGATGCTTGCTTGCTGTGTCCAGTCTTACCAGCTGTACATGGGCATGTACCTACGGGACATGGCGAAGGAACTTGCCGGGTTCTCTGCTGGCCTCTCCAGGGAACCTTTGCAGAGGTTCAAGACCTTATCCTCAGGAATCCGGGAATGCTCAAAGTTCATGTCCCGAGCGGCCTACGATGGCTTCGAGGCTTCGGCCCGTGTAGCAGCAGCCGGCATCGGGGCCCGATGCCAGGCATGGTTGCAGTCATCGGACCTCAAGCCCTGGGTGCAGGATAAGTTGGTTGATGTCCCTTGCTGAGGTTAAAACCTTTTTGGCAAGCCCATGGCCGTGAAGGCGGCTGAGCTCGAAACCGAGCACCTGACTAGGAGAAGACTGTCCAGAAAAACCTCTGCCCCTTCTCAGAGGAAGAAGGGCTCGGATAAGAAGTCCTTTTACCCTAGGAAGGCGGCTGCCTACAAACCTTTCCCTCAGTACCAGGCCTCCCCAGCAGGGTCAGCAGGCCAAGGGGCAGGGACATGGGCCTCATAGGCAGAAGACCCCCAAGCCTCCAGCTCCTGCTCCCACTCAGCAGGGAGGGGGTTTTTGACTCCCACAGCATAGCCTTTCCACCTCTGCTGTCCCATCTCTGCACAGGAGGTCGCCTAGTCCTGTTTGCCCACAGGTGGTCACCCATTACAGGAGATGCTTGGGTATTAAGCATAGTCCGCAAGGGCTATATGCTCCATTTCCTGCAGTTGCCTCCAACCTACTTCCAGGAGACCCTCCAAGACCTCCTCTGCACACAGACCTCCTCCTTCAAGAACTTCAAGGTCTGCTTCTAGACCAGGCGGTGGAGCCAGTACCTCCCCACCTGCAAGGTCACAGGTTCTACTCCAGGTACTTCTTCGTACCAAAGAGAACCGGGGGCCTCACGCCTGTTCTTGACCTCAGGAATCTCAACAAGTTCTTAGAGAAAGAAAGGTTCAAGATGCTTACTCTTGGAACACTTCTGCCCTACCTCCAGCAGGGAGATTGGCTATGCTCCTTAGATCTAAAGGATGCGTACACTCACATCCTCATTCATCCAGACCACAGAAAGTACCTCAGGGGGTTCCGCACGGGGGCTCCATCGACGTTGATGTCACCCATAAGTGAGGACTGATTCCTGCTGCTCCTGGAGAACACCTATTACAAGTGAGTAACTACTCTAAAGGCACCTTCCATCATGAAGGGATAGGACCTTGTGAGGGCTGGGCTGGATGTCCCTCTTAGCTGGCAGCAGGTGCAGGGCTTGACCAGCAACGTGCCTTAATCAGCAGCACAGTTGGTCGCTCTGTCACTCAAAGTGTTGGTGGAAGTAACTGGTCTAAGAGCGGAGCTGCGAAGATGCCGGTAGTTTTCTGTCCTGGCTGCTAATCTGTCTGGTGCATGGATCATATGGACAGTTGGTTCTGCTTTAGTATATGCCCTAGCAGTTAGAGACTCCCTAGTACCCAGGGGGTCAGGGTTTTGTTTCTACTGGCACTCCTGTTGATGTTGGTCAGGACACAGCTCATCAGGGGTGGCGAGTGCATTTGGACGCCGCAGTGCCCACATGAACTCAACTAGATGTTTTTCCTTGAGCAGTTTAGTTCCAGTAGCTGTGCTTCTCCATCCTTTTGGGTAGGCTTTAGGTGTTAATCTTGGAGTAGCTTTCTTAAAAATAAGTGTTTCGCGTAGGTGTAGCAGGGGTTAAGCCTCTGATCCTTTGCTTGTTCCTGCTCAGTGTTAGCTTAGCGGTATAAAGGCTGTGTGGCCTGGGGTTTTCAGTTCATAGGTATGTTTTGGCCAAGTGTTTTAAAGCTTAGGTGGCCTCCTAGGGTTAGTCTGGGGAGAGAGGGTCTCATGGAGCTTTTCTGGGTCCCTTCTTAAAGCAGTATGGCTCTGTGTCTAGGAACCATCTTCCGGACTAGTTCTTTGGCTTTCATTAGTTTGGTTCAGCTATAGGTTTATATTGATCTTGAGAATGGGGTATGTCAATGAATTTGTCTGTCTTGTGAGTAGACAGTTTGCAGAGGGGATCTTGATCCTTTCTCTTGGCTTATACTGAATAACTTTATATTTATTTATTTATGTCAGTGGATAATTGGAGTCCTGAAGGTTCTTCAGTAAAATGCCTACCTTACACCCAGAGGTGATTGGTTGGTTGGCAGCCAGTCTGTCTTGTGATCTGTCAAGCTGTGTAAAAAAAACAAACAAAAAAACCCCAAACAAACAAGCAATTAGTTTGAGAAGGCTGCAAGGTATATCAATAAATAAGTGAATGTGTAAAATGTATTAAGTATTAATAAATGAATCTCTGACTAGGAGGCATGGGATGGTAAGGTGCTGGGATTTCCCAGTAGGTCTTCTATCTTGGTAGGTAGAAACCAAATCTGTCCAGCTTGAGCGTGAAATCTCGAGACAGTTAAGTTTGTCACCAGCTTTTGGATCCACCTGGGCCAACTCTGCAGAGCATCAATGCTGTTTGGTGGCAGCAAGTGGCCAGACCAGCCGTAGGGGATGGGCTGGCGGATTAGTGTCAAAAGGTTGCATGCCTGTCTGCTGCGAGTATTTTCTGGTGAGAGACTCTGGCTGCTGTTGGTTTGTGAGGCCTAGTTTCTTTTCCCAGATTCTTTTCTGGGTACATCGCTCTTTGGATGGGACATCCACCTGAGAGGGGGTCAGTCTCCTGGCCCAGTAAACAATTGCAGAGACTTGCCTTTGGCAGAAGGTCTTGCAGGGCTTTCGGTGGAGCTTGTGCTGTGCTGTTCCACAGAAAGTCTTTGGTTCTTTCTGGGCTAACTGTCCAGCGGGGGGCGGGCGGGGGGGGGGGGGACGTAGGTTACTATCTACTTATAGATCTTGTTGTGTTCTTTCCTTTTCTTATCCATTGAACCCTCAGGGGGTATTAGGTTTGGGAAGCAGGTCTAGGTTATCTTAGGTAGATTTAGGTAGTATTTAGAGCCCTCATACTTTCTTGCTACCTTTTGGGTAGCAATAGTGGATCTTCCTTGGTGGGATAGAGGTATCGGAAGGGTAGTTGTTGTACTCTGTAATTTGCTTATAGTGTCTCTGCCACAGGGATGCCTACTGGCTCAATTCCCTTTTTGGTTGTGCAAAACGGAAGAGTTCCTGTTTTCTCCTGTGTGGCAGAAAGTATATATGGCAAATGCTTAACTTGTATACCATGGAGAGTATAAGTTGGTGTATACAGTCGAGTATTGAAACTCCGGCATGGGTCCTTATCCCATTCAGGTTCTGTGGCCCTTTTTCTCTGCTAGTCTTTCACTTCTAGCCAAGGTTGGTTACCTCTTGCAATTTCCTGTTGCAGCTTATTCAGCCGGTTTAGGGTACAGGTCACATGGCTTTAGTGGTTAGGTTGTATGGCCATATGCACTTTGTTGTGGAGTGGCTTAAAGTTTTAGTTTCTGCTTTGGTTGCAAGGTTTGTCCTTGGTCTATAATCCATGCTGGCCAGATATGGCTGCATTGGATTCCTTATTTGTTTAGGTGTTCTGCAGTCACAGGTCTCCTGTTTGTGGGCCTGGTTCTAGCAGGGAACCGGTGATTATGACTGAGGTTCTTCCTCTTCTGTTGGGACTGCAGGCCTTTGTCAGCGGATACAAAATCAAGACTAGCTTGCTGCTTTGTGTAGCCTTGTGGGTGACACATCGGCTTGGGGGTTGAATCATTTTGATCCTCAGGCCGAATTATGTTCCTTTCCCTCCCTGTGGATGGGTACTGCTTTGTTACATCTCATGCGATTGGACTGGAGGGATGATATGTAAGGAAAAATTAAACCTTACCTGCTAATTGTCTTTCATTGAGTCCCTCTATTCCAGTCCAGGACCCACCCTTTGTAACTATTTTCTCATGTTGCTCCTGGCCGTATGGGTCAGTAGATAAGCTGACACAGTGCATCAAAGTGGTGGTCTAGCATATACAGTTCTGTCTTCTAGTGAATTTTCGCCCCAATGCAACAGTAGGAATGTCAGTTTCCCTCCTGGCAGGGTACTTTATGCATGTCAATATCTATCGCTTGCTCAAGCACAACAGGCTCTAGGAAAAGCATGCTGGCAAGTGATGGTATATATTGATGGCATGCTTAGTACTTTCTAGTCTCCATCTGCTTTGTTACAGAAATACTGACGAGTGAGGCTATCCAGCATTTCATGACATCAGAAAAATTTCAAGCCAATGATTCAGAGTCTATCTGCTGGTAGGCATGCATAACCCATGCGTCTGGACTGGAGGGACTCAAGGAAAGACAATTAGCAGTTAAGGTCTGATTTCTCCTTATGCTTGTGAATGACTAAAATGCCACTTTTAGGCACCTACTTTCACGTATAAAGTAATTGCTCCCTTCTAAAATTACCTTTATAGTGGCTGGATTTAGGACACCTTATTGCAAGACTCTGGAAGAAGTCTCTGGCTGAGGACTGTCACTGCAATGCCAGAATGAAAATGTTGGGTTGGGATACATATAGGGCCAAGAATCCCTGGGTAGCTGTGAATGAAGGATCATGGTGCCGTATCTCAGCACTTGTTATAATTGAACTGGAAACCTCCCAAATCAGGATGAAACTACCACATTTTAAAAAAATGCTAAAATTTGTTATTGCCATCCCTGTATTCTGTCCAGAATCCATTGTTGGAGTTCTGAGGTTTGAACCAGAACAGTGATATAACAATGGTTTCTTTGAGGTCAACAGGTTTTTGACTTCTGAGCTCTTTCTGGGGAGCTCTGAAGTCTTCTGAATGAAGCCTCTTTGAGGCTGGAGCTCATCCAGGTTTGCTAGCATCTTTCTCCAGGAACAAGCAGGAAGTTTGCCCTCACATATGGGTGATGTCGGCGCCGAGGGAAGCATTTCCCTAGCTTTCAAAGAAAGCCTTTGGGAAGTCCACCATGCATGCATGGTCCCTTTCTGCCCAAGTGTGCCATCTTGCTCAGTCTCCCTTTTTCCACGGAGCCCTTCGGACATGCGTCTCGTCCCTGCAAAAAACTTTTCTTCACTAAGTACATTTTTGTGTCTTCTGGCTAACGCCGGTTCCCCCTCCTGCTTCTTGAGCACAGCTGCCTCAGCGGTCAGTCTCGGGACACGTTTTTCCCTTTTCCACTTTAGCACTTTCGTGCCCTTTTTAACCGCTGGCCGTGTTGAGTCTTTGACCTCGCAGGGGTCCTTTATGTCAGAATGGCCTCTGGTTTCAAAAAATGTGATCGGTGCTCCAAAACATGTCACTTAGTCACCCATGACTGCTGTCTCCAGTGTCTGGGTGCTGATCACGACCCGGAGCAGTGCTCCTTTTGCAAACAGATGTCCCCTAAGGCCATCCAGAGTCGATGGCAGAAACTAGATGATATTGTCCATAAGGCAGACTCAACCCCGGTAATGTTCCCTCTAATTTTCTGTAGGCTGTGTGCACATAAAATATCAGCTGTGCAGCTTTTGAAGGAAGGTTAAATTTTTGTGCGCCACATAACGACACTCGGAGTTATATATTTTAAAATTTGACTACATGTCAGAATACAGTATGTACACCACATTGATTTTAATCAAATTAAATGAAAATAGACCATTACTAAATGAAGCGGAAAATTTCTAGTAATTACAATCACAAATGCGGTATTTCATTTAATTTTTTTAAAGTCATTATTGTTTCATGTAAATTTATGTATGGAGGAAGAGAATGAGCTTACTATTAACAGTTCATTCTCAAAATTTTCTCTTCGATCTTTCAAATTTAACCAGTCTGAATAAATTTTATGAAGGTCTACCGATCCGCCATCTTGAAGATGACTCTTAACACGCATCAGCATTTCCAAATGTTCTAACTGTAAGCGATTCCTTATTTTGGTTTTTAAACTGTTCATCAAGCTGAAACCATGCTCACAAACTGCACTAGAAGCCAAAAATGTTCCACCAATATCCATCAATTTCACTAAATCTGCAAAGTGAGCATTCTGAAACGCCAAAGTCACCATATCCGGAAAACTGTTTCAGTTTGCTTTTGATTTTATCTGCGACTAAGAACTTGAAGTCATTATACTGCTGAATAACATGTTCCTCCATAAGAAATTGTACTTTAAGCAGAGTGATTGGACGTTTTCAATTCCAAATTCATAATCATACTGTGCTATTGCTGTCAAGTCAAAAGCAGACCATTCCTCAATTTCATTTTCAGGAAATCTTTCCCCTAAATGGAGACACAGCATATTAATGAAAATAAGTGTGGCACCAGTATTCACTGAAACGTCTCCGGGTATCTTGTTGAAGATTTTTAACATTATCACTCCATTTTACTGTGTCACCCAAGTATTGCATTCGGATTTTGTTCAGCTTACCCTGTGCAAGATCTTTCCAGTGGTGTTAGCCCACGTTTTTGAAATGCCATTGTTAATGAAGCTAGTTCAGATAAAACATTCAAAATTTGCAGTGTTATATGGAATTGATGGCTGTTTAGCTTTTTATAACAGTACTTTGCAATGGGATCATTATCCTTCTCTTCTTTAAATTATTTTAATAATGGATCATAATGTTGAATAATTGCTTAACGAGCAAAATGTCTAGATAATCACCGCACTTCGTTCAGAGGTCTAAAAGGAATTGACTTGCATTCAGAAGCATCTGCTAATTCTTTAAATTGTGACCTTTTAGTAGAAGGTCAACAAAAGGTTGTGTAAACAGTTTATTTATTTATTTTATTTATTTAACAGTTCTTCTATACCGCTCTATTTTAGATCAGAGCGGTTTACATTTAACATCAACTATACAACACAAGGAACTTTGAGTTGTATTTACAATAAACAGGGAGATCAACTTGGAAGTAACTGGGGGAAACTATGTACAATTCTTAACTCTATACATTGTATCACACTGGTACCTGATTTCAGGCAGAACATATCTACATCTTATTTACACTGGGGTACATTCTGAGCGATCAGTTGATTATCCTTTTTCATGCTGAGTCTGATTGTTTACTTGTAATGAGAGATTGTCTGGGGGGCCATATGTATGGTTACTAAGGCTAGATTCAGGGTAGTATGTAGTGAACAGGTGCTGCTTTATTGCCTTCCTGAAGTGGGTTAGGTAAGTGATATTTCGAATATAGGTAGGGAGAGCATTCCATGCTCTGGGAGCGTAAATCGTAAAGGCCCTATTTGTTGTTGTTCTTGTGCATTTTGTCATTACTTTTGGGACCTCTAGGGTGTTTTGCATCATGGTTCTTCTGTTTCTGTTCTGTGGTACTTTATGTATCATCTTGCTGAGGGCTGTGGGGGTCAGAGTGTTTGAGGCTTTGAAAGTTAAGGTTAGAACTTTGTGGAGGGTTCTTGCTTGAACCGGTAACCAATGGAGGTTCATCAGTACTGGCGTTATGTGCTCTCTCCGTGAAGCCCCTGTTAGTACTCTTGCAGCAGTGTTCATTGCAAGCTGGAGAGGAGCTAACGTTGCTTGAGGGAGAACGTGTAGATTTACGTTGGCATAGTCGAAATGAGGTAATATTAATGCCTGATAGATCGATCGGTAGTCGCTGAAGTCGAGTAGCGGTCGGAGATGTTTTAAGGTCTTTATTTTCATGTATACTGTTTTTACTGTGTTTTTTATGTGAGTTTTCAGATCCAGGTGTTGATCCAGTGTAACGCCAAGGTAGCGGATTGTGGGTTTGGTTTTCAGTTCTGTGTTGCCGATTTTTAAAGAGAGTGGAGGGGTGAAGTCCTGGTTCCTTGAGATGAAAAGGACATCTGTTTTACTGTAGTTGATTCTCATGTTTTGTGTGCTGAACCATTCTGCTACTGCCTCAAAACATCTTGTTAGAGGGGAGAGGTCCGGTTGGTTAGTCCTGAATGGGATGTATAGGAGGATGTCATCTGCGTAGGCTAAACAGTTGACCTTGAATGAACGTGCTAGGGCACATATGGGCTGCATGTAGATGTTAAACATCAATGCAGATAGTGACGAGCCCTGTGGCACGCCTTGGTTTTGTAAAAATGGTTCGGAGGTTGTGGAGCCTGACCTTACATGTTGCCATCTATTAGTCAGGTATGACTTGCACCACTTTAGGGCTGTTCCCTGAATTCCTTTCTCGCTGAGGCGTTGTATGAGTATCTTGTGACTCACCGAGTCGAAAGCCGCCGCAATGTCTAGGAATATGAGGGCGAATCCTTGATGAATTTTGTCGGTTCCAGAGACTAGATGGTCAAATAGGTTGGTGAGGAGGGTTTCAACCCCATGTGCTTCTCTGAACCCATGCTGGGAGGGATCCAGTGGGGCTTCAGTATCAATATGCTGTTGGATTTGGCGCTGTACTAACTTTTCGATTATTTTGGCAAGCATGGGGATACTTGAAATTGGTCTGTATGATTCCACTTTCGATGGGTCCAGCTTGTTATTTTTTAGTAGTGGTCTGATGGATGTTTGTTTCAGACTTGGTGGAAACGATCCGGTTGTAAGAGATTGGTTTATTAATTCACTCAGATATTGGCTTAAGTCATATCGTAACTCCTTTATCCATAATGCAGGGCATGGGTCATTGGGTGCGGTAGTAGGGTTGATTGCAGCGATAGTGTCTTCAATCTCTCTGCGTGATATTTTTTCAAATTTGTATAGTGGTGATGGTTGGGGCAAGGTATGCTGAGAGCTGTTTTCCGCGGAGTTCGAGGTTGTACCAGCCTGGGTCACTTCAGGTTGAAGGTAGTTGGTTGCAGATGTAGTAGTCTGGACCATTTTTGACTGTAAATAGTTGGAGTATGCCTGGGGGTGTGGCATCTGTGACTGGTCTGCAGGAGGTTCTCTTATGAGAGATTTCACTATATTGAAGAGGTCGTGGGGCTTGTTTAGTGACCGCTTCAAGATGTCGGAATGATATTGTTTCCGCTTTTTTGTTAATTCATCACGGTGTACTCTTAGATGAGCGATGTAAGTATCTTGTGCAACCGTAGAGTGAGACCGACGCCATCTTCTCTCTAGCCTGCGCAGGCACTTGAGTGAGTCTCGGAGGTCTTTGGTATACCATGGTGCATGCTCTCGTTTCTTTGTTGTTGTTTTATTTGTGGCTGGTATGCATGCAATGGTCTTGAGGCTCTCGTCCCAGGTGGACACCAATGCATCTAGGTCGTGTGGTATGTTGTTGAGGAGTGGGAGGATCTTCTCTCTAAGCTCTTCTTTATTAAAGGGACGGAAGCGCTTCAAGGAGGGTTCGTGGGCAGTGTTGGTTTTGTTGGAGTTTTATTGTGTGTGTTAATAGGTATCTGGAATTGGATCAGGCTGTGGTCGGACCATGGCACAGGAGTTATGGTAGGTGGTATTAGTGGGGTGGTATCCTTATCCGTCTGCGGGGCAAAGATCAGGTCAAGTTTGTTTCCCTTGACGTGGGTGGGATTAATGACTAGTTGCTCATATCCTAGATCTTGTAACGCTTCTAGGAAAGCAGAGGCTTGAGATTCATGTAGCGTAGGCAGGTTGAAATCACCTAGGATCCAGTTCTGGGATCGTGGTCTGTTTGAGTTGCAGGCGAGGCCCATTATCGTTGCAAGATCCTCTGAGGATGGTGTTGGTGCTCGGTACAGTAGGTTGATCGTGCAGGTGTTATTTGTTATGGTGAGGGAGTCCAGGTGGGCTGTGCTGGTTGAGTTGCACATCTGGAAGCCTAGGCAGGTTTTGACAAGAATGAGTGTTCCTCCTCCTCTCTGATTGGTTCTATGGCATGTGTGGACTGAAAAACCTGTGGGTAACATCTGGTTGATGATTGCGTTGTCAGATTCTGATAGCCAAGTTTCTGTGATCATGATGATATCAAGATTATGGGTTGTGACCAGATCGGTAATTATTGGCCATTTTGTACGTATTGACCTTGCGTTGATGAGTGCACACTTCAGGGCTTGATGGTGTTGCTGACGGTCCAAATGTGACTTCTTGAGATGTTGAAGTGGGATGTGTAATAAATGTGAGTAAGGCGTGTCGTTGGGTTCTCTTGGGAGGTGTTGGTGATTCTCCGTCCATCTTTTCCCGTCACTGTGGAGTATCGGGATGTGGTTAGTGTATGTGTGAAAAGCTTGGGCTGTAAGGGGGATCCAGGAGGCTAGGTGTAGACATGCCAAGGCTAGAAATGGGTGCATTTTGTGATGTTTTTGTGAACTAGTATGTGAGATGTTTGTTGCTGGGTAATTAGTGGGACCGGTATTGACTATTGTGCTAGCTATCCGCAGAGTATAAACTTACTGTCTGGCGATGAGTAGGTATTTGGAACAATGTGGCAGCGTATAAGACAGGAATAGTACAGCATCGAGCAAGCAATGAAGCACTGTGTCCGTCAGCGGATAATGAGACAATGTGACACTCAGCAGAGAACAAAACAGAGTAATATATACTGCCAACAGTAATAATAAGTTCACACTTTTGGGTAAGGATGAATTACTGGCGACAGTAATGAGGTATGGCACAGTTGTCAGTAGTAGGATTAGCACTGATGCTTGGAAATGGGTTTTTGGCAACAAAATAGCAGTTGAGTGATACTAGCAATAGTATGAAATTAGCATTGATACATATAATGTAAAATCTGGCAGTAAAGTGCTACTGGCTACAACAGTAAGATTAGCAGTGATACATGCGAATGTATTATTGGTAACAAAATCAGGTCTAGCAGTTGGGTGATACTAGCAATAGTATGGAATCAGCACTGAAACATGTAGATGTAAAATCTAGCAATGTAAAATACATTGACACATGTAACAGGCAACGGAGTTACTGGGTAAATATTACACATCTTATGGCATTTCGTAATACTTGCGGTTCAGGAAAGGGAACAGAGACAGCTGGAAATGTGTCCCAACTAGAAGTAGATCTTGTTGCTTCTTGGGGTTTTTTCGATGTGCCACCGCCTAAGGGCCACGCCAAAGGGCCCTCTGGCGAGGCCCTCAGGCGCGGGCCCGCCAGTCGCGGGCGCGCCTGAAGGCGCGAAATGTAAAAGTCCCTTGCTGGGCCCGGATTGGGCGTCGGGAGTCAGCAGGCCCCTGCTGCTGCCGGTGGCTCGATCCCCGGGAAGGGGAGAGCTGCTGGTGGTGGTGGGGGCTCCTGGATGTCGGCGCCTGAAGGCGCGAAATGTAAAAGTCCCTTGCTGGGCCCGGATTGGGCGTCGGGAGTCAGCAGGCCCCTGCTGCTGCCGGTGGCTCGATCCCCGGGAAGGGGAGAGCTGCTGGTGGTGGTGGGGGCTCCTGGATGTCGGCGCCTGAAGGCGCGAAATTTAAAAGTCCCTTGCTGGGCCCGGATTGGGCGTCGGGAGTCAGCAGGCCCCTGCTGCTGCCGGTGGCTCGATCCCCGGGAAGGGGAGAGCTGCTGGTGGTGGTGGGGGCTCCTGGATGTCGGCGCCTGAAGGCGCGAAATTTAAAAGTCCCTTGCTGGGCCCGGATTGGGCGTCGGGAGTCAGCAGGCCCCTGCTGCTGCCGGTGGCTCGATCCCCGGGAAGGGGAGAGCTGCTGGTGGTGGTGGGGGCTCCTGGATGTCGGCGCCTGAAGGCGCGAAATTTAAAAGTCCCTTGCTGGGCCCGGATTGGGCGTCGGGAGTCAGCAGGCCCCTGCTGCTGCCGGTGGCTCGATCCCCGGGAAGGGGAGAGCTGCTGGTGGTGGTGGGGGCTCCTGGATGTCGGCGCCTGAAGGCGCGAAATGTAAAAGTCCCTTGCTGGGCCCGGATTGGGCGTCGGGAGTCAGCAGGCCCCTGCTGCTGCCGGTGGCTCGATCCCCGGGAAGGGGAGAGCTGCTGGTGGTGGTGGGGGCTCCTGGATGTCGGCGCCTGAAGGCGCGAAATTTAAAAGTCCCTTGCTGGGCCCGGATTGGGCGTCGGATTGGGCGTCGGGAGTCAGTTCTCATGAAAGTTTCAACTTCTTTCATCAACTTTACTTCCTTCCATGATTGAGATCCCTAAATCTTCACGATGGGCAACACAATGTTGCTGCACTAAATGTGAAACGTGCTTTTTAACTGCGCAGCAACACCATTTATTCTGCCTGACATGACAGAGGCACCATCCGAAGTAAACATGACCATTTTGTTAAGGTCAAGCTTGTATTTCCCATAGCATTTCCGGAGTGCACTGACTATTGATGCAGCATCACATGCTTCCAACTGTAGCATCCCACCAAATGAAGTTATATACAGACATTTGATTTACTGGCCGATATTTGAAGCGCAGTATTAAGTATTTGTTGACAGAAATGTTTGTGCTTTCATCAATAGTTAATGTATGATACGCTGCTAATGCAACATCTGCTATGAGCTTATCTTGGAGATTGATATTTATAATGTCAAGAAATTCAAACGAGTAGTGTTTGCTTCTCCAGCTTTCAGGTATGGTTATGTACTTGTCCAACGCTCAGGCACGAATCCATGTAAAGAGGAACAATCCAATACAAAAAACGTGGATAACTCAGAAGGGAAAAGCAACTTTATTGAAAACAAAAGCCACTGGCCCGACACAGGCCGTGTTTCGCTGCCTTCTTCAGGGGCTAATAGTGGACTTAAAAGCTAAAATCATAAACACACATATTAATGATTTCATAATAAAACCATAACAAATACATTTAAATACATAAATATAAATATCAAACAGCCTTAGAATGATATCAAATGTATAAATAAATAAATATACATTAAAATAATTAATACACGTATAAAACCATCATGTATAATTAAAAATTTAAAAAATTAAAAAATCAGTTGTATACGCAGAAAGCTATATAAAATCATAAAAATCATTTATATAACATAACATTCTTAAATAACACAGGTACACTACCAAAAAACTGCCTCCAGTTTTGCAACTGATTCCTATAGATTTTGGGGTGCTGAATCCAGGAAAAATAGCCAAAATGTTCCATCACGTCACGTTTTCTTGCAAAATTAGATTTCTTACCCATATAAGGAATGTTCACATAATTTCTTTTTAGCCGACTGCAGTTTATTTTCTTGGCCCAAAATAGAGGTTGTAATGGTTAACTAACTAGAAACACTCCCTCATGATATTTTAGAGTGTTTTGTATTCATTTTATACATTAACAGGACAATTGGGAGGCGGGGGGCTAAATCCAGTACTCGCGCTGGCGCATGTTTTTTCCTGTTCGCCTCGTTCGCTCGCTCAAACACGGTGGTTGCGACATGAACGTTCCTGTCAAATTTCAGTTTCTTGCAAGTTCATTATTACCTTTTGTTTGCTCAGTCGTAATCCAGCTTTATTCCGAAGTGGTTCACTACAGTTGTAGTTTGCAGTGCTGTGTATTTGTGATGGCTCACAGAGCCAGAGGTTGCGTCAACTCTCCGGACAGTTTTTGTTTTATTTGTGGGGAATATACTGTGAAAAAGCGGCAGAGGAACATTTCTGCATTTATTAAAAAAGTATATTTCGCCTATTTCGGTTTGAAGTTAGGCGATCAAGACAAACCGTGGGCTCCTCACAAAGTGTGCAAGACATGTGAGGAAGATCTACGCTTATGGATGAAAGGTAAAAAACAAGCATTTCGTTTCGGAATACCTATGATGTGGCGTGAACAAAGAGACCACAGCAGTGAATGCTATTTTTGCTCTTGCATTGTGAAGGGATACAACTTAAAAAATAAGAACGTAATAAGTTACCCCAACCTTCCCTCAGCAATTAGGCCTATGCCTCATAGCAACGAAGTACCTGTGCCTGAACCACCAAAATCTTTGGATCATATTTGTGTGGACGGTTCTGATCATGATGAGACTCATCAGATGGCTTTTCCCGATGAGTCCAGTACTTCCGAGTTTGAAACTGAACCAGAGCCGAAACCTGAACTTTTCTCTCAAGCTGAATTGAATGATTTAGTCCGGGATTTAGGACTCCCAAAAGATGCTGCCCAACTGCTAGGTTCTCGGCTTAAACAGAAAAATCTATTGTCACCAGGAACAACTTTTTATTGGTACCGCAACCGCGAGACACAATTTTTGAAGTATTTCAGCAAAGAAGAAGATTTGGTATTTTGCAACGATATATACGGAGTGATGGAAAAGTTTAAACTCAAGTATGATCCTGCTGAATGGCAGCTGTTCATTGATTCGTCAAAAGACAGCATAAAAGGTGTTCTTCTTCATAATGGCAACACATTCGCTTCAGTTCCTATTGCTCACTCTGTTATTCTCCAAGAAAAATACGAGAATTTGGCCCTGATTCTTCAGAAGATTCGTTATGATACGCATAAGTGGATGATTTGTGGAGACTTTAAAATTCTATCCATGCTATTAGGGCAGCAATCCGGTTTCACCAAATATCCCTGCTTCCTTTGCTTGTGGGATAGCCGGGCCCGCGACCTACACTGGGGGAAAAAAAGACTGGCCAATTCGGGAGTATTTGAGACCCGGTGAGAAAAATGTTCTTCATGAGAGCTTGGTACCTCGTGATAAAATTCTATTACCACCTCTCCACATTAAGTTGGGTCTCATTAAGCAATTCATCAAGTCCCTTCCAAAAGATGGTGAGTGCTTTCGGTACCTTTGCTCAAAGTTCCCCCGACTTTCTGAAGCAAAGCTAAAGGAAGGAGTGTTTGTTGGCCCTGATATAAGGAAACTCATTTCAGATGGAGCATTCACTGAAACGATGTCTGAGAAGGAAAAAGAAGCCTGGGATTCCTTCAAGGATGTTGTTCTCAAATTCTTGGGGAACAGGCGGGATGAGAACTATAAGGATATTGTTGCCAGGATGCTCAATGCCTTCAAAGAACAAGGCTGTAACATGAGCCTGAAAGTCCATTTCTTGCACTCCCATGTGAACTACTTTCCCGAAAACCTGGGGGCGTACAGTGAAGAACAAGGTGAAAGGTTTCACCAGGACATCAAGGACGCAGAGAGAAGGTACCAAGGAAGATGGAACACCACTATGATGGCTGATTTCTGCTGATTGCTGCTGCGGGAAACCCCAGATGAAAAATACGCCAAGCAGCGCACCAAGAGAAGCATTCGGGGAAGAAGAAACGGGCCCACCAGGAGATTGATTGACCCAAGAATGACTTTAAAATCTAAACTGTGTTGACAAATATCATGTTTTTACTAAACTTTGAAATAAAAATTTGCTAGTTATTACCACAGTGTCGGATCTCATTTATTAGAATTTTATTTTCACACCATCGGGTGTTGTTTTCATGTATTGCAATGGTGCGGTTTGTGTTTTCTATTCTTACATACATACCTGTACAACATTTTTTGCACATTTCTTTGCTTTGCTTTGTGTCTAACCTCGCTCTTATATGCTCAATGTTTGTGCACATGTATGTGGCTGTTTTAAGTGCAGACAATTTTGCTACCATCACAGTGTGTTTTGTTGACATTACTCTATTCTTATGTGCTGCCTTGTTACAATTTTCTTTATTCTTATTTGAATAACTACTAAACAATTAGTATAAAGAATTCATCCAAGAAACTTTTATCTCGATCGCACTCAATCTGAAACGTTCACCTCAAACTGCTAACCCAATTTAGCAAAAAATCTGTACGTGATGGAGCAAATTGGTTACCAGATTTGGATTCAGCGCACCAAAAAACGTAAAAATCAATCGAAACATTAGAGGCAGTTTAAAAAAAAAAATTTTTAGTGTACCTGTGTAATTTATAAATCAAAATAAGAGACACATCTGAAGCTAAAAGTGACACATACCTGCTTAAAGTTCTTGAAAATGTAACTATGCTGCACCTTATAGGGAGAGGAAGAGAACATGCATAGATTAAAAATCATGTATAAATTAAAAACATTAATTTAACCATTTAAGATAAAAAAACAAACACCACAAGTGCACATAAATAAGAACAAACTGAGTCAAAAAAGAATTAAGAAAAGGACCAAAAAAGGGGGAGAAGTGTATCAGTGGGGTATAGAATCATAATTTTTATTCCCCAGTATATTAGATTCTAAAAAATTATAAATATTTACCTTCCAGTTACTATTTTCCAATGCGTGTGAAATAGGAACCCAATCCTATACACTATGCAGCTAATTGGAAACTCTGTAATAGACCAACATAATCACTAAAACCATAAAAACGATTAGTTTGTGTCCAATGTTATTAAGAAGCCTCACTTTCTATTATAAATATATGCATATATATATAAAAAGGGGGTAAACACTTAAGACTAAAAATTAAAAAATAAACTAAAATAAATGCCCATTTGACAACCTTATACGTTCAGAGGAGGATATGCTATAAACCAATTTACCTTCTTAAAAAACTTTAAAACAGGTGGAATTTTTGAACTAGCATTCCATCTGTACATTCTATAGTTTAAAAAATGTAGACATTCCGACTTTGACACATACCAGCCGGTTTCAGAAGACACAGCTTGCCCACACCTCCATGGTCGTCCAGTCAGCCATGCACAAGCAGAAGAGCCCAAAGACTCACTCTTCTGTCCCTACAGGCAGGGAGTCTCACACCCTCGGGCACAAATATTGCCAGGGTTCCATGCTAGCATGATGCTTCCAGGTCCTCCCTAAAGAACTCGGGGGATTTGCGGCCAGTCTTGATAAGGGACCACCTTCTTCATTTCCAGGGGCTCTCAAAGTCAGTTGGTGAGTGCTCCAAATACCTCTCACGAGCCACTTATGACTGTTTCAAGTACTCTGCGTAAGTGGCGGTGCCCAGCATTGGCACCCACCCTCTGGCAGACTTGACTCCAGTCCTCCGACCTCAAGCAGTGGGTCCAGGAGAAGCCCCTCGACGTCCTTTGCCTCGGGGAGCAGCTTTTTGTCCTCCATAGGCTTAAAAAAGCAGCTGAAATTGAGAGTACATCACCCTTACTCAGCTCTCCAGGAAAACCTCCACCCTCCCTAGGAAAAAGCCACAAGGGAAGAAATCTTTCTTTCTCAGGAAGGGACCACCCTACAGGATATTACCCCCTGTACCCAACCACACCGACCATGCTACAGAGCAGTCGGGTTAAGGGCTCTGGCCATGGGCCTCACAAGTCTAAGGGACCAAAGACCCAGCTGCCGGTTCCAGCACTGCCGGGCTTGGTTTTGACACCCCTAAAACAGCCTGTTAGAGACATAGAAACATAGAAATATGACGACAGAAAAAGACCACATGGCCTATCTAGTCTGTCCTTCCATATCAACAACTACAACAGTCCCCTTTTTTCCTTTAGAGATCCTCTGTGTTCCATGCTTCTTTGAATTCAGATACTGTCCTCATCTCTACCACCTCTACTGGGAGACTATTCCATGGATCCACCACTCTTTCGGTAAAGAAATATTTCCGCATATCACTCCTGAATCTATCCCCCTTCACCCTCATCCCATGTCCCCTCGTAGCAGAACTTGCTTTCAATTGAAAGAGGCTCTCCCCCTGTATATTTATGCCATGGAGATATTTATTTAATTTATTTATTAATTTACATTCTCTTATATACCACGCTATTCTGCATCAGTGCGGTTTACATTGAACAAACTGAAATTACATTGAACAGGGCATTATAACTTGGAGATAACTATTTTACAGGGAACATGGGCTGTGGAGGGTTAAGTGGCTTGCCCAAGACCACAAGGAGCACCTGTGGGACTAGAAACCCCAGTCCTTCCGGCCCAAGGTTGCTGTCCTCTAGTGGGATTTGAACCCCCGACCTTCCGACCTGAAGTACCTTGTCCCAACCACTAGGCCACTCCTCCACTCCATTTAAACATCTCAATCTTATCACCTCTATCCCGCCTTTCCTCTAAGGTGTACATATTAAGATCCTTAAGTCTGTCCTCATATACTTTATAATGAAGACCACTAACCATTTTAGTAGACGCCCTCTGTATGGACTCCATCCTGTTTATCCTTTTGAAGGCGCGGTCTCCAGAATTGCACACTGTACTCCAAATGAGGTCGCACCAAAGACTTATACAGAGGCACTATCACCTCCTTTTTTCCGCTAGCCATTCCTCTCCGTATGCACTCAAGCATCCTTCTAGCTTTTGTCGTCGCCTTTTCTACCTGTTAAGATCATCAGACACAACCATGCCTAGATCCCGCTCTTCTTTAGTGGACAAATGTACTTCACCCCCTATACTATATTGCTCCCTTGGATTGCTGCAGCCTAAATGCATGACTTTACATTTTTTAACATTAAATCCCAGCAGCCAAATTCTAGACCATTCTTCAAGCTTAGATCCCTCCTCATGTTATCTACACCTTCCTGGTTGTCTACTCTATTGCAGATTTTTGGTATCATCCGCAAAGAGGCAAACCTTACCCTACAGCCCTTCCGCTATATCACTAACAAAGATGTTAAAAAGAATCGGACCAAGGACAGATCCCGGGGGGGCACCACTGGTAACATCCTTCTCAGAGTGAGCTCCATTTACCTGTACTCTGTCACCTCCCATCCAACCAATTTCTAACCCAAGCAGTAACTTTACGGTCCATCCTTAGGGTGCTCAGTTTGTTTATAAGTCGCCTGTGAGGAACAGTGTCAAAGGCTTTACTGAAATCTAAATACACTATATGTAGGGCTCTAACTCTGTCCAACTCCCTGGTCACCCAGTCAAAGAAATCAATCAGATTTGTCTGACAAGATCTGCCTCTGGTGAATCCATGCTGCCTTGGATCCTGTAATCCGCTGGACTCCACAAACATCACTATTTTCTCTTTCAGCAGCATTTCCAATAATTTACTCACCACCGAAGTTAAACAAGCATTGCAGAACCTGTGTCTTTTGGGGAAACTGCTAGGTACGTATGACCTAGATTGGCCACGGTTGGAAACAGGATACTGGGCTTGATGGACCTTGGTCTGACCCAGTATGGCATATCTTATGTTCTTATGTTAACTAACCAGCCTATAGTTTTCAACCACATCCTTACTTCCGCTTTTGTGTAAAGGCACCACATGAGCCTCTCTCCAGTCCTTTCGCACCACTCTTGATCGCTGGACGACCAATTGCCAACAGGGGAGGCTGGTCCACTTTGCCTACAGGTGGAACTCCATCACCATAGACACCTGTGTTCTTCAGGCCGTCCGGGAGGCTTACCTCTTCCATCTGGACCAGCTGCCTCTTTACTTCCCCGGGGAGCCACAGCGGCCTCCACTGCACCAGGCTTTAACTGACTCAAAGGCCTCAAAGACGGGGCAGTGGCGCCCCATTTCACCTAAGAGGAAGAGAGTTCTACTCCAGATACTTCCTTATCCTGAAAAGAACAGGAGCTCTCAGGTTCATCCTCGACCTGAGGAACCTGAACAAATTCTTGGAGCTGGAGAAGTTCAAAATGCTGTCCCTTGGAACACTGCTGCCCTACCTCCAGCAGGGCTATTGGCAGTGCTCCTTGGATTTAAAGGAGGCTTACACCCACATCCTTGTCCACCCCAGCCACAGACAGTACCTGCAGTTTGTGGTAGGGGGCAATTACTACCAGTGCAGGGTGCTTCCTTTTGGCCTTGCCTCCACACTGCAGGTCTTCAGGTGTCTTGCGGTGGTAGCGGCCCACCTCAGTCTCGAAGGCACCTTCATCTACCCTTATCTAGACGACTGGCTCATAAAGGGGGACACGGCCTCAGAGGCCCTGCAGGCCACAGCTGCACCATCCAACTTGAGCTTCCTTTTCGTCTCTCTAGTCCAGTCCCGGAACCATAGAGTTTAGAATCTCTTCCAGCAGCCTTGGAGACTGAATGACATCATCGCTTTACTAACAGTGGTATAAGTAGGCAAGGACTGCCCCCTATCTCCAGTACTTCAGTCTCCAAGCAGCTGAGGAGATTCTGAGCCTGGGATTGTGCTCAGTACAAATAAGCAGAGCTAGGGGTTTATAGCTTCTTTTGGGGTTTTTATTGTCATCCTTAATTTCAATATTTTTTTCTTTCGAGTTTACTAAAGTTTTTTTTTTTTTCCCCCCCTTTCTTTGGTTTGCAGGTTCAGTGTTGGCTCCATCCTGCTCCCTGGGCCCCCCTTCCTCCCCCCCCCCCTTCCCCCGTGCTAGCTTCCCCATTGTTTCAACGAGCAGAGGAGAGAAGTCGGGGTATTCGCCTCCCTGCTCCTGAACCCGATAATAGGCGTGAGGAGCAGGTAGCAGGCTTGCTCACAGGGACTCCCGAGTGCGGAATTGAGCAGTGAGCAGCGTCGGAGCCACTGTTCCCTCTAAGCTGTGCGCGTGTGCGCGCGCACACACCTCATCTAGCAAGCGCACATACTTTATAACAGAACGCACAAAAATTACGGTTCTGATTCTGATAGAAAACACAGACGTCTTAAAATTTAAAAGTGTATTTATGGTTTTCACAAGTTCTACAATATTTTCTAGTGCAATTAATGTAGTGTACATACTGTATTCTGACGTGTAGTCAAATTTTAAAGTATATAACTCTGAGTGTCGTTATGTGGTGCACAAAAATTTAACCTTCCTTCAAAAGTCGCACAGCTGATATTTTATGCGCACACAGCCTACAGAAAATTAGAGGGAACATTGGTCTGAGCCGAAGCCGCAGCAGGCTGAGCTCCGACGCCGGTGGGTCTCCCGGCAGCAGGACAAGCACCGTGAGTGATAGCGCCGTTTTTTTCTGAGCGCTGGTTTCTTGGATTTCCTTTCTTTCTTTCTTTTGATTTCTTTTAATTTAGTTTAATTTCTTTTATTTCCTCGTGTTTTGTTTTCGCGGAGTACGCGTTGCTATAGGGTGTTTGTCTTAGCCGCGTGAGCGGGAAAAAGCCGGCGGCCATTTTAGGAGCCGTGGTTCTTTTCTACCCTCTCCTGTGCAGATGAGTTTGCAGCGTTAGAGGCTTCGTTTTTGCATGGCTCTATCCCCCCCTGTCTGGGCACCTCTGGGGGGTGCTTAAAATATAAAAAATAAATAAATAAAAAACGGGTAGTAAGACAGGATACTGAAGTGGGGCTGCAGCCCAGATTGGGGGCTATAGCAGAGGCTGCAGGGTTTTCACCCGGTCTGGGCTACAGGTGGTCAGTTCAGGGGGTGCTACCCGCCTCTGTAAGAGGTCAAACTCAGGCTCAAGGCTAGTTGGGGGGTTTGCTTCTCAGGGCTCGGCTATGCCATCTAAGCCACGGTGTTTGGTGTGTGGCTTGAGGCGCAGTTCTGTGCAGGACTCTGGCGTCTGTTCTGCTTGTACACTGGTAGCAGAAGGGATGGATAAGGGGCCGGGGCAGCCTGTGGCGGAAGCAGCGGGCTCGTTGCCTCCGGTCCTAGACCAGGAGGAGCCAGTGGCGGGGCCTTCCTCGGGAGAAGGTGCCTTGGTATCGTTAGGGCTGGAACAGGGGGCAGCTTCTCCAGGAATCCTGCCAAATTTCTTTTCACTGCTGCAGCAGGCGTTTGCCTTGCTGCAGCCAGCAATGCTGGTTCCACTGCCGGGGTCCCAGGGGCAGAAGAGTCCAGCGGAGGGCGCTCCGGCGGCTAAGAAGTGTAGGGGGGCTGGCACTGAAGGTGCGGCCTCGCTCCTCGGCGAGGACCCCGCAGAGTTGGACGAGGAAATGGAGGTCCTTTTGGATGAGGAGTTGGAAGAGGGGGAGTTGCCTAGCGCTGAGCAGCAGAGTCGGGTGGTCAGGGTGTTTCGTCGCGAAGAGCTCCCAGCCCTGATCACAGAGACTCTCAAGACCCTCAATATGCCCGTGAGTGAGCCGGTGGCTGATGAGGTCTTGGAGGATCCGCTGTTGCAGGCGGTTCGGTCATCCCAGAAAGTGTTTCCCTTACATCGGGTCTTTAGGAATATGATCCAGGAGGAATGGGATGTGCCGGAGGCGGCTCTCAAGGGTACCAGAGCCTTGGCTCGCCTTTATCCGCTGGCGGACCAGGATAGGGAGCTATTTCGCTCCCCGAGGATGGATGCGGCGGTGTCGGCGGTTACGAAGAAAATAAGATTCCGGTCGAGGGGGCCGCAGCGTTGAAGGATGTGCAAGACAGGAGGCTGGATTCCTTGCTGAAACAGGTTTTCGATGTGTGCGCCCTTTCCATGCAGGCTTCCATAGCGGGGGCCTGGGTGGCTCGAGGCTGTTTGCGGTGGTCCCAAAGATTGCAGGGGGATCTGTTGAAGGGCCGCTTGGATGATGTGTCGCGGCTAGAGTCCTGTAGGGATTATTAGTAGCATAAAAATAAGTTAGACTCTCTGTTGTCCAGGGGGAATGGCTACTAATACCCAGCCCAAAGTTCGGTGAGTTATTCTGGCAATGAGCCACGAAAGAAGTCTGGTCTGCAGATATATATTAGACTTTATTATGGACAGCCAGGTAGAAAAATATAGAAACATACATATAGCTAATTAGAAACATGAGGTAGAAATTTGTTATAGTACAGATGTACAATTGGATAACGTAATAAATCACTAATTAGTAACCAGACGTCACTGATTCGCTCTGCACTGAGGAAAGGTAGGAAATATATTGCTAACCCCTTTGCCCATCCGGGGGAGGAGAGAAGTCAGTACCTTAGCTTCGTCGGGCACTCAGGAACAGCACAGTCCAAGGAGGCGGCTGCTAGCAAAATGCAGGCTCCAGCCCCGTCAGAGGCGAGCCGCAGTAAGTCCGAACCGGAGGTATCTGTGAAAGTCTTATCTCAGACCTTTGGAGGACGGCCTAGCCCACACGTAGTGGCCGTCTTGCGGAAGGTTCAGGTCGCAGGAATCAGGTACGCAGTGCACAGCAGGAAGGAACCGGTGCAGAGTCTGTCTGAACAGGTGGCAAAGGCCCCCCAACTCTTACTAAAGTTCCAGCGCAGATTGCATTATTCTCTGTAAGAATACTCCGTCATAGGTCCGATGATTGGTTGGCACCAGGCAGTCTGAGGTGTTCTCAGCGAATCAGGAGGTAGATGATGGGCATCTTCTTGCAGACAAAGGATCCATAGTAAGAAGTCATGCAAAAGCAACAGTATTAACTTCTGGGCATATGTACAAGTGTCCAAGGACACCGAAGCAGCAGATGTTCTTGCATGTGGGCAGTAAATTAGCCACGGACAATAGCTTCTGTATGCACACTTAGAAACGCTGCGCAAGCAGTTGCTTGGAGGTCAGGTTTGTAGCTGAACACAGCAAAAGTGTAGTGAAGAATCCATCTTGTCCAGTTTGGTTCAGGCCTGAGTTGCTGAGCAGGCCGGAGATTTGCATGTAGACTTGCAGGGGTACCAGCCCTACATCTCCCCCCCCCCCCTTGTAAGATGCAGGATGCTACAAGGGAGTACACTCCATCGTACAAAGCCTAACTAGCAGTACTACCGTGCAGGTCAGAACCAAATGACAAATGATTGACTAATGCATGAGAAGTGGATAATACATCAAGCACAAAAGATGCATGAAAGCAATACTGCATGAGGAATAAATACAGTGAATACACTCAAGCAATAAAAGAAGTTAAAATAAAATGACATAGATACAATCAAGTCAATTCAATTAAGATAAGACGTGTTAACTTCAAACTGAAGAGTATATATATATATATATATATATATATATATATAGTATCCAAACCAAAAATGCATATCAGTAATGCAATATAATGTTAGTTTAACACCAAGGTGAACACTCAAATGTAATGAGAAGCAATGTGTAACTGTGTTAGTAAAATAAACACATGCTACCTGAGGAAGGAGTGGAGGAGTAGCCTAGTGGTTAGAACACTGGCTTGGTAACCAAGCAACCAGGGTTCAATTCCCACTAGCACTCCTTGTGGCCTTGGGCAAGTTACTTAACCCTCCATTGCCTCGGAAGAAAGGCCTGGCAATCTACTTCCGGTGACACTGCCAAGAAAACCCAGGAGCTTCTGGGTCGCCAGGAGTCAGGACTGACTCGAAGGCACACAATGCATTTTTACCTATGAGGAAAGACAACTCAATTAAGAGCAATGGAGAACTTTCAAAGAAAATGGGGACACTTATTCAAAAGTGTGACGTTCCAGCAAATCCTGCAGACGCATGGCAGGCAGCAGAGGTGCAGGATGCATAGAGCGACGAAGAGTACGAATCTGTCTCTGATACAAAGAGATAAGGAACTGGAGCACCAACAGAAAGAAAAGACCAGACACAATGACATGTGACATAAAATCAGTTTGTAAAATGTCCACATCACATGAATCAAAGTTATAATCAGCAATGGCAAGGTTGTCCTGGTCAATAGACAGTTCAACTGTGTGAGAGTCCTTATAGTCCAAAAGATAGGTCAAGGCTGCAGAGAAGTCAATCTCATGACCTCGAAACACATCCAATATCTGGAGCTCTGTCGAAACAGGGTCAGCATCTAGATAAAACAAGGAAAATCCACCAACATTAACAATGGAGTTCTTGGGAACATCAATCAAGCAAACATTGCAGGGTAGAGGAACTCTATTATGAATGTCATACTTATTCATGGTGACCAGAGGTTCACTCAAAGGGGTACTAACCAGCCAAACATTGTTGACAACAGCAACTTTCGTCTCGGAAAAGTCATCGTACTTGGTCAGGGTAACTTTACATTGTTCTTTCACGTTCTCAGCAGACAACCCACAAAGAGCCGCAGAAGAGTCCTTCAGGAAAGGTTTACCAGGACACAACCAATGAATGTCTTTAGAGCGTTGGCACATGCCGAGATTAGGTACCAGGTATTGACGTGGATCATCATAGTGGTAAGCGAGGTATTCGGGAGTGTCGACCTGTAGAGAAACATGCTCAGACCAAGTCCCAACATTAATCAGGGATCTAGGGACACACAAACTTTTTGTGTGACAGTCTGGGACTGTGTAATCAGGAAACCAGGCGCATCCTGTAGCACGACACCAGAAAGTGGGCCAGGCTCAATCAATCTGGCAACCTTGGATCCCGCTAACATCAAAATCAGGAACATGACCTTCAAAGTTCGGGACTCCATCTGTAAAATAAAACAAACAGGCTATGCTGCCTCAAGGTTAGAATCACTCACTTCAGCAAGAGGTTCTTCAGGAAGGAACTTACTGGGATGACACGGTCTAAGCTGATTAATGTGGACCCATTTAAGGGAGCCTTCCCTCTCAGTACCTGACTTCATTTGAATTTGATAAGCAACAGGGGAGGTTTTATCCACAATAGGAAATGGACCGTTCCAGCTAGGTAGAAATTTACAGTCTTTGACCTTGTTCTTACCAAAATTGTAGTAGAATACCTTATCGCCAATCTGGTATTCGTTAGAGGTAGTCCTCAAATCATAGTAGGCTTTCCTACCCCTAGCAGCAGTGTCCAAATTCTTTTGGGCAAAGGCAAAGGCACTTTGCAAGTGTTGTCTTAAATGGGCAACATATTCATGAGCAGTTGTAGCAGCAGCGAGATTCACATCATTAGTCCTGTAAAGAAGATGAAGGGGTAAAACCATGTCCCTACCTGTCATCTCAAAAGGGGACACACCAGTAGCACGATGACGCGTGGCTCTGATAGCCATCAGGACCAAGGGCAGTTTGATGTCCCAGTCCTTCCCAGAGGAAGAAACATACTTTTTCAAGATACTGATGATAGTTTTGTTTGCTCTCTCCACTTGTCCAGAGGATTGTGGACAATAAGCAATGTGGACTTTGGCCTTCACACCTAGTATCTTCCACAGATGCTTAATGACTTGTCCCGTGAAGTGGGAACCCTGGTCGGATTTCACTCGCATGGGGAGGCCCCACCTGCTGAAAACATGGTTTAACAAGGTGGCCATGGTCTCGGCGGTACAGTTGGGTGCTGGGATGCACTCAACCCACTTAGTAAATAAGCAGGTAACTGTCAACATATATTTGTTGCCTCGAGAGGATCGGGGCACGGGGCCGATCCAATCAATCTGGAGATCAGACCAAGGCATGGTCAGACCTCTGTTTCTCAAAGGGGCTCTATGAGAAGGAGCTGCAGGTTGAAATCTGCAACAGGTCAGACAACCTTTAGTATACAATTGGACATCTTGGAACATGTGGGGCCAGTAGGCCACTTGTTTCAATGTTTCATAGGTTATACGGTCACCTCTATGACTGGCACAAGGTTCATCATGAGCGTGCTGTAACATAACTCCTCGGAAGGCCCGAGGTACCACCCATTGCACAATACCATGCTTACTCGTCCGTACCAACAGATCTTTCTGGAGATGGAACATGTCCTTGGAGATGTAGAGGATCCTCAGTTCCTCATCGTCCTGACAATCCTCCAGAGTTAATGGATGGTCCTGGGGGTTCTGCAGAAAAAGGTAGAAACGTCCAAGAGTAGGATCTTGTTTCTGGGCTTGCACGAGGTCGAGATCTGTGCGCTCGCCACACCACTGAACCACAGGGGGCATGGTGGATAATTGAGCTTGTCGCCGGGTAACCGCCGTCACAATTCGAAGTCCATTGGTCTCGGGGGCCTCCAACTGCCAGAGGTCTCCAGAGACAGCACCCTCCTTGGCAAGCTGATCAGCTAGATCATTTCCAATCTTGTCAGGATTATCAACACGGGAATGATCTTTCACTTTCTTCCAGTAGATGGTCATGTCATTTTCATGAGCTACCTTGTCCAAGGCCAGAAATCAATCCAGCATGTTTGACAGGTTTCCCTTTGGAATTCAGCATATTGTTAGATTTCCAAATGGGTAAGTGGGAAACAAAATTCTGTCGGACATAGTCTGAATCAGTACAGATGGTTAGGGTGTGAACCCCTCCCTGAGCAGCGGACTGGAGAGCTGCCAGGGCTGCAGCTAGCTCTGCATACTGATTAGTCTTGGTACCCAGACGGTACTTGAAGGGTTCACAAGGGTGGTTCTGGTTCCAAACTACACCTATACCTGCTACCAGTTCATGGTCAGGCTCTCGACGGTAAGCACAACCGTCCACATACACCTTGGGGTAGCCTTTACAGAGGTTCTCATCATAAGGACGATGATGAGAAGGCTCAGGCGTACATGACTCCATTTCGGTGTCTAAGGTACCCACTCAAGGTTCTCTGGCAGTGCAATCGTGCAATTCAGCCAGGCCCTGTGCGGCGGCATCCTTGCGGTTTTGAGTATACCTGACCTCTAGGGGCCATCCCTGAAGTGCTACGGTCCAGGAGACAATGCGACTGTTTGACACTTGTCCCGATTTAATCCGATCACTGCCTAGGAACTTGATGGGTTGGTGATGAGTCTCAACAACCAGCCTCACCTTGGATATAACTGCAGAAATATTGGAGGGCCCAGACTGTGGACAACAAGGATTTCTCAGTCAGAGTATTTCCTCTCCACTTCCGTTAAAGCTTTGCTGGCATAGGCAATAACTTTCCTATCTGTGTCATGCATCTGGTACAGAACAGCACTCATAGAGTGATCGGTGAAACCTAGTTCCACGAAGAATTCTCTGCCACTCTCTGGATAGGCAAGACAGGGAGCTCGACAAAGCTGCCTTCAGCTCTTCTAGAGCTGCCTCTTGGTCGGGATTCCATGCCCAAGGTTCATCTCTTTTGAGGAGTTTGACCAGGGGTCGGGAAATCTCTGCATATTGATCCACAAATTGGCGAGAATAATTGCAAATGCCCAAGAATGAGCGCAGCTCACTCACGTTGGTCGGACGTTTGAGTTGTTGCAAGGCCGCAATTCTTTTCCTTTGAGGCCGCAGTCCCTCAGCAGAAACTTCGTAACCCAAATAATTGAGGGATTTCCGGCACCATTGGCCCTTTGACAAGGACAGCTTTGCTCCCGCAGCTTTCAGTTGCTGGAAAACATGCTCTATTTCTTGCAAATGGTCAGTGAAACTGGTGCTCTTCACCAGACTGTCGTCTACATAGACGAGGGTGCTTCTAGTCTCAGCATCAGGCAAAGCCTTATGCAGGAAAATATTGAAGTCTGCTGGGGCATTCAAATAACCAAACAGTGTCCGATTCCAAGTATATTGTCGCCTACCAAAGGTAAAAGCCAGCTTATGCTGGTCTTCTGGATGGACAGGTATAGTCCAAAATCCTGAGGCCAGATCCAGGCTTGTAAAGTACCTTGCGCCCTTGATGGTGGCTAAGTTCTGTTCCAGATGTGCTATAGGCCATCTGGATAGGGGTAACTTTTTATTAAGCTGGCGATAGTCCAAAGCTAAGCGCCAGCTAGAATCCTTCTTGATGACAGGCCACAGTGGGGCATTGTAAGTACTGTTGCATTGACGTATAATTCCCTTTTGTTCCAGGGAATTAATGATTTCCTGAACGGATTCATAGGAGGCCAATGGGATTTTATACTGCCTCACAAAGACGGGTTTACTGTTGGGATCCGTAGTAATACGGGTGACATGTAGGTCGGTGAGACCACAGTCATAGGTGTCAGTGGCAAACAGGTCCTTGTGACGGTACAGCAGTTCTTTTAATTGGGCCTTTTCTGACTCATCAGTGCAGGCGTCTGCTTCAGCAAGTTTTCCCGCAGCCATTTCGTCAAATCCCAGAACAGGTTTGTTTGAGGGTATTTCAACCTTCTCCTCAATCTCATCTTGGAGAGAGGAGACCTGGATGGCTTGGACAGCATGGGGCTCCCCCCCCCCCCCTGGTGGGAGAGGGAACTAACAGCCTCATCGAGTTTACTTGACAAAATCAGATGGTCAGACTCGAGGACCACCTGAGAGGTCACAGCACTATGTGGCCAGACAAACTGTAAGGTGAGGAGGCCTCGGGGTGAGGATCGTACACACGCAGGGGTCCCCACCCTCACAGATGTTCCAGGAAACAGGGGCTTCCCCAATAATCTGGAGACTCAATTCCACACTTGAACGATTCTCCCACTAGGAATCCCAGGGGTTCGCCTTTCACAAGGTGAATGCGATCTGGGTTTGGATTGGTGAGCAATAAGTGTAAGGAGGAAGCTGTGGTCTCCATGCAGGGTATGGGACCCATGGCTAGGCCCAGCTCCTCAAAACGGGAATTTGGACTGAAGAAGACCAAGTTGTCTGAGACCACATGTCCTCGGGTTACCTGTATCGGCAGGGGACAATACTGTACCCTCCCAGGTATGTGGATGTCTTCTGCACTGACCACTTCAGACTTGAGGAATAATCTGACCAGCCCGTAGGGATGGGCGGGCACCAGAGAAATCCACAGGATCTCCGTCCATCCTACTCCAGAGGATGATGTTCACGAAATCCACATAGGTTCCCAGTCGAACAAGGCAATCTGAGCCTAAGGAGAGGGGCACCTCAAGTCCTCTGATGGAGAAGGTGTGCCGAAAACCTTTGACTCCAACTTGCAAGGGGAGATTGCAGTAGCCCATTAATGTCTTGAGCCCTTCCCCAGGCACTTGGACCGAAGTCTTCGCTCCCATTACCCAATCAAGGGTAAGCTGTTGTTTGAGCCGATAGAAAAGAGTCTCACTGATGAGGGAGTGGTCACAGTGGGGTAATAGGTAGGCCCTTTCCTTTTGGGACATGCCCACCTGCACATATATAAAGGGACCTTTCTCAGCCGAGAATATGTCCGTCAGTCTCCTAGGGTGATCTAGGCAGGGATGGGATGGAGGAGGGGTTTGCACCTCACAACCTTCCACAGGTTCCTTCAGGAATATCTGCAGGCAGTCAGTATCAAGGACAATGTTAGCTACTGAACCTACTGCAATGGCAACCACGTTGCTGATGCCCTGATCCTCATTTCCAGCCCTTTCATACTGGAGCTGAAGGATTTGGGGATCAGCTGACCTCTGCCATTGCAGTAGGTTCAGTAGCTAACATTGTCCTTGATACTGACTGCCTGCAGATATTCCTGAGATATCCATTATGATCTCATCCGCGGTTTAGCTAAGAGTATGGCCTCAGTAGTGGCGGCTCGACGGTACGTCTGGTTGCGTAATTGGTCGGCTGATAGTTCCTCTAAGGCTCGTCTCAGTAAGCTGCCCTTTAGGGGTAAGCTCTTGTTTGGAGAGGTTTTGGAGAAGTTGGTCAAGGATCTCAGAGTCCAAGGGCGATTGGCTCCCGGAGGATAAGCCAAAGCAGGCTCGTGCTCCTGTGGGGTTCCGAGGGACCGCTAGGGAGTTTCGTAGATTTCAATCCTCTCGGTTTGGCCCGTCTCAGCGGGGGAGATTCCCAGTTAGAGGTCAAGGATTTCAGGGCTTCCGGAGAGCGGGAAGGGGGTTCGCTCTTTACCAGTCCTCGGGCCCTAAAAAGGTGCAATGAGATAAGGCGGGCTCAGGTGGGGGTGGTTCCCGTGGGAGGTCAGTTGCGGGACTTTTACCCTGCCTGGGTCCAGATTACGTCGGACCGGTGGGTCCTGGAGGTCATTCGTGAAGGGTACGCGTTGGAGCTTGTCAGACGGCTGCCTGGGTGAGAATCTTCAGTCTTGTCAAGTGCATATATTTATATGATTTGCAAGGTATTGTGGGCAATGTAGTTCATTCGCACCAGACACAGCTGCTGACAATTTAGTTGTACTCTTGGGTAAAGCCAATAAGATATTTATTTATGGGGTTATTTCTCCCAACACAGATATGCTTGGTAGCACATAAATTAGGTAACTTGCTTTCAGTATTAACTTGGAAAAACAAAGTCAAAATCAGGAAAACAACAAATGAAAAGCTACAAAGCAAGAAACTGTTCTTTTCAGGTTAACTTCTGATTACTTCCCACATAAATTCAGAAGTGATTCTCTCCTAGCTCACAAGCAATTAGGTAAGGCTTAATTGCTAGCAGTCACCAGCTGAAACCCCTTAGCTGGCTTGCCTTCCACTGTGTGGGTCAAATCCTGCTTCAGGAGCTTTTCTGAGTAGATTAAAGAACAAATTTGTATTTCTTTGTGATGGTTGCTGTACTTTATAACAGAAAGTTACCAACGGAGTTTAGATAGAGAGCAGTCCATATAAACAGGATCCTCATCTGCTATTATTCCCCCTTGTTCAACAAGCATGGGTTCAATATCATGGATTGGCACAGATGAATCTCTCAATGGAACATTTTCAGGAGAATACTGGTTTCCCTGCTGTCTTTCAAGGTTATAGCTAGGGCATAGATCAGTGTTCATACCTGAGCTTCCATTGCTGCTAGAGTTCCTCTCTATATAGCCTGGCCAGTATGTAGTCCAGTTCTTATGTCCAGCCTTCCAATCCAGATCCCTGGACACTGGATCTCTTTTCACATACCTTCTGGCACAGGTCTTAGGGTCCCTTCCACGTGCAGCTGTCTCCCTCACAGGTAGCCTCTGGTGATTCCTAGCTATGCAGCACCATTCCTCTGGCTTTCCCCAGTCCAATGGTGCATGCTGGCCCATGGAATACCTCCCAGTATACGTACTGCTTTGGACTCTTCTAGACCTCTCAAAGGCTTTTCTCTTCCTTCTTCAAAAGGGTCTCTTTCCCTCTCTGTCCGTCCGGTTTGGCTTCTGCTTCTGATGGTCCTTCAGATGAAACTGATGATCAAACTCAAGCTGATTCTCAGGATACTGAGGACAATTCTCTGGATATCCAAGGTGATCATGAAGATGATCATCTGTAGAATAAACACTACCTTTATTCTGCTTAGATGAGTGCTTCCCCCTAACACAGCGCAGCTGTGCTGAATCAGGCCCTGCCCTTTGAGATGCGTGCTTAGGGATTACCTCATAGCCCTCCTGATTGAACACACGTTTCCCCACTTCAGCTCCTCTAATGGCTGTTGGAAACCTGGTGCATTCTGGGACTGGTAGTCTTTTTTATGGGAAAATTCTGTTTTCTTTCTACCAGAACTGACAGGTTGCTTGTTCAGAGTCACTTCACCTTTTCTATAGCTCCTTCCTGAGCTATGATAAGCTTCCTTATCACAAGCTCCACCACCCGTATTAGATTCCTTTGTCAGATCCCCTTGTGCAGCTCCGGCCAAGTTGCAGGCAGTCTCGGACACTCTGCAGCGACTGATTCAGCTCAGGGCGGTGGTGCCGGTTCCAGCGGATCAGTGCGGGTTCGGTCGGTACTCTATATATTTCGTCGTGCCAAAAAAGGAAGGCACGTTTCGGCCGATGTTAGATCTGAAGCATGTGAATCGGTGTCTCCGGGTGACCCATTTTCGGATGGAGCCTCCGCGGTCCATGATAGCGGCGGTCCGAGCGGGGGAATTTTTTACATCCCTGGACCTGACGGAGGCGTATCTTCATATCCCCATACAGCAGGAACATCAAAAATATCTCCGGTTTGTGGTTCCTATGGGGCACTATAAGTTTCAAGTGTTACCCTTCAGCCTGGCTACGGCCCCTCAGACTTTCACCAAGATCATGGTGGTGGTGATGGCGGCAGCGCTCCGCAAGGAGGGAGTGCTGGTCCACCCATATTTGGACAATTGGCTGATTCGAGTAAAGTCCAGGGAGGAGAGTTTGGCTGCGACCGCCCGGGTGGTGGAGATGTTAGAGACCCTGGGCTGGGTCATCAACTTTGCAAAGAGCAGTTTGGTTCCTTCGCAGTCCCTGGTCTTTCTGGGGGCTTGCTTCGACACGAATCAGGCGGCAGTGTTTCTGCCCACCCCTCGAGCGCGGGGGCTGCGTGACCTGGTCAGGCGGTTTGTGTCGACCCCAGCGCCGATGGCGTGGCAGTATCTTCAGTTGTTGGGCACAATGGCAGCTTCGATCAAGGTGGTGCCGTGGGCCCGAGCTCACATGTGGCCTTTTCAGAGTGCGCTGCTTTGCCGGTGGTCGCATCAGCGGGATATGTTGTCTCAGTGCTTGGTGTGTCCTCAGGGGGTGCGTCAAGAGCTTCGGTGGTGGTTGCGACAGTTTGGAGGCTGGCATGCCTCTCAAGTCCCCCTCCTGGAGATTGCTGACTACGGATGCAAGTCTATTGGGGTGGGGGGCGCATTACGAGGGCAGGTTTGCCCAGGGGACTTGGTCTCCGCAGGAGTCGGTTTGGTCCATCACCAGGTTGGAGATGAGAGCGGTGTTCTTGGCACTGCAGAAATTTCAGGACAGTTTCCGTCAAGGCGGTGCGGGTTCTGTCCGACAATGCAACAACGGTTGCTTACATCAATCGACAGGGCGGCACGGGCAGTGCGGCTCTAGAAGCTGAGGCGAGTCAGCTATTAGGGTGGGCCGAACAACACCTAGGGGCTCTCTCGGCTCAGCATGTGGCCGGCGTGGACAATGTCGAAGCAGATTTTCTAAGCTGTCACAGGATGGACCCGGGGGAGTGGCATCTGCACCCAGACGTTTTTGCGCTGTTAATGCAGCGCTGGGGGATTCCGCTGATGGATCTCATGGTGACCTTCGAGTCGGTGCAGGTGCCACGGTTTTTCAGCAGGCGCCGAGAACGGATGTCAGAGTGGCTTGATGCGTTGGTGCAGAGGTGGCCGGACGGCAGCCTTCTCTGTGTTCCCACCTTGGGCTCTCATAGGCCGGGTGGTGCAGCGCATAGAGAAGCATCATGGCCTGGTGGTGTTGGTGGCTCCCAATTGGCCCCGAAGGCCTTGGTATGCGGACGTAGTGCGGTTGCTGGCCGACAGTCCGTTGAGGTTGCTGCAGCGGGAGGATCTCTTAAGGCAGGGGCCGTTACGCATGCCCCAGGTGAATCGGTTCTCGCTTACGGCTTGGCTCTTGAAAGGGCTAGGATGACGGCCAAAGGGTATTCAGCTACAGTTATTTCTACCTTGCTCAAAGTGCGCAGACGCTCCACCTCGTTGGCGTACATTCGAGTTTGGCGTATTTTTGAGGCCTGGTGTGCGGAGCGTGATGTTCAGCCCTTGGGGGCTTCAGTGGCTCAGATTCTTTCGTTCTTGCAGGATGGCGTAGACAAAGGTTTGGCGGCTAGTTCCTTGCGGGTGCAGTTAGCGGCCATTTCCTGTTACCGCGGAAAGATTCGTGGTCAGTCGTTGGGGTCTCACGGCAACATCCGGCAGTTTCTGCGGGCGGTGTTGCTTATGCGTCCGCCGGTGCGTAGTGCTGTGCCGACCTGGGATCTGAATCTGGTGTTGAAGGCCTTGCTCAAAGCACCATTTGAGCCTTTGGACAAGGCCTCTCTGAAAGACCTAACTTTGAAGACGGTTTTTCTGGTGGCGATTTGTTCCACGCGGCACATTTCAGAGTTGCAAACCTTGTCTTGTAGAGAACCTTATCTGTCCTCCTTCCATCACAAAGTTGTGCTGCATATGGTGCCGGCTTTTCTGCCTAAGGTCGTTTCGCCTTTTCATGTTAACCAGGTGGTTTCGCTTCCAGTGTTTTCTGGCCAGCAGTCAGGCGAGTCAGGAAGGCGGTTGCACCTCTTAGATGTGCGTCGGGTGCTGCGTAAGTACCTTCGTAGGACAGCAGACTTTCGGAGGTCCGATCAGCTGTTTGGCTTTCAGGGGGCCGCGCAAAGGAGAAGTGGCGGCGGCAAAAGCGTCCATTTCGCGTTGGTTGAAGACAGCTATTGCTTCGGCGTACATTTTGAAGGGGAGAGTAGTGCTGGAGGGTCTCTGAGCGCATTCGACTAGGGCGCAGGCAGCGTCTTGGGCAGAGTTCAGTTTGGTTCCGGTTGGGGACATTTGTAGGGCGGCTACCTGGTCGTCGTTGCACTCCTTTGCCAAGCATTATAGGCTCGATGTGCAGGTGGCGGGGGATGGTCGTTTTGGCTCAGCGGTTCTTCAGGCTGGGCTCGCTGGTCCCTCCCGTTGAGGTTTACTGCTCTGTTACATCCTCTATGGTTCCGGGACTGGACTAGAGGGACGAAAAGGAAAAGTAATTTAGACTTACCTGCTAATTGTTGTTCCTTAAGGAACTCTAGTCCAGTCCCAGAGCCCTCCCTATGGTTATCAGCTCGTTAGCCTGAAGTTGGGCGATCTCTTTTTGCTGTTATTTAAAAAAAAGAAAAAGAAAATGGGCATAGGAAGACACAAGCCAAACAAATTCGGCGTAAGAAGCAGAAGAAAGAGTTAGCGATGGAGAGGGTTCTCGAAGGGCGTAGAGTGGAGCCATAGGGGGAACCCTTTTGCTAAGACAGGAAATGTATCCTGTTCCTAATTCTGTTTTTGATGATAACTTTATCTACTTATTTGTTGCTCTGCTCGGTTTGCTTTGTCAATAGGTACTGGAGATAGGGGGCAGTCCTTGCCTAATTATACCACTGTTAGTAAAGCGATGATGTCATTCAGTCTCCAAGGCTGCTGGAGGAGATTCTAAACTCTATGGTTCTGGGACTGGACTAGAGTTATTTTTTTATTTTATTTATTTAACAGTTCTTCTATACCGCGCTATTTTAGATCAGTGCGGTTTACATTTAACATGAACTATACAACACAGGCACTCTGAGTTGTATTTACAATAAAACAGGGAGATCAACTTGTAAGTAACTGGGGAAACTATCTACATTGTATTTACACTGGTACCTATTTTCAGGCAGGGTATATCTACATCTTATTTACACTGGGAGTCTGAATTCTATTTCAGGGAGAACTGTTGAGGGATCGAGTTGATTATCCTTTTTCAAACTGAGTCTGATTGTTTAGGTGTAGTGAGTGATTGTCTGAGGGGCAACATGTATGTTTACTAAGGCTGGATTCGGGGTAGTATGTAGTGAACAGGTGATGCTTTAATGCCTTCCTGAAGTGTGTTAGGTAGGTGATGTTTCGAATATAAGTGGGGAGGGCATTCCATGCTCTGGGTGCATAAATCGTAAAGGCCCTATTCGTTGTTGCTTTTGTGCATTTCGTTATTGCTTTTGGGACCTCTAGGGTGTTTTGCATCGTGGGTCTTCTGTTTCTGTTATGTGGTACTTTGTGTATCATCTTGCTGATAGCTGTGGGGGTCAGAGTGTTTAAGGCTTTGAAGGTCAAGGTTAGTACTTTGTGGAGGGTTCTTGCTTGAACAGGTAACCAATGGAGGTTCATCAGGACTGGTGTTATGTGCTCTCTCCGTGAGGCCCCTGTTAGTACTCTCGCGGCAGTGTTCATTGCGAGCTGGAGCGGTGCTAGTGTGGCTTGAGGGAGACCGTGTAGAATTACGTTGGCGTAGTCGAAATGTGGTAATATTAATGCTTGATAGATAGATCGGTAGTCGCTGAAGTCGAGTAGTGGTCGGAGATGTTTTAAGGTCCTTATTTTCAGGTATACTGTTTTTACGGTGTTTTTTGTGTGGGTTTTCAGGTCCAGTTGTTGGTCCAGTGTAACGCCAAGGTAGCGGATTGTGGGTTTAGTTTTCAGTTGTGTTGCCGATTTTTAAATAGGGTGGAGGGGTGAAGTCCTGGTTCCTTGAGATGAAAAGAACATCTGTTTTGCTGTAGTTGATTCGCAAGTTTTGTGTGTTGAGCCATTCTGCTACTGCCTCAAAACATCTTGTTAGAGGGGAGAGGTCTGGTTGGTTGGTCCTGAATGGGATGTATAGCAGGATATCGTCTGCGTAGGCTAGACAGTTGACCTTGAATGAACGTACTAGGGCGCATATGGGCTGCATGTAGATGTTAAACATCAATGCAGATAGTGACGAACCCTGTGGCACACCCTGGAGTTCCTTAAGGAACAACAATTAGCAGGTAAGTCTAATTTACTTTTTGTGGTCAACCACCCCAAATCCCACCTTACTCCAGTGCAATCCCTGGAGTTGATAGGGACTTACCTGGATACACTCCATGCCAAGGCCTTCCTCCCCCAGGTCAGGGCAGACCATCTCATGTCCCTGGTGTCCAGCATGCAGAGTTGCAGCACAGTCTCGGCTCAGTTGATGCTTTGCCTCTTTAGCCACATGGCCTCCACAGTCCACGTCGTGCCAATGCCTGCTTCAACATGTGGGCAGCACAGTGGTGCCGCCTCACACAGTGGACCCAGGCGATGGGCCACCTCCGGGACCCCACCTCAGTTGGCGGAGTCCTTGATCTGGTGACAGGACACACAACATGTGCTCCGAGGCATGCCCTCCCAGACCCCGACTCCTCAGGCAATCTTTACGACAGATGCCTCCCTCAGTTTTGGGGGGGGGGGGGGGACCCATTGCAAGGAGCTGCACACCCAGGAAGCCTGATTGCCTTAGGACAGTAGGCATCAGATCAGCCTGCTGCAGCTCCAAGCCGTCCTTGCACTGAAGGCATTTTGGCATCAGTTACAGAACTAGGTGGTGCTCATGCAGATGGACAACCAGGTCACTGTTCTACTTGAAAAAACAGGGGACGAGGGGGGGTACCGGCTCCTACAGCCTCTGCCAGAAGGTGGTGAGCCATGGCATTAGAGTTGTCTATCTCCCAGGCCAAGACAACATTTTGGTGGATCGACTGAGCAGAGTCCTCCAGTCACATGAGTGGTGCCTGAGCCCCACAACAGCTATTCCAACTCTGGGGCACCCAGACCTAGATCTCTTTGCCAGTCCAGCCAGCACACGGCTTTCCTGGTTTTGTGGTTCTTATCCGCACCCAGGCCAGGTGGCTCCAAACGGTGCCTTCCTTTCGTGGGCGACAGGCCTGCTATATGCCTTCCCTCCCATGCTGCTCATAGTATGGACTCTCCTCAAGGTCCAGCGGGACAGGACCTTGGTGATCCTCATGGCCCAGATAGTCCTGGTTCCATCTGCTGCTCTGTCTCTCAGTGGAGCCCCCAGCCGATCTCGAAGTCACCGGAACTTCTAACACAGGAGGGAGACTTGCTTCTCCACCCCACCCCAATCTGGGATGCGTGTCCCTTACAGCTTGGCTGTTGAATGGGTCGCCTTAGCTCTCCATCTTCCCATGGAAGTCGAAGACATACTGTTGACCTCTCAGAAGGACTCGACAAGATGGGCGTACGCCTTCAAGTGGTGCAGGTTTTTGGTGTGGTGCTCAAAGAACTGTGTGAACCCGTTCTCCTGTCTGATATACTCTGTCCTGCAAAACTTGCTCCATCTCTCGCAGTCTGGGCTGAAGTCTGTCAGGGTTCACCTGAGTTTGATCTCGACAAACCATCATCCCATCGAGGGCAAAGCCCTCTCGGAGCAACCCCTCATCTCTTGTTTCATACAGGGCCTGCTCCTCTCCAAGCCCCCTATCCACCTGCCCCCGGCGAAATGGGACCTCTGTGTGGTCCTCAAGCAGTTGACCAAGCTGCCTTTTGAGCCCCTGGCTCCTTGCTCCTTGTGGCACTTATACTGGAAGGTGGCCTTCCTGGTAGTGCTCACCTCCGCCCATAGAGGCGGTGAACTCCAAGCCCTGATGGCCGAGATGCCATACACCAGGTTCTACGAGAACAGTGCATCCCTTTATAGCAAGAGGATAAAATAAAAATAAACTTAACTATTTCTTATACCGCGTCAAATAGAGTGGGGTGACCTGCATGGAGCTGTGGGTACACTCCTAAACAAAGGCATAGGAGGTGGGTGACTTGCATGGAGCGGAGGGTACACCTGTTCTTGCCACCTTACTGGGCAGGCTAGATGGACCATACTGGTCTTATATCTGCCATCATATACTATGTTACTATGTAGTACAGGTGAGAAGAAGACCGAGGCTATATTTGGAGGCAGGATCAGAGGTGGTTGTGGAGATGGCAGTAGCAGTATCAGTAGCCATGGGAAACGTAAGAGGCAGCAGCTGTGGAGGTGTAATCAAAGGCAGCTACACAGACTAAAAGCAATAGCAGTCACATGGGTAAGGCTGGGGAGGGGTGGATGGTTTTAAAGGTAGTTAAGGAAACTGGAAACAGGAACGCCAGGACCAGCATCGGCCTATAGGGCCTTGGAGCAACAGTGCAGCATCAATAGGTGATGAGAGGGAGACATACTTATAGTGAGAATTAGCTGGAGGGAAAGCAGGAGACTTACTTGCTGAAGGGAGACAGATTGCTGGGACCTAGCCAAAGAGGACAGAGGCTGGTGGGAATTGACTGGTGACCAGGAGAGAGACTGAGACTTGAGGACTAACTGGGGAAAGAGACTGTTCCCATTAGCCCTCTATCTTCCCTTCCCCTTCTTGCTTCTACTAGACTTGGCACTGAGGCGAAGAGGTCCAGGAAGAGGAAAGGGGATGAACTTGGGGGGGGGGGGGGAATGGGTTCCTGAACTTTTTTTGTAGGTGGTGGTGAAGTGCTGTCAAGTTGTCTACTCATGGTGACCCTCTGGATAGTTGTCCTAAACTGTGTTCTGTCTTCACTCAGGGAGCTCATGGCTGCTGCTGTTGTATTGATCCATCTCATTGCTCGCCTTCCTCTTTTGCATTGACCTTCAACCTTGCCAAGCATGATATATTTTTGTAATGATCTCTTTGCATGATGTGTCCAAAGTATGAATATGCATGAGAAAGATTTGCATGTTCTGCCTTCATTGTATGCAAATCTATCTTATACATATTCATTGTGGGAATCCTGAAAACTGACTGGCTTAGGGTTCCCCGAGGACTGGGTTGAAATCCTATGGTCTACACACTTTTTTCAGCTATCAGCTGCATATAGTAGACAAAGCGATGGGACCAGATGGGATACACCCTAAAATACTAAGGAAATTGGACATTCTAGCAGCAACACTGACAGACCTTTTCAATGTCTCGTTTGAGTTGGGAATGGTGCCAAAGGACTGGAGAGAGGCACATGTGGTCCCTTTACACAAAAGTGGAAGTAAGGATGTGGTTGAAAACTATAGGCGAGTTAGTTCAACTTCGGTGGTGAGTAAATTATTGGAAGCGCTGCTGAAAGAGAAAATAGTGAGGTTTGTGGAGTCCAGCGGATTACTGGATCCTAAGGCAGTATGGATTCACCAGAGGCAGGTCTTGAGAGACAAATATGATTGATTTCTTTGACTGGGTGACCAGGGAGTTGGACCGAGGGAGAACCCTAGATGTGGTATATTTAGAGTTAAGTAAAGCCTTTGACACTGTTCCTCACAGGCGACTTATAAACAAACTGAGCACCCTAGGGATGGACCCTAAAGTTACTGTTTGGGTTAGAAATTGGTTGAGTGGGAGGCGACAAAGGTGGTTACCAGTGGTGTGCCCCAGGTTTCTGTCCTTGGTCTGATTCCTTTTTAACATCTTTGTTAGTGATATAGCAAAGGGCTGTTGAGTAAGGTTTGCCTCTTTGCGGAAGATACCAAAATCTGCAATAGAGCAGACACCCAGGAAGGTGTAGATAACATGAGGAGGGATCTAGCTAAGCTTGAAGAATGGTCTAGAATTTGGCAGCTGAGATTTAATGTTAAAAAAAAAATGCAAGGTCATGCATTTGAGCTGCAGAAATCCAAGGGAGCAATATAGTATAGGAGGTGAAGTACTTCTGTCCACTAAAGAAGAGCGGGACCTAGGCGTGATTGTGTCTGATGATCTTAATGTAGCTAAACAGGTAGAAAAGGCGACAGCAAAAGCTAGGATGCTTGGGTGCATAAGGAGAGGAATGGCCAGCAGAAGAAAGGAGGTGATAGTGCCTCTGTATAAGTCTTTGGTGTGACCTCATTTGGAGTATTGTGTGCAATTCTGGAGACTGCACCTTCAAAAGGATATAAACAGGCTGGAGTCGGTACAGAGGGTGGCTACTAAAATGGTTAATGGTCTTCATTATAAAGCATATGAGGACAGACTTAAGGATCTTAATATGTACACCTCAGAGGAAAGGCGGTATAGAGGTGATATGATTGAGAAGTTTAAATTCCTCTGTGGCATAAATGCACAGGAGGGGAGAGCCTCTTTCGATTGAATGCAAGCTCTGCTACAAGGGGACATGGGATGAGGGTAAAAGGGGATAGATTCAGGAGTGATATGCAGAAATATTTCTTTACGAAAAGAGTGGTGGATCAGTGGAATAGTCGCCCAGTGGAGGTGGTAGAGATGAGGACAGTATCTGAATTCAGAGAAGCATGAGACAAACAGAGGATCTCTAAAGGAAAAAAGGTGACTGTTGTAGTGATTGATTATGGAATGTGGTCTTTTTCTGTCATGTTTCTATGTTTCTAATGAGATGCCTCTTTTGGGGTGTATGCTAATTGCATTTGAAGTAATTTTTTGTATGTATGTGCAAACATTTGCTGCATTAGCTATTAGATAGCATTATAGGTTGCGCTTGCAATTTTCTAGCACATGCATTATCAAATTTTTACCCAGCATTTTAGCACCTATTCCGATATTCAAATGTATTTACATGGTTTACAGACCTGTAAACCGTATAAATGACACTAGAGGGATATTCAGCAGCACTAATGCAGTTAGTGCCTCTGAATATCTACTGGTTCTGCAGCTACATGCCCTGATGCTAACCATGTAGAATTGGGGTGTGTCGTGGGCGGAGCAGAGGCAGCATCCGTTGCTAACTTAGTAGTGGCGATATTGAACCGCTGCCCTGTAAGCAACCCAGCGGTGACGGCTATGTGCTTTAGATGTACATAGCCATTACCAATGAATATCTGGTGTTATCTCTTGGAGAAATGTTTTATGCATATTGTATTCTTGTATTGATGATATTTTATTGCGGAATTGGAAGAAATTCATGTAATGGACATAGACGTTCTGTGCACTTAGCTTAACATTGTATGTATGTATATTGAGAACCACCAAACAAAGCACGATTCCACGTGCACTAGGGACCCAGTAAAAAAAACGTGGAAAGCAACGAAAAGACGTGAATTAAAAATCTTTTATTCCTTTATTAACTCCAGCCACCGGCCCGACACTGGCCATGTTTTGTAAGAGCCTTCTTCAGGGGCAAATGATGGCTAAAAACACACAAAACATACAATTAAAAGAAATTATGCAATGTAGTAGGCTATTTTAGAGGAAAAAGGATGAACCAGAACATATAAATAAAATACGCCAATAAACATATAAAAACAAAACAAAGTACAGCCAATATTAGGAGCAAAAAATGGCTAAAAAAACCATAAATATCAAATATAAATTTCATAATACAATTATGGAATGTATTAAAATAATAAATATAACTGAATCAAAGGTTATACATATAAATAAATATATAAAAAATGTAATAATTATGCCCATCAAATCAGAAACATGCCATAAATATAAAAAAAATCATTATTAAATACATGAATGTTAAACATAAACAAACATACATTTAAAAGGATATGAATAAAAATAAAAATGAAATTGTGCTCCAAAGGATGTGACACTAAACAGCAAAAAATCATACCTGTATGTTGTATATTTCTACTACTATGAATAGCTCTTCCTTTAAAAGCATAGGAGAGCCTAAAATATTAAAACATAAATAATATCAGTACCATTCAAAATAAAAATCAACAGGGAGAGGAGATCAATGAAGAGGGATGAGGACGAGATCATTAAAAAAAAAAACCCATTGGGAACCTTATAAAAATGAGATAAAAGAATAAATTTACCTGTGTACTAATTGACATCTGAGCTTAATATGCTCCTATAGAGCCACAGTACTAATCCTAAAAAAATGAATGTTAAAATTAATGAATGTATTCTAAAATTCAATCATGAATTAAAAAGGATTCTGGCCACTTCTTTTTTATGTGAATACATTATTAGAACTGAAACGCAAATACCACAATGTGTGATTAAGCGTGCATAACCACCATCAGTCAGCGTATTAATATATTATATGAAGAACTTTGAAAAAAACACTATTGAATACCTGACTCAGGTGGAATCCATTAAAGAAAAAGCGGGGGGGGGGGGGGGGGGGGGGGGGGGGACGGCTAACTTTTGAAAAAGTAAAATTGAAGGATGGAAAAGCGTATCTTTTGTGACATCTACAAAAGAGAATATAATACGCCTATGTTATGCAAAACCACTAAATGGAATGGGTCCACTTTCAAAAATACAATTAGAAAGTAGAAACCAATGCTATAAATCTCATAACGCCTCCCTAAGGAGGAGATAACCGCCAAAGTTATGTGCGCTTGTGTAATATAAACGGGGGATATAAAAATTTTTAAGCAGCAAATTAATTAGAGAACATATAGGAGAAACTAAAAAGCACTACTGATAATGGTGTAGAGTGGGCTACTTATCACGGAGTGTGCCTACTTTGTTATAGTAGACTATCTCGTACAGGTTTTAAAGCGTCGCTGTGAAGCACGATAATATTAAAGAGCCTAGCTGCACAAGCGGCATTTGAGTCATTTAAAGTGAAACAAGGTTAAACAAATAAAATGATCAATTGTTAGGAGTAAAGGTGGGGGGATAAGCTAACATCAAACAAAAGACCTTAGAAAACCACAATATCCTAAAACAATTCTTCACGCTTCCAAATAAAAACAGTAGGACTTTAATCAACAACTCAAATATTGTTTCAACTTTGTCATTAAAATAAGCTTGACCCATACCAACATTAAATATATAAAAAAGCTCACGTGAATGGAATACAAACAACCACTGCTGGACTACATTAGAGCAGCGCCGCCGCGCTTGAAATAAAAAGTCAAAAAACGCCGGCGGCTGCGCGTCGAGTATCTTAAGAGAGGAGGGTCTATGACATCATAATGGAGGCACTCTTATTCACACTTCAACATAACGTATATGCACCATCATAAGCATTTCAACTCTAATATTGTTTCAACTTTGTCATAAAACTAAGCTTTTAAAGGAAGAGCTATTCATAGTAGTAGAAATATACAACATACAGGTATGATTTTTTTGCTGTTAAGTAGTGTCACATCCTTTGGAGCACATAATTTCAATTTTATTTTTATTCATATCCTTTTAAATGTATTTTAAATGTATGTTCGTTTATGTTTAACATTCATGTATTTAATAATTTGTTATGTTTATGGCATGTTTCTGATTTGATTGGCATAATTACATTTTTTTATATGTTTATTTATATGTATAACCTTTGATTCAGTTATTTTAATACATTCCATAATTGTATTATGAAATTTATTTATTTATATTTATTGATATTTATGGGGTTTTTTAGCCATTTTTTGCTCCTAATATTGGCTGTACTTTTGTTTTTATATGTTTATTGGCGTATTTTATTTATATGTTCTGGTTCATCCTTTTTCCTCTAAAATAGCCTACTACATTGCATAATTTCTTTTAATTGTATGTTTTATGTGTTTTTAGCCATTTGCCCCTGAAGAAGGCTCTTACGAAACACGGCCAGTGTTGGGCTGGTGGCTAGAGTTTAATAAAGGAATAAAAGATTTTTAATTCACGTCTTTTCGTTGCTTTCCACGTTTTTTACTGGGTCCCTGTATGTATATTGAGGGCAGTTATCTTGCTGCCCACATTGATGCAGAATTTATTAGCTCCTTTTACCTGTGCAGACACTTGCAGATGGTTTTTCTGACTAAAATATGTGTAGCTTTGTCAATACAAAATTATGTGCATTGTTGTAGTCACTGCCCTAACGCCATCCCAGAAACACAACCATTCGGTGCAGGTGAAGTACACACTGTTCCACAAGGGCATACTTTTACCCACCTACACAGTGGGCAATTTTAAGATAGAATTTTAACTATAGAAATGAACTGTGCTTACCTTGAGAAACGGCTATGAATATTGCCCCCCTTATGCATAAGCATTGTGGTTTTTTTAAATAGTGTAATTATATTCTTGCTTTGTTGCTTAGGTAATGATGATTTTAACTTTCAGTTCCTTATTCTACTAGATCAGTCCAATTGACTGGATTATACTTTCCAACCAGCAGATGGAGGCAAATGTGAGCAACTTTGTGACATTGACTATATAACTGGTGGTGCTGCACTGCTACTTGCCAATAATATCTGCCTCCAGCAGGTGGCAGGGCATGTGTGGATTGGTGCAGCAGTGCAAATGGTCTTGTTTCCCCTGGCTGAGATCAGTCTTGTGGCCTGTTTGAGTTGATACCCTAGTTAGCCCAACATTGTCTTGCATGCCCCTGTATCTAGCACTGTTATCCATGGGTTCTGTCACTGATGTGCTGGAGAACAGCCAGGAGGATACCACAGGGGCCCTGCAAGGGGTGCCAAGTCTAGGCCCAGGCCTCCCTCCCCTCTACATGTACTATTTTCTGCAAGTTCTGCTTTATTTTTGCCTATTTTTCCTTTTTACCTAGTCTTTGAATTGGCTCTCTGGGTTTGCCGGGCTGGCTGTGCAGGTTATGCTACATGGATCCATTGGGCCTGCAGCCCCTGATCCCCTCTCTTGTTGCCTCGGGAGAAGGGACTTCTGCAGCAGGGGTCCTTTTGATCATGGAGGATTCTGTTCCCTTCTCAATTACGGCCTGGTCCTTGAGAGGCAAAAGCTGTCCAAGAGAGGATATTCTAGGATGGTAGTCGGCACCCTCCTTAAGGCCCAGAAGCCCTCTATATCTTTGGCCTATGTCTGGTTCTGGAGGATATTCAAGAAGTGGTGTTTCTCTCAGGCCCTGGGTGCCCGGAGGGTGGACATGTGATGTTTTTGACCACCTTACAGACCATTTGGAGCCAATTTTGGCCCTGAACTTAAGATTCTGCTAGTGGCCATTGCATGCTACCAGGGGAGAGTTCAGGGTGTGCTCTGCATTCTAAAATGGTGAAGCAGATTCATTTGGCCTTGCGTTCCATTGTACCACCATGAAGTCTTTTACTGGTATTGATGGATTGAAAGAACCTTCATTTGAGCCTCTCCAGAGGGCTTCTTTCAAAGAATTGACCCTGAAGATGGTCTTCCTTGTCACTGTTGCATCCATTAGGTGAACTTCAAAACTAAAAGCCCTGTTCTGTTGGGAGCCTTTTCTGGTCATCTCAACAGCATCTATCTCCTTGAGGACAGTGCCATTCTTTCTCATCAGTGCTGTCTTCCTTGAATATTAATCAAACTGTAGCCCTGCTCTCCATTTTGGAGGCTAGTCTGCAGAAAGATGTGTTGGACATGAGTAGAGTGTTGAAGCATCTGGAGAAACTAATATCTTCTGTCAGTCAGATTATCCTTCTGTCTTGTTTAGTAGTCCTGTGTGGGAAAACAAGTGCCAGAAGGGATCATAGCCCACTCCACTAGGACGCAAGCCGCCTCATGGGCTGAATCCACCTTTGTCTCTAGAAGTCATATGTAAGGTAGCACTACAGGCTGCATGTGGCATCTTTGTGAAGATGATGCCTTTAGCAGAACATTTTAGTTTGAAGCATTGTCATCTTCATACCCTAAGTCCTGACTGCTTGGGTACATCCCACCCGTCTGGACATCTTGCAGGATGATAAAGGAGGAGAAATTTTCCATACCTGTTAGTTTCCTTTCCTTGATTTTTGCTAGACTAGCCCAGGACCCGATCTGGAAAGAATTTGTCTACAGATTGGGGAATACTGTTGCTTGTTCTCAGTATTAATCTCTAATGCAGAATCAAGTATGGCAAGAAAGCCTGTAATTTCCCTATTGCAAGCAGAATAAGTGCTCACATATGACTGATATCACAGACGGAGCACTCACGTGGGAACCTTTCACAGCTGCTCCTAGAAACTTTTAGAAGGATTCAACCACACTTGCGTGCATCTCCCTAACAACTGCTGCTGCTGCACCATTTGACTGTCTTTTGCCATGGAGCCCAACAAATTTACTTGAGTCTTTTGGGTTATTACTTTTGTTATAAGTGTTTCTTTGTTTTGTTACCCCCCCCCCCCCCCCAAAACCTCCCACAGCATTGCTGTTGCGCACTGCCATTAGGGTTCTCCTCTTAGCCTCTTTTTTGGATTTTTTCAAGTTTCCTTTCTGCATTGCTGCTATAGGCCATATTTAGGTCTCGGGCAATATGGCCATGTTATGCCATTTTTTCTGGTAATGTCAACATCAAGTCGTTTGATTTTTCAGCTGTTAGTTTTCTGAGCAATATGTCCTAGAAACTTGCCAGCAAGTTTAAAAAGTGCACCCAGTGTGGCAGGATCTTGTCTATCATGGACATCCACAAATGGTGCCTGCAAGTTGCATTTTGTGTTCAGAGAAGAAGGCTTCATTTCAAGAAAGCAGTGCAAACATATTTTTGGCACTGAAGTCCAGTCCATCAACTCTGGCATCAGTTTCCATGGCCTCAAGAGTTGTGCCAAATCCTGGTGGAGCCATCGGCATTGAGAGGCCTTCAAACTCAGAGCCAAGCTCCTTTAGGCTGCCCCAGAATCTGTCTCTGACCACTACCACCCTGATGAAGAGGAAGGATTCGTCCTAGCTATCTATGGCGTTGAGAACTAGGATGTCTACCATCAGGCAGAGGCTAAGAACTGGAGGTTCATCGGAGCGTGATGTCTTATGCATCAAGGGTTCACAGTCTCAATCCTTAAAGCAGCGCCAACATGAGGATTGCTGATCCTCCTTGATGGAGGGGTCACAGCAGGCTTCACGAAACAGAGACCAGCCTGCTGATACACCACCTCAGATTCCAGGAACATTAACCAAATCTGCTGAAGACTCCTTGCCTTTGGTGATGGCAGCCCTTGAGAAGTGGCTGATATAGAGTTTTAAGAACAGAATATTGATGCTCTTTGCCATGCTTAAGGCTTCAATGGCATCAACCATGGTGCACTGAGAAATCGATCCTATCCTGGTGACTTTCACTACCTGCCTGTGGTAGTCGTCATAAAGGCATTGAAGGGCATCTACACAGATCCTGGAACTCAGGAATCAGAATGCATCACTATTGGCTGCTGGAGCTGCTAGAGTTTATCAACTACCCCAAATGCATGTTGAGCCTGTGAATTGGAATTCATTGGATTCTGGTAAAAGCCTTTGTTTCACACAACAGACTTGCCTGCTTGATGGCAATAGTGGAGGATGTACAAAAGAGTCAGCAGACATCGACTCGAACCATACTGACGATGTCGAGCCACATGGCCTTAGTGTTTGGTGTCACTCCCTTAGCATGTTTTTATATGGGATTGGGATTTCTAGTCCTATAGGCACTCCTTGTGGTCTTGGGCAAGCCACTTAACCCTCCAATGCCCATGTTCCTTGTATGTATTAGTGTGTGTGTCTCATATCCCATCGTGTTAAATGTATCCCCAATTGACCGCTTTGACCCGGTGAAAAGTGGGATATAAATACAGCTAAATAAAATAAATAAATAAACATGAGACCATCTTGGTGGCTTTTGAGCACTCAGTGGACACAGGCCACAAATAGGCTACACAACGTCATAACCGTCAGTCTTCCCCTCTGGGACTCTATCCTGATGGCCAGAGGTGTTCTTTCCAAATTGCTCCTTACCAGAAGTTACAACAGAAGCATTGAAGCTGGATTGGGGAGCTCGTGTAGATGGATTCCACACTAGGGAACAAGGTGCACCCAAAAAAGTCATCTTCAGATCAATTTCTAGGAACTGAGGGCAATCTTGAACGCGCTAAAGGCTTTCAGAGATCAGTTAGCCAACCAAATTGTCATGTTTCCAAGAGACAATCAAATAGTCATGTTCTTTGTCAACAAGCAGGGAAGAACGGGCTTGTACCTTAAAGGATGTGGAAGTTCATTTCTCAAGAAATGGAGCTCAGAGCCCTGGTGGACAGACTGAGCTGAGTTCAGCCTCATGCATGAACCCTGGATTGGGAGGTGACTCTTTCTAGAGTGGAGCTCCACTTGATAGATTTTTTTTTTTCACCACCCCTCAACATCCAGGTGCCTCAGTTTTGTTCCAGCGTGGGGACATGCAATAAACTAGCCACGGATGCTTTCCTCCTACATTGGGGGGAGGGGGGGGGGACTTCTGTTCCTCTGATTGCAAAAACTCTCTTCTGAAACAGACAACAGACATGAGGATTCTCATCACTCATTATTGGCCTTGGCAGCCATTGTTCCCTCTCTTCCTTGAGCTTTCCATTTGAGCACTTTATTGGAATTTTTCAGTCACACTTTATCCTTGAAGTGTCATACTGGCAAGTCTTGATGCAGCACAACTAGTTATACAGTCAGTGTCGCAGAAAGTTGTTCTGCTCTGCCTCCATCTGTTTGCTGGGCAGCATAAGCAGTGTTATGCTTGTTTGGACTGGTCTAGTAGGAATTAAGGAAAGGAAATCAATAGGTATAGAAAACTTCTTCTTTTTGTATTAACAAATGGGCCAGTTTCTAAAAATTGAATGGTGTTTTGCACAAGGAACGTCCTTTGCTATTAGTTACAATTTATAACTATGGAGCCCTTTTACTAAAGTACAGTGCTAACTATGCACTCTGGCCCATTCTGTTAGCATGTGTCCGACTGTGCATGCCAATTTCCAGGCTAACTGCATCCCGTGCTTTAGAATAGGAAATCGATGGGTTAGCGGTGGAGAGGGAAAAGTGAGCGCTGTGCTATCAGCTAATAGTGCATTTTGCAAACAGCGCGGGTGCAATTACTTTCACTTCAGTGGGTGAAGTTCACAGCATCTGCAGTATTAGCAACATGCAGTATTGAACAGTGCCATGCTTTACCTATATGTGAAAAGCTGTCCATGCTCCCAATAGGTAACTCGGTGGCTTTGCACTTATTGCGCCTTAGTTTTGCATACTAAAGAGCTCAATGTTAAGTAGCAAAAATCTGATAAGATCCTCTACCTCCATTTTTTAACATATTTTTTAGAAAGTGCTGAATGAAAATTATGGTCTGACAAGGATCCATATTGGATATGTTTAGGGCCTGATTTTATAACAGGATGCCTAGGTGAGAAGTCCAAAAAGGCACCTATTATAAATGCAACGTAGACACCAGTGTGTCTTAATAAAATAGGCTCCCAGATGCAGCCCCTCTAATGTATAGATGCCTTTTGCTTACCCAAGGATTCCTCTACTTTATTCAAGGATTGCCTTTTTCCTCATCAGAAATTAAGATTTTATGAGCAGGAGGCATTGCTGCTTTAAAGTGTCAACTCTAGCAAACTGAAGGCCCTAAAAATGAGGGCAAGCTAGCTAGTGATTTTCCTCAGAAAACAGTTTCTTTGCATATCCACTGCTTGTCTGTCAGTCATATGATGAATGATAACATCATTTTGCCATAAGCCTTCAACTCAGTTGAGCTGACATAAAACTGTCAGGTCTGCACATTAAGGTGGTAACATTTTTAAAGACTTTTCCGCATGCTTCAGAGCAGATGTAAACTTATGCGTGTACTCGATGCACATTCTCATGGATATGCAAATACATTGTAATTCTGCCTCTGCTTTATCCATACTATGCCCATGGGAATGCCTGCACATAGCACCTGTATAAATCTGTGCTCTCGTAAACAAATAACTTTATAAAAGGCCTTTTCCTTGCGTAAAACAGTATCTCCAGGAACAAGCAGGAATGTAGTCTTCACATATGGGTATCGTCGGTACCGACGGAGCCTGTGCGGGAATGCTCCCCAGCGTCCAATTAGAAAGCTTTTGGGAGCATCCCACAGCGCCTGTGTGCTGCCTTACCACCTTTCCCAACTGTGTCTCCAGTTCGTTTTCCGCGGAGCCAGCAGGCCGTTGTTCCTGTCACCGCAGAAAAGTTTTCCTTATTCCTTTTTTTGTGGTCGCGTCTGCCTTCCTCGACGCTATACCGGTACCGCCGGTGGTTCTTTCTTTAAAAAAAAACAACTAATTTTTTTTCAAACTTTTCTTTTCCAGCTGCATGCACCATTTTGGGCCTTAGGCCCAAACTTCCTCCACTATGGAAAAACCCGCTTCGAATTTCAAAAGGTGCACCAAGTGTGGTGGTACCATCTCAGTCACCGACACCCATGAGTGGTGTCTTAAATGTTTAGGTCCTGATCACTCCATCTCCGAGTGTATGGCTTGTGTCATGATGTCCAAGAGGGGTCGACAAAACCGAGCTGCTAAGCTCAGCGCTCTTTTTCCCTCTGATGCAGCTTTTGTGGCATCAATGTCTTCCAGGGCTTCGTCTTCCTCCCATGGATCTCAGGTAACTAAGCATAAGTCTGGCCAGTCCTCAAAGGGTAGATCTCATTCCAAGCATCGAGATGCCTCTGGCGTTGCCCTTGAGGGTTCTGTACCGGCAAAACTGCCCCAGCAGGAGGCTTCGGCTTCCAAAGCATTATCAGGGCTCCAGGATGTTCTCAAGGCCTCGACCTCGGTAGAACTGCTGGTGCCATGCTCTGGGGTACCGGCTGCTTCCGGTACCGATACCCAGGCATCGGCAGCGTCGATAGACCAGAGGTTCCTGGCTATTGAACGCAGTCTGGCAGCTCTCCTTGCGGCATCGACACCCTCGGAACCACATCAGACAGTTCAACCGACAGCATCTGCATCGACATCGGTGTCTGCTTTGCCGGCACCCAGTCATGCGATGCCTTCGGTACCGATACACCGGTACCGATTCTCCCCCCGGTACCGACTTCTTTCGGTACGGGTATCGGGCTCTTCAAGAGCATCCGGACAGAAGGTACTTCAAATCCTCGCAGGATTCCAAGGATTCTGAAAGCTCTGCCGGTACCGGAATACTTCTCCCGGAGGAGCCTTCCTCTCCTAAATGTAGGATGTGTCCTCCAGAAGAATATCTCCTTTCAGGATTTCATCAGGGAGGTGGCTCGAGGTCTGTCCATTACTGTAACTCCTGAGACAGAGCCCAGGGCAAAGGATTTGGAGATTTTACAATATCCCAAAACTCCTAAGGAGGCAGCTACTTTGCCTATCCATGAGATCTTACATGATCTCATGTTGAGAATGTGGGAGACACCTCTTACCAGCTCTCCTCACTCTCGCAGACTGGATACCATGTATCGAGTTCCTCCTTGTCCTGGTTTCCAGAAAACTCGGCTTCCTCACCACTCTATTGTAGTGGAATCAGCTATGAGAAGGATCAGGCGTGCAAAGAGGCATGCCTTTAATCCTCCAGGACGTGAGTGTAGAACTTTGGATGCCTTTGGACGTCGTACTTTCCAGGCTTCCATGCTTTTTTTATTTATTTATTTATTACAAGTTCTTATATACCGCACTATTCGGCATCAGCGCGGTTTACATTATAACATAAAGACCATAACAACAAGCTGTTTGGTTTACATCGAACAGGAGTACAAACTTGGAGAACCGGGGTAAACTATATACAAGAGATAATTACATAGAACAGAATAGAGTCTTAATAATATAAGAACGGCATGGTGTGTTCATAAGTGGGATCAGGATCAGGATCAGTTCCTATATTTTATATATGGGAATGTTCCTTAAAGAAGTCACAGGAGACTTGGAGATTTTAAGCCCTCTCCTTCCTGATGACAAGAGGCAGGATTTTCTCACACTGGTTATACATGCCCAGGATGTTTCTAAGTTTGTCAATCGTGCAGCTTTTGACTGTTTTGAGTGCATAAGCAGAACCTCTGCCATTGCCATAGGTGCATGTAGAATTGCCTGGCTCCAGGCATCCGATTTGGAGCTCTGGGTGCAGGACAAACTGGGCAATATCCCTTGTACAGGTGAGAACCTATTCTGAAAAATTTGGCAAGAGAAAGCCAGTGAGTTGGATGCTGACAACTCCACTTTGGACAGGTTATCCAAAGCCACAGCTGATCCTGCAAGAATGGTTTCTTGAAAGATTTTTCTTCTCAAAAAAGAAGAGGTTTTATCCCTCTTATTCCCAGCAGGGACGTTCTGCAGGTCAGCCTGTCCGGAAGAGTCAGCAACCACCTAAACAAAGGAAAGCAAAGACTGCTAAGCCTCAACCATCTCAGCAGTCTCAGCCTCCACAAGGCCTTTGACTTTCATCTAGATAACTTAGCCTTCCTGGCCCTCAATGGACCAGAGCCTTCCACCATTCCAGGAAGGTTGTCTCACTTTGCCCCCAGATGGGGGGGGGGGGGGGCAGATAAAAGCAGAACATTGGACACATCCATTATAAAAGAGGGGTACAAGCTTCACTTTCTGTGCATGCCCCCTCCCACAATGGTAAGACGGTTTAATTCTCAGACCTCTCTCATCAACCTGTTAGATCAAGAGGTCACTATGCTTCTTGCCCAAGGGGCAATAGAAGAAGTACCCATTCATCAACAGGATACAGGATTTTATTCCCCCTATTTCCTTATCCCAAAGAAAACAGGGGGACACAGACCTATTTTAATAAGATTAAGGCGGTTTAGAAATACTGTTAAAATAAAATAAATAAATTTTAGACCTCAGAGAATTGAACAAATTCCTGTTCAAAGAGAAATTGAAGATGATTTCTCTGGGAACTCTGCTGCCATACCTTCAGAGTCAGGATTGGCTTTGTTCTCTAGATCTCAAGGATGTGTACACTCATGTTCTCATCCATCCAACTCACCGAAAGTTCCTTCGGTTCCTTTTTCAAGGAAAGCACTACCAATACAGAGTGCTTCCTTTTGGCCTGGCCTCAGCACCAAGAGTGTTCACGAAATGCATGGCTGTGGTAGCAGCATTTCTTCGCACTCTAGGGATATTCGTCTTCCCTTACTTAGATGACTGGCTCATTCGAGCCCCATCAGAGTCAGAGGTCAGGACTTCTCTATCTTGCACAATGCGTATCCTTCAGTATTTGGGTCTGGTCATAAACATCCCAAAATCCAGTCTAACTCCCACTTGGTCTCTAGAGTTCATAGGAGCTTTGCTGGATACCAGAATAGCAAGGGCCTATCTTCCTCAGACCCGTTGCCTTTGCATGGTGCAGTTAGCTTCTCAAGCAGTGCCAAAGCCTCATCTCACTGCCCGAGAAATGTTACAACTACTAGGCCACATGGCATCTACGGTGTATGTGGTCCATAGCAGCCCAGTGGACTTTATCCACTCAATGGACCCAGGCATCAGGGTGCCTGTCGGACAATATAGCAAACACAAATCGCCTTATTTTGTCTCTCCAGTGGTGGCAGTCCACTCAGAACCTGTTGCTGGGGTCCCCTTTTCAACAACCTTTACCCCAGGCAATTCTCACAACAGATGCTTCATCAGTGGGTTGGGGAGCTCATCTGCAATACCTCTCCACCCAAGGCACTTGGACTCCACAGGAGTCTTATCTACATATCAATCTCTTAGAGCTCAGAGCAATCTTCCTTGCTCTTCGAGTGTTCCACACCCTGCTCAGCTACAAGACAGTCCTCATTCATACGGACAATCAAGTAGCCATGTTCTACGTGAACAAGCAGGGGGGAACAGGCTCTGTCGCTTTGCAATGAAGCGCTGCGACTATGGGCCCTCGCCAGAGAGCATCAGATTCATCTCCTGGCAGTGTATCTTCCAGGCATACAAAACTCTTGGGCAGACACTCAGTCGAGTTCTGCTTCCACATGAATGGTCTCTACATGCAGACCAGGTGGCCAAGATTTTTCAAATTTGGGGAACCCCGGACATAGACCTCTTTGCAAGTCTGTTGAATGCCAAACTTCCCCAGTTCTGTTCCAGAATTCCGGCTCAGGACTCTCAGGCCAGGGATGCTTTCCTCCTTCACTGGGGTCAAGACTTCCTTTATGCCTTTCCACCCATTCCCCTTATTCTCAAAACCCTGTTCAAGCTTCAGAGAGACAGAGGCCGTATGATTCTCATAGCTCCACATTGGCCACAGCAAGTGTGGTACCCTCCTCTTCCACATCTCTCTCAAGCTCCCTCCCTGGAGTTAGGATCTGCTCCAGATCTCCCGTCTCAGGAGGACGGAATGTTATGGCATCCCAATCCCCAGTCTCTGCATCTCAGAGCTTGGTTGCTGAAGGCCTAAATATTCATGATCTTAACCTCCCTCAGCAAGTAAAGGATATCTTTTATGCTTCCAGGAAGCCTTCCACAAGATGCTCTTATGCTTTCAAGTGGAAAAGGTTTACCATATGGTGTTCGCAGAAGGGTCTTAACCCCCTTGCGATACCTCTGGAATCATTACTGAAGTATCTCCTTTATTTACATTCTCTTATATACCGCACTATTCTGCATCAGTGCGTTTACATTGAACAAACTGAAATTACATTGAACAGGGCATTATAACTTGGAGATAACTATTTTACAGGGAACATGGGCTATGGAGGGTTAAGTGGCTTGCCCAAGACCACAAGGAGCACCTGTGGGACTAGAAACCCCAGTCCTTCCGGCCCAAGGTTGCTGTCCTCTAGTGGGATTTGAACCCCCGACCTTCCGGCCTGAAGTACCTTGCCCCAACCACTAGGCTACTCCTCCAATGCAGGACTTAAAACTAACTCAGTAAGAGTCCATTTGAGTGCTATTGCAGCTTTTTTCAAGCCTCTAAATGGACAACCTATTTCCTCCCATCCTCTTATAGCAAGATTTATGAGAGGCCTTCTAACTAAGCCTCCCATTAGGCCACCTCCGGTGGCATGGGACTTAAATCTGGTTCTTGGTCAGCTCATGAAGCCACCTTTCGAACCCTTAGCTACTACCTCATTGAAATTCCTTTCTCATTGCAATCACATCAGCACGCCGCATCAGTGAATTGCAGGCGCTAGTAGTTGATCCACCTTATACAAGGTTCCATCATGACAAGGTAGTCCTTAGGACTCATCCACACTTTATGCCAAAGGTGGTCTCGCCTTTTTGTTTAAATCAAGTGGTCTACCTGCCTGTGTCTTTTTCCAAGGCCTCGTGCATCTAATGCAGAAAGGAATCTTCATACTTTGGACTGTAAAAGAGCTTTAGCCTTTTACTTGCAAAGAACACAGCAACATAGGAAGTCCTCTCAACTTTGTTGCTTTTGATCCATCTCATTTGGGACTTCCAGTCTCCAAAAGAACACTGTCCAGCTGGATTGCTCAGTGTATTTCCTTTGCTTATCAGAGTAAGAATCTTCCTCTGGAGGGCCATGTCACAGCTCACAATGTGAGAGCCATGGCAGCTTCAATGGCTCATCTGCACTCTGTCTATCGACGACATCTGTCGAGCAGCCACTTGGGCCTCGGTTCATACCTTCACAGCCCATTACTGCTTGGACAAGGACTCCCACCGGGATGCCTTGTTTGGTCAGGCTGTTCTTCAACACCTGTTCCATACCTAATCAACTCCTACCCACCTTCCCTGGTTGGATGCCAGAGATCCATGGGGGGAAGTGGAGCCCTTTCACAGGGACACACAACTACTGGGGCCTCTCCCTGGCATCTAAAGCTAGGGAGTCCCCATATGTGAAGACTACATTCCTGCTTGTTCCTGGAGATAGCATAGTTACTCACCTGTAACAGGTGATCTCCGGGAACAGCAGGAATTTAGTCTTCACAACCCATCCACCTCCCCTAGGAGTTGTATCTCTCTATCTCTTTCCCTCTCTCTTTGTCTCAGCTTTAAACTCAACTGGAGAGAGGCAGTTGGGAAAGGCGGGAAGGCAGCATGCAGGCGCTGTGGGATGCTCCCAAAAGCTTTCTAATTGGATGCTGGGGAGCGTTCCCGCGCAGGCTCTGTCGGTACCAACAATACCCATATGTGAAGACTAAATTCCTGCTGTTCCCGGAGATCACCTGTTACAGGTGAGTAACTATGCTTTACATGCGAAAAATCAGGCTAGCATACCCTCAGTTTAGGGCCTTGAGAATGATAGTTGATACTCTAAAGCAACCATACGTTCTGCTCATGAGAAAATCCACATTTGCCATGAAGAGGGAAATCCTTCAATAAGCAAGAAAAGTCATTTTATCTAATTTTATTTAAAATGTTAAGTTTCAGAAAAAAACTTGAATTTATCTGTTAATACTAATACAATGGCGTTCATAGTTTTTCCAAAGCTATTTTTCTCAATTTCTCTAAAATCACCTTAGGATAAATGGCTCCTGTGACTTTCAATTTTTTACCTAAGGCTGATCATACTTGTGGCAAATATCATCAGTTTTGCCGCAAGTAGGTAAAAACTACTGTTAATGATATTTCAGTGTTTCTTGATTCTTTGTTCCCTCTTTTTTCCTCATTTTTTTTTCCTATGTCTTCCCACAGAATTATATTCCCAGCAGACAAGACATTCTTCTGGCTAGAAAAGCCACTAAGGGGATCGTAGAGCATGACTTCGTTATCAAAAAAATCCCATTCAAGATGGTGGATGTGGGAGGACAGAGGTCCCAGCGTCAGAAGTGGTTTCAGTGTTTTGATGGAATAACTTCCATTCTGTTCATGGTGTCATCCAGTGAATATGACCAGGTTCTCATGGAGGACAGGCGCACAAATCGGCTTATGGAATCTATGAATATCTTTGAAACAATTGTTAATAACAAGCTTTTTTCGAATGTGTCCATCATCCTATTTCTCAATAAAATGGACCTTCTTGTGGAGAAAGTGAAAACTGTTAGCATTAAAAAGTACTTTTCTGATTTCAAGGGAGATCCCCACAAGCTGGATGATGTCCAGCGTTACCTAGTTCAGTGTTTTGACAGAAAGAGGCGAAACCGCAGTAAACCTCTCTTCCATCATTTTACAACAGCTATAGATACTGAAAATATTCGTTTTGTGTTTCATGCTGTGAAGGATACAATCCTCCAAGAAAACCTCAAGGACATTATGTTGCAGTGAAGAAGGGGACTACCTTTGTTTCATTTAATTTATTTTTGGGTTATAGATTGGACATTTTAATGGGCCTGGCATGGATTGAAATCTCAAATATACTGGTTCTAGGATCCATACTGTTATGTTCCTAACTCAGGAATGTTGTAAACTAGCCAGTCTAAACAGCTGCACTTAAAGTGGAAGGGCTTTAGAGGCTAGTATTGGCTACTGACTCATCTGGACTTGTAAAACTACTGAACACAATTGTTCTGATTTGGTTAGGTTTTATCATGATTCTGCCTTTTTGAATCATAATATACCATTTTGGCAAAATTTTGGCAAAATATGCAAAGTTTGTTTTGAAAGACGTCAAACTAGATCATGAAATACATTTTCTACATTTCAGGATTGTTAAATTGAGCTGAAATGACATTTAATCTTGTAGACTTTCAATGGTTATAACTGAGAATAATTTGTAAGAAGAAAGAAGACGACAATTTGATGCATTACCTGTTTTCCTGTAGCTTTGCCATTAGCATGCACATATAAACTGAGTTGTGTGGCTTGTTTTTTGCCCATTATCAGATCCCTTCTAGATAATGATGCCCAGGTGAATATTCTGACTGTCATACACAAATGTCATTTTGTTTTGGAAGTTTTGACAGTGGACCCATTGTCCTTACTGTTGTGGGTGATTGGAGAAGCAGAATGAAGAGAAGGCCCAGTGTTATAAGGCCAGGCCTTGCTTTGCACATTTATATAGATTGTTGCACAGTAGAAAAACAGCAGCTAAATAATTTGATTTATAAGGCTAGATTATAGTAAACTCCTTTTACATTTTAAACCTCCAATGATGGCAGCATATTGTGAGGGACTGGTGTCTTGTTAACTTTCCTGGTAGATCTGCACTGTTTCTCTCACATCTGCTATTGTTGACATTTAGAAAGTTTTGTTTTCTGAAGTAATCGTTAGAGTGTTTTCTAGCTTTATTTTTGTGAATATCTGGCAACTGACAAAACATTTATAAAGCTTTTGTCCATACAGCTGTTAGTCCTTAATATTTGATTTTTCCAAGAGTGAGAACTCAACCTTGATGTGTTTCAGATTCACTTGAACAGCAAAAACCATTAAATCCATTTTTAAGCTGTGCCTTGATTATCTTGTACAAGGATCGGTAGCTTTTATTAATGCACATATATACTGTCAAATCTAATATTGCCCTCTCATATTGTCTTGAATGTGAAACCACAGAAGTCCGAGTCGCATTGAGAACTGTTAAGATTCAATTCTAGCACTGTATCATTTTAAATTGCTAGGTGCCTTTCACTGTAAAATGTATGTCACCATCTACTAAACATTATATATCATTCTTTTTTGTGGAACTTTAAAAAAGTTAGCTTCCCGATTTTCAAAATTTCTCATTCTGTGTCTATGGGGAGGAATTCATTAAAAAAAAATAAAAACCTGATGGTGTAATCTGGTACTTAGTTTTTTAAAGACAGAGGGCAACTTAATTTTTATTAACTCAGTAAAACTCGCTGATTCAAGTTCTAAGCCTCCTTGTTTCTTTACACATTTTCATACACATTTGCGGATATTTTAGAAGTCATCAGTCAAGATTCTTGGCGTTCTCTTGTTTCATACAGCTGTGGTTTAGATGAGTATAGCAAATGTTCACCCTCAATTTTGTTTTCCTGGGAGATGCATCTAAAATGCATACTTTTAAATAGCTATGCAAGGAAAAAGTTTCAATTTTTGATGGAGAATTTTGTCCTGAAACTCGACTCTATTCTTTTTCATGAGGTTTTCTTGACGATTAGACCCTGAACTGTTTTCCTTTGTAGCTGCCAACAGTTCATACGTCTTTGTGTGGGTGGATGTGCAACGCTTCCTGATTAAGGACAAATCTTTGTCCTTGTAGATCATCCTGTTGCAGAAAGCAGACTATGGTAGTGGAAAGAATAGTGGTGCCTGTAATTTCTAAAACAATTTATGGCAGTGTAAATCTGAAGTACCTGCAATTTCTCTTTTTAGGTGAGTGACGTTTTCAGCACTGACGTTCTGGGAACTGAAATATGTTTTTAGTCGCTTGTAATTTGGACCAAAGTTTGTCCGGTTTGCAAGCCTAGAGAAAGGCAGTGTCTTTAGACTGCAGTTGTCCAGTCTGAATTGGAACAAAAAAGGCATTTTAATTCATGGCTTGTTTAACCTAGCCACTTGTAATTGTATGCATTTAACATATCGGACCTTAATCATTCCTCTTTGTCTCTCCGGGCCAGTCCAGGAACCATAGGGTTGTCAGCCTTCTCCAGCAGCTGAGGACTGAATTTCAAAGTCTTGCTGACAGCTACTCCAGCACCCTCTAGTGTCAGAGATTCTCTTTCAGTCCTCAGCAGCTGGATAGGACATGGGGCTGACAGGCTCCTGGAGGACGAAGAGGAACAGTGTGTTTAGGATAGAAAAAAAAAAACAAAAATCCCACGGTCTGGTGGGTGCCCTAGCTGGGTGCTATTCTTTCAGACAGGATCTGCCACTTTAAAATTGTTAAAAAAAAAAAAATGGACTACACGGCTCGGCTGCACAGGGCAGTGCAGTGAGAGGCAGAGCCTGCCTCATAGAGCAGTACCATTTCCACGGACAAGTGAAAGCTAAACACTGGGAACCACAGAGGTCAGCAGCTTCTCTGCCTTCAGGCTACGTCTACCTCGCCCGCTAGCAGCGGTATTGTTGGATTTGGCATTCTTCGGGTGTGCAGGTAAGGGGCCGATCACACACGTTTTAGCAGGAGGTTCGTAGCAGGGCAGTGTCGTGTTCGGGCTCTACTCGCGTTCGGCAGTTTTACGTTTCAAGCGCATGCTGCCGGTCTTGGCAGCATGCGCTCATTGGGGCAGTCATTGGGGCCTCTCCGAAGTCTGGATCTGCCGCTTTTGTGTCCAGGGCAGTCGGCTTCATTGTTCGGAGGCAGCATGGAGGACAGAGCTCCTGCTCCTGAGCCGTTAGGCAGCCATTTTGTTGCAGGGGAGAAGGTGGGAATGGTGGCCATTTTGGAAAAGACGGCCGTTCCTGCCGTGGCTCAGGAGAAGCAAGGAAAGAGAAAAGCAAAATCTAACTCTTGATGGCATGGGCCGAAACTCATCTGGTGGCGTTTTCAGCAGCGCATGTGGCCGGTCTGGACAATGTGCAGGCTGACTTCCTCAGTCGCAATGTCTTAGATCCGGGAGAGTGGGATTTGAATGCGGCTGTCTTTCACGAGATTACATTGCGGTGGGGAAAGCTGAGCATGGATTTGATGGCCATTCTCAACGCCAAGGCGAGTCTGTTTTTCAGCAGATAGAGACCACATGTCAGAAGGCCTCGATGGCTTGGCTCAACCGTGGCCAGCGGTCGAGCTTCTGTATGTTTCCTCCATGGCCAATGATCAGTCAGGTCGTCTGGAGGATAGAAAGGCACAGGGGAAAGGTGATTCTCATTGCGCCAGACTGGCCACGGAGAGTGCGGTATGCGGATCTGGTTTGACTGTTGGTGGCTCAACCGTGGAGGCTGCCGGACCAAGTCAGTCTGAGCCAGGGTCCGATTCTAATGCCGATTGTGGATCAATTCTCTTACGGCTTGGCTCTTGAAAGGGAGAGGCTAAGGCATAGAGGGTATTCGGCAGCGGTGATAGCCACGGTGTTGTGGGCCCAGAGAAGATCTATGTCCGTGGCATATATTTGTATTTGGTGCATTTTTGAGGCTTGGTGCGCAGGTCGTGGCATTCGTCCGTTCGGCACCTCGGTGCCAGATGTCTTGACTTTCCTGCAAAGAGGTCTGGATAAGGGTCTGGCTCTCAGTACACTAAAGATACATTTAGCAGCCCTGGCATGTTTTCGAGGAAAGGTGCAAGGGAGCACATTGTCGTGGCATCCAGATGTTATGAGATTCCTAAGGGTGGTTTGGAACCTGAGACCTCTGGTAAGGCCAGTGGTACCGCCTTGGGATTTGAACTTGGTTTTAGAGGCGCTGACGCTGCGGGAGTATTCTTGGGAAAACCGCATTCTTGGTGATGTGTTCTGCCAGAAGGATTTCGGATTTGCAAGCACTTTCTTGCAGAGAGCCCTATATTCAGTTTTCTGCAGAGAAAGTGATGTTGCGCCCAGTTCAGTCTTTTCTCCCAAAGGTGGTGTCTGGTTTTCACATCAATCAGCTGATTTCACTGCCCACCTTTCAGGGCCACGGGACATCTGTAGTGGATAGGACGTTGAAGTTGGATCTTGGAAGGGTTCTGCATAGGTATCTTAAGAGGACAATCTCTTTGCAAAACAGACCGGTTGTTCGTACTGTTTGGGGGTCCTCGGAAGGGAGAGGCAGCTTCCAAGGCCTCTATTGCTCTTTGGGTGAAGCACACGGTTGTGGCGGCGTATCAGGCGTGCGGAAGGACTCCTCCGGAAGGTCTCCAAGCTCATTTGACTTGGGGCCAAGCGGCTTCTTGGGCCGAGTTCGCCTTGGCTCTGCTGGTGGATATCAGCCGAGCGGCTGCTTAGTCATCTCTGTACACGTTTGCCAAGCACTATCGGTTAGATGTTCAGGCAAAAGGTAATGCAAATGTAGGGGCCTCAGCCATAGTAGCAGGCCTCGCTGGTCCCACCTGAGGTTAGGTACTGCTCTGGTACTTCCCTATGGTTTCTGGACTGGCCCGGAGAGACGAAGAGGAAGAAGAAATTAGATCTTACCTGCTAATTGTCTTTCCTTGATCTCTCCAGGCCAGTCCAGGGCCCACCCAAGTCATTTGCCAGGTTGGAAAGAAGACTGTTTTTGGTGGTTTGTCAGGAGCGCAGTGGAATGGGGTATAACACTGAATTTAGGAGGTGGTCTTGGCGTTCCACCCGTAAGGTGCAGAGCGGTGCAGACTCTGGGGCTTCCTGAGGGTTCGGGGGCTACAGGTTTCAGGCCGTTCTATATTTAAAAAATAAATAAAATAATAAAAGGAACGAAAATGAGAAAGTTTAGCACCTCAGTTGGGGCGTTTGTTTTCTGTTAGTGTTTGAGTAAGGTTAGCGATGGTTATTAGACTGCTTTGACAGCGGGTGACTGAGTCTTTGACACTAGAGGGTGCTGGAGTAGCTGTCAGCAAGACTGAAATTCAGTCCTCAGCTGCTGGATAAGGTTGACAACCCTATGGTTTCTGGACTGACCCGGAGAGATCTCAAGGAAAGACAATTAGCAGGTAAGGTCTAACTTCTTTTCATCCAACACATCGTGCTATGGTCAAACATGAGCCCTTGAATAGCTGCTCTTCAATCCATCTTTAACAAGTCACTATTATGTGTATGGTTTATTAAAACATTTGATATACAGCTTTTCGGTCACAACAAAGCAGTGTATAATAAAAAAAAATTAGAAGAAAAGAATGTCATAACTTGACAGGACAGCATATAAGGAAAAGCAGGGAAAGATAACAGGGAAGAGAGGGAACGAAGATCAGGACACAAGGAGGCAGAGTACTGAGAGCCTGTATAAGCCGTCCGAGACAGCAGGAGGGTTCAGGACATTAAGGAACATTGGGGAGGTCAAAGGCAATGGAAAACAGATATGTTTTCAAGGAGGCCTTAAATTTTGAGTATAGAGGTTCCAGTCTAAGATCAGATGACAAGGAATTCCATAATTGGCTCAAGAAGAAAAAGGCAGCATATGAGGTCCATTCTAACTGGGCCTGCACAGGGGAAGGTAGGTATAGCACATTTGGATGCACGGGCCTAACCACTCAAAGTGCATATGGAACTAAGGAGGAGGAAAGAGATGAGGGGATTCTGGAATGAAGAACTTAATGAATAATTGTAAGCAGCTTGTATTGGGAGCAGCGAGACAGTGGAAGCCAATATGATTTGTATGAGAAGTAAAGTGACATGATCAAATCTGGATCCATAATGAAGTAATCATATGGGTGTATTCTGCACAGACTGCAGACGTTTAGTTTGAGAATGAGGAAGACTGAGATAGATTTGCAGTAGTCTAGCTTAGCGATAAATAGAGTAAGCAGAAGTGTCGTGATAACCGACTGAGAGAAAAGAGCGAAAGGCATGGATCTGTCAAGTGTAGAAGCATTGTTTCACTACTAAGCTGGATGACAGTTGAAATGCAAAGCCCATTAAAAGAGTGGTTTTTGTGGGGTTCAGTTTCAAATGATTGGCATGAAGCCAGGACATAACTGCCAAATAGGCATTAACAGTGGAAAGATCAGGAGAAGCAGCATTCATATGGAACAGCAGCAGGATGTCGTCAGAGTAAAAGTACAGACACCCAGCTGCTAATGAATCAGATCCTTTTCTTTAATTTTTTTGACACATTTCTCTTTCTATTCTCTGTCATGAAGTTGTAGTTACACTTTGTGGCCAAATACCTGTAGCATGGGAAAGTACTAAAGATACTGGGAAAAAAAACTATAGTTAGTATAATCTATAACATTTATCCTGGGGAAAGCACATGTCTGAACTGTGGGGCCAATTTACCTGCAAATAGTTCTTTATTTAAACCGTTTTCTATACCGCTTTCTCCTTCAATAAAAGCAGTTTACATATCAACCTGAATTGTTTACATTATAAAAATAATGGTAGGGAGAGGGGAAATGGCAGGCACGGCACTTAACACAATAGAACTGTATACAAGTGTAAATATTAGTTGTCTGGTGTCAAGTTAGCTGTCCTCGGTTGTTTGGGATGGTGGTCCAATAACGTACAGGGATGTTTACGAGGTGTGACAAACAAGACTGTCCCATAAATGTTTTATTACAAAATCTACAGAGATCCTTTAAAGTAGCCCAAAGATCCTTACTTTAAAGGATCTTTGGGCTGCTATACAGGGTATTAATATTAAGTTGTCCTCTACTCTTGGTTCCCTGTGTGATTTTTCACAAGAAGCCGTTTCGACTTTTCAGCAGTTAAGTGATAACGTTTCTTCAGTGGATTCGGCTGTCGTTAGATTAGAGTCACAGGTCTCTACGTTACAATCAACTAATGTGGGGGGTATTAAAGATTCCCTGATAATGCATGCTAAATTGGAGGCTTTTGAAAATACCTTGCGTGCCTCTAATCTTCGACTCCTAAATTTTCCCTGTACTTCTCTTATTTCTCCTAAAATCTTATTCGAGAAATACCTGAAGGAAGTTTTGCTCATAATGGATACTATTGAGGTGTCTCATTTGTATTATGTTCCACGCTTCAAACGTACTGTGAATTCTGAAGGTGAGCTCGATGTGCTTGAGCCCTCCATTTCTGATTTAACAGCTTTTCTTGAAGACTCTACCGATGTAATTAACTCTCGGTCCACATTAATTGTAGTGCTGAAATCTTTGGAGTTTAAACAGAATCCTGAAAGCTTTTTTCAAACATAAGTTAACAGTTTTTTGTGGACACAGAGTGAATATTTTCCCCGATGTGGCACGTAGCACCCAACTTAGACGGAGGCTTTTTTTAGCTTTGAAGCCTCGTGTTCTTAAGCTGGGTGCTACGTTTTTCCTCCGATTTCCCTACAAATGTGTTGTGACTTATAGTGGTGCAACTTATGTTTTTTCAGATGTTGCCCACCTGGAGCAATTTATTGTCGATAGGCAGGGCTTAGAGCAAGCAGCAGGGGATGAGTAATTAATTGTGCCTCCTTGTTGTAGGCTTTTTTCTTTAAAGCCTTGTTTTCTTCCTTTTTATTTTTATATATCACTTCTCAGGTCCCAGTAATGTGGGCTTAATCAGTATTAATTTTCTTGTATTTCCTTTTTTTTGTATAATGTTGAATGTAATTTATGTCCTAGGATTGTCCTCTTCTTTTGGTTGGTTGGTATATCAATTGTAAACTTAATAAAAAAAAAAAAAATCTACAGAGAAATTATGCATTGTGCCCTTCAAAGTATTTCACCCCCCCTCCCCCCCCATAGCTAATGCACTTCTGCATTCGCTTCTGCCATGTATGGAAGCACTCGGTAAAGTCCTCCTCCTTGAGGTCCCTCAGCTCGCTTGTCACAGTGGCCTTGATCTCTTCTACAGAGGCAAAATGAGTTCTTTTGAGCACAGTCTTCAGCCTGGGAAAGAGCCAGAAGTTGCACGGTGTGAGATCTGGGGAATAAGGAGTGTGGTCAAGAGCTGTGATCTGTTTGTTGGCCAGGAACTGCATCACTGAGTGCGGTATGTGCAGGGGTGTTGTCATGGTGGAGCAGCCACAACTTCTCTCCACAGAGCCTGCCTGCTGCACCAGACCCGGTCATGGAGGCGATTGAGGACCTGCTGGTAGACGTGCTGGTTGACTGTCTGACCCTCAGGCACAAACTCATGATGGGCCACTCCCTTCTGGACCTTGATCCTTGATTTGGACATGCGTGCCGCCTTGGGTCTGGGTGACAGTCGAGTCTTCCACTGCAGGCTCTGTCTCTTGCTTTCAGGGTTGTACAGGAAGACCCAAGTCTCGTCTCCTGTGATTAATCGGCCAACAAACTCTTCTCCGATCTTCTCTAGCAAGTCTCGACAAACCTTGACCCGGTGCTCCTTCTGGTTGCCAGATAAAAGCCTGGACACCATCTTGGCGCACACCTTCCGCATCCCCAGCTCCTGCACCAAGATGGTCCGCACTGACTCCCTGTTCAGACTGAGCTACTCAGCTATCATCTGCACCGTCAATCTGCGATCACTCCGCACCAGCTGGTTCACTCTATCAATGTTCTCAGCTGTCTTTGTCGTGGAAGGCTGTCCTAACTTGGGGTCATCCTTCACCACCTTGCGGCCAGTCTTGAAGTGTTTGTGCCACTCAAAGACTCGCAGCCTTTACATTGCATCTTCTCCATAAGCCTTTTGGAGAAGTTGGAGACACTCAATTGGGCCCTTCTCCAACTTAATCAGAAATTTCAAGTGGATTCTTTCCTCCATATTTCTGCCACCTCTAGTTGCATGACAAAGCGATAAGAACATAAGATATGCCATACTGGGTCAGACCAAGGTCCATCAAGCCCAGTATCCTGTTTCCAACAGTGGCCAATCTAGGTCATACGTACCTAGCAGTTTCCCCAAAAGACACAGGTTCCACAATGCTTGTACTGGGATGGAGCAGTGTGCTACAACAAAAACCTGAAAAAGAAAAACAGAGTGAGAGATGAAAAATTATTATAGCAGAATAGTGGCGAGATGTTGCACAACACAGTGACATAAGCGGTTAGCCAGTTGGCTTTGAGTCATGGGCGTGGCTGCCACAGTCTCGTGTTTTTTCACACTTCGTATTTACTAAGTGCTAGGTGATATTCCCATTCTCCAGGACCAAGCAGGAAGTCAGTCCTCACATATGGGTGACGTCGGCGCCGACGGAGCCCTCGTGCGGAGCATTTCCCCAGCTTTCAAAGAAAGCCTTTGGGAATTGCAGCGTGCATGCGCGGTCCCCTTCCCGCCCAAGGGTGCCATCTTGCTCAGTCTTCTTTTTTTCCGCGGAGCCCGACGGATGTAGTTCGTTTTTCGCCGAGGAAAAAGTTGATTTCCCTATTTTTTGTACTTCTCCTTCGGTTCGACGCCGGATCCTTTTCCTGCCTGGGCCCCATACGCCGGTATCGAGCACACTCTCACCTTTTTCGGTTTTTGTCCTTCGTGACTAGCGTTCGCGCCACTTTTTCTTTTTTCACTGGCAGCCCTGTCTTTTGACCTCACAGGGGCCCTTTTTCCCCCCAGTGGCTGCCAGCGGGTTTAAAAAGTGTGATTGGTGTAAGAAACTTATGTCTCTTACCGACACACACGACTGCTGCCTCCGCTGCCTCGGACCCGATCATGACCTGATGATTTGTGGTCCGTGTGGCAAAATGTCCTCGAAGGCGTTGAGTCGGCAGCACAAGAAGGATAGGATCTTCTGACTCCGTGTCCGGACGGGCCTGGACCTTGTCAGAGGCCTCGACATCTCGGGACTCCGTCGAGGTTCCTCTGAGCGGGGGTCTCCTTCACGGGAACAGCACAGGAAGAAGAAACCCGCGAGGGCGGCATCGGACGCTCCTGGTTCCTCGAGAGCCAGGTCGCATAACCTCGATAGCCGTCCCGGGCCTTCGGAGTCGGAGAGGCCTGCCAAGCAACCTTGTCTCGAGATGGAGTCTCCTGGACACGTGAGTGCTGTAATCCTTGTGGACTCTCCTCCAAGGGAGCCGACGTCGGGCCTGACGCCGTCAGGGCCCGAGTCGGGGGCTGCTGGGTCTCCTGAGCTCGGACTCAGGTTGACGGCCTTGGAGAGCAGCCTTGCTGCCTTCATGGAACAGCAGCGGGCATTGATCGCCGGTCTCATCAGGAAGTTGGAGGGGAGGGAGTGCAGGCCATGAGTGCATACATGTGCTATAAGACCTGCCTTGGCTTCAAAGAGGTGATTGCAGTGCCACCCTCAACCCCCAGTGAGAGGCTGAATGTCTGGTGTGGTGGGGGCAGCACATCTGGCTTGCCTAGGGCAGCAGGAACCCTTAGGACGCCCCTGTCTATTAGCACATTCCTTTTCGTCCCTCTAGTCCAGTCCTGGAATCTCTGGGTTCTGTATCTTCTCCAGCAGCTTTGGAGACTGAAAAACATCATCATTCTGACGACACTGGTATAAATAGGCAAGGACCGCCTCTCCACTCCAGTTAGTCTCCAAGCAGCTGGAGGAAGGGTTGAGCCTGGAGGTCTGGGCTCAATAGACTGTAAATAAGCAGAGAAGTGTTTTTAGATTGCTTTTAAATTATTTTCATTTAAATTGGGTTTAACTTTAAGTTTTTATTTTAGGTTAAGGGCCTTCGACATTGGGAAGGAGAGAGCAAAGGACTGCAGAAGGCAGGCTGTCATTTCCTCCTTTCCTCTACTCCCCCCCTCCCCCCGCCCGCCCATCTCCTCTCTCCGCCACGGAAGAAGGCCGGTTTGGGGGAGAAAATCCAGCGAGAAGAGTCTCCCTGCTCCCGATCCCATGTTACTGGTTGAGGAGCAGGTGGCAGGCGCAGCCGGCAACGGTTTTTATTAACGAGCAGAGAAGCAGCGGGGCAGCGGGCCTTTCTGGTCCAAAGCCGCCTTCTTGGCTGAGCTCTGGAGACGGATTGAGGCTTCCAGGAGCGTGGCAAACCCTGGTAAGGCCCAATTGTTCTAAATTTGCATCAGGGGTGTTAGCGGGGAGGCCGGAGAGCTGGAATCATGTGGTCTCGGCAGAGTTTAGCTGCAGGCCGGACCACGTGGTTTTCACGCGGGAAGCGTGGGCAAGGGAGCGTGATCAGGCTGTCGAGTCTTGGGGGGGGGGGAAAGGAATAAAGGCTGATTTGTTGGTCTCCCTCTGGTAGCTGGGGGTTGGAGTCTCCTCTGAGTTAGTATGCCCACTAGACCTCCGCTGCTTAGTTTGTGGCACCAGGCGAGGAGCGGTGTTGGACTCGGGGGTTTGCAGGGGCGGCACCCAGGAGGCCACGTTAATGGAGAAGACGCTGGAGATGGGAACAGCGCTTCCTGAGTGGCGGTCCCGTCTCCAACCCCTTTGGAGCCAGTGGCAGGTCCATCCATGGCGTGGGAGCCGTCGCCTCCGTGGGGGCAGGGTCATACAGGAGGATCCGCCCTGGTCCCTCCAGATTTCTTTGTGCTGTTGCAACAGGCAGTATCCTTGCTGCAGCCTGGGATGACTCCAGTTCTGGCACGTGGGCAGGGAGAAAAGTATCAGGTAAGCCGGAGGAGGCGGGTACCTCTGCGAAAAGGAGTAAGGTAGCGTGTGTCGAAGCTGCCTCTGGCACCCTTTGAGGAGGTGGATGCTGGGAATGGGGCTTTAGAGGATGATTCAGGAGAGGAGTTGGAGGAAGGGGAGCTACCGGAGTCGGAACTGCAGGCTAGAGTAGTCAGGGTGTTTCGGCAAGAAGAGTTGCCCGTGCTTATTGCGGAGCGGCGGGTGAGGTGTTAGAGGACCCGCTGTTGCAGGCCATGCAGACAACGCAATGAGTTTTTCCCATTCACAGGGTCTTTAGGAATATGATTCAGGAGGAGTGGGATTTACCCGAGGCGGCCCTTAAGGGTTCTTGGGCGATAGCATGACTCTATCCCCTCTCAGACCAGGATAAGGATCTCTTCCGCTCTCCAAAGGTAGATGCAACCTTGTTGGCGGTGACTAAGAAAACGACGATTCCGGTGGAGGGGTCGGCGGCGCTTAAAGATGGCCAGGATAGGAAGTTAGATACCTTGTTAAAGCAGGTCTTTGATATAAGCGCCCTGTCTATGCAATCGTCTATCGTGGGGGCGTGGGTGGAGCAAGCATGTCTGCATTGGTCCCAGCGGCTGCCAGTGGATCATTCTGGAGAGCAGGTGGAGTTGTCGCATCTGGAATCTGGAACCGCTTATTTGGCGGATATCCATTATGATTTGATCCGGGGACTTGCTAAAAGCATGGTCTCTGTGGTGGCAGCCCGGCGGTCTTTGTGGTTGCACATTTGGGCAGCGGACAGTTCCTCAAAGGCACACCTCAGCAAGCTTCCTTTTCGAGGGAAGTTTGGAGAGGATCTGGACAAGTTGGTCAAGGACTTGGGAGAGTCTAAAGGGGGTCGTCTGCCAGAGAATAAGCCGAAGCAAGGTCGTCCTGGTCCGGCTCCCAAAGGGTTGCAGAGAGTGTTTCGTAGGTTTCATTCATCCTGCTTCGGTCAGTTTCAGCGGGGCAGGTTTCCAGCGCGCAGCCAGGGGTTTCGAGGCTTTCGAGGGGCCGGTAGAGGATTCGTGGCCAGCTCGTCCTCGAACCTTGAGAAGCCACAATGAGATGAGGGGGACTCAGGTAGGGAGCGAGTCTGTAGGAGGGTGACTGCGAGGCTTCTACCCTGCCTGGGTCCAGATAACGTCGGACCAGTGGGTGTTAGAGGTTATTCAAGACGGGTACATGCTCGAGTTCCAACGGCCGGTGGTCGAATCGTTTGTCCAGTCACCTTGCAGGGCAAGGCTCAAGAGACGGGCAGTGCAGGTGACATTGCAAAAGTTGATTCAGCTGCAGGTAGTGGTGCCCGTGCCACCGGAGCAGTGTGGTTCTGGTCGATACTCCATTTATTTCGTGGTGCCAAAGAAGGACGGGGCCTTCCTCCCCATTCTAGATTTGAAAAGAGTAAACCAGTGCCTCAGTGTCTTATTTCCATATGAAGGGGGAGGAGTGGTCTAGTGGTTAGGACAAGGTACTTCAGGCCGGAGAGCCGTGGGTTCAAGTCCCACCTGGGGACAGCAATCTCAGGCCGGAGGGGCTGAGATTTCTAGTCCTATAGGCACTCCTTGTGGTCTTGGGCAAGCCACTTAACCCTCCATTGCCCATGTTCCCTGTAAGTATTAGTGTGTGTCTCTCATATCCCCTTGTGTTAAATGTATCCCCTAATTGACCACTTTGACCCGGTGAAAAGCGGGATATAAATACAGCTAAATAAATAAATAAAATAAATATGGAGACACTGCGCTCGGTAATCATGGCAGTCGGAAAGGGAGAGTTTCTTACATCTCTAGAACTCACGGAAGCGTATTTACACATTCCGATTCGGCAGGAGCATCAGCAATATCTGCGGTTTGCGGTGCCCATGGGGCATTTTCAGTTCCGGGCTCTGCCGTTTGGCCTCGCAGCGGCATCGAGGATGTTCACCAAGGTTATGGTGGTGGTGGCAGCGGCCCTCCACAAAGGAATGCTGGTGCACCCGTATTTGGACGATTGGTTGATTTGGGCAAAGTCAAAGGATGAAAGCGTTGCGGCCACAGCCCGGGTAGCGCAGTTCCTTCAGAGCCTGGACTGGGTGGTCAACTTCACAAAGAGCAAGCTGAGTCCGTCGCAGTCCCTGGAGTATCTGGGGGCGTGTTTCAATACAGCACAGGGAAAGGTTTTTCTTCCAGTTCTGCGGGCGCAGGGTTTGAACTCTCGTACAAAGGGTTTTTATCCTAGAGGGCTCCTATGGCGTGGCACTATCTGCAGGTTCTGGGGACAATGGCAGCCACGATAGAGGTGGTGCCATGGGCCAGTGTTCAAATGAGGCCGCTGCAAAGGGCTCTATTACGCTGGTGGTCACACCAGTCTGACTCTGAGTCGTCGGCTGGTCTGCCCGCAGAAGTGTCCACAGAGCTTTGCTGGTTGCAGCTGCAAAACGTAGAGAAGGGACTGCCCTTGCAGGCCCCAGCCTGAAGGGCTTTAACGTCAGATGCAAATCTAACGGGCTGGGGAGTGCATTTTGAGGGACGCTTCGCGCAGGGGGACTGGTCCATCAACAAGTTGGAGATGAGAGCGGTGTACTTCGCCCTCCTGGAGTTCCAGCCTTGGCTGCGTCAGGCGGCAGTTCGTGTGCTTTCCGACAATGCGACCACAGTAGCCTACATCAATTGGCAGGGCGGCACGGGAAGTGCGGCATTAGAAATAGTGGCAGGCCAGTTGTTAAGCTGGGCTGAGCTAAAGCTGCTGGCCTTGTCGGCTCAGCAAGTAGCGGGCGTGGACAATGTTGTAGCGGATTTTTTGAGTCGTCGCACGATAGATCCCGGAGAGTGGATGTTGCACCTGGAGGTGTTTGCCCTGATTTTGAGGTGTTTGGGGATGCCAATTATGGATCTGATGGCCACCTTTGAATCGGCAAAGGTGACACAATTTTACAGCAGGAGGAGAGAAAGGATGTCTGAAGGGCTCGATGCGTTGATGCAGAGTTGGCCAGCCAAGGGGCTAGTTTGTTTTCCCTCCGTGGGTGCTCATCGGGCGTGTAGTGAAGCGGATAGAGGCACCAGGGCCTGGTGGTCTTGGTGGCACCGGATTGGCCAAGAAGGCCCTGGTATGCGGATTTGGTTCATCTGCTAGTGGACAGGCCATGGCGGCTCCTGATGCTGGAAGATCTGTTACTTCAGGGGCCGCTGCGCATGCCTCAGGTGGGTTGATTCTCGCTTACGGCTTGGCTCTTGAAAGGGCGAGTATGAGAGCCGAGGGTTACTCGCCGGCGGTTATTGCGATGTTGCTGAAGGCGCAGCAGAGATCTGCGTCGTTGGCTTATGTGTGGGTCTGGCGGATCTTTGAGGCATGGTGTGTGGATAGGGCTGTGCGGCCCGCGGTGGCGTCTATTTTGCAAATACTTTCCTTTTTACAGGATGGTTTCAAGAAGGGGCTGGCAGCCAGTTCTGAGTTCAGCTAGCTGCGCTTTCTTGCTACAGAGGTAAGATTCAGGGTGCTGTGTTGGGGGCGCACGCGGATGTGAGAAGGTTTTTAAGAGCGGTGGTGCTGATGCGCCCTCCACACAGGTGTTTGGTTCCCACATGGGACCTGAATGTGGTATTAGAGGCATTGGTGAAAGCACCTTTTGAGCCCTTAGGTAAGGCGTCGTTGAAGAATTTGACTCAAGATGGTTTTTCTGGTGGCAATATGCTCGGCACACAGGATTTCGGAGTTGCAGGCCTTGTCCTGTAAGGAGCCGTTTCTTTCTTTCTCGGATCAGAAGGTGGTATTGCGTACGGTTCCAGCCTTTCAGCCCAAGGTGGTTTTGGTTTTTCACGTTAACCAGGTGGTTTTGTTGCCAGTGTTTTCTGGGGAGGAGAACGAGGCAACAGGAAGGATGTTACGTCTGCTAGATGTTCGTCGCATGCTAAAACGCTATCTCAGCGGGACAGCGTCTTTTCGCAGGTCGGACAGGTTGTTTGTCTTGTTGGGAGGTCCCCAGAAGGGGGAGACGGCGGCTAAATCATCCATTTCCAGATGGTTGAAGGAAGCCATTGCATCTGCGTATATTTTGAAAGGTAAGGTGGTTCCAGAGGGGCTCAGGGCCCATTCGACGAGGGCACAAGCGGCTTCTTGGGCGGAGTTCAGTTTGGTGCCGGTCGAGGATATTTGTAAGGCGGCAACTTGGTCGTCTTTGAGTTCCTTTGCCAAGCATTATCGGCTGGATGTGCAAGCAGCGAGGGACGTGTGTTTTGGATCGGCAGTACTTCAGGTTGGTCTAGCAGGGCCCTCCCGTTAATGTTAACTGCTCTTACATCCCCAGAGATTCCGGGACTGGACTAGAGGGACGAAAAGGAAGGTGAAATTAGACTTACCTGCTAATTGTAGTTCCTTAAGGAACTTTAGTCCAGTCCCGGATCCCGCCCGGGAGACTTTGTTCCAGGATTTGGGACAGCCTTAAGTTGTGATAGGTAGTAAAGATCAGAGTGGTTGTGATTGTGGTTTCAGGTGTAAGCTGGCCTCTGGGTCTATTCTTTTTGGGGAGATGGGAGCTGCCTTATGCAGTCATTGTTCTCGTCGAAGGTTCTTTTTCCAGGAAGAACTTTGTTTACAAGGTAAACAGGTTCTCGTTAGTTTGAACAGTTACAGAAAAAAAAATAAGATTTTTATACATAAATACATCGAAGTACAGGAAAGTTCTCTTATTTGTTGCTCTGCTGAGTCTGCTTTGTCAATAGGTACTGGAATGGAGAGGCGGTCCTTGCCTACATATACCAGTGTCGTCAGAACGGTGACGTGTTTCAGTCTCCAAAGCTGCTGGAGGAGATACAGAACCCAGAGATTCCTAGAGTTTCCGGGACTGGACTAGAGTTCCTTAAGGAACTACAATTAGCAGGTAAGTCTAATTTCACCTTAATATATTTTGGTAAATTGTGAAGCATGAAACTGGGATATGTTATAGGCTGTGTAAACGAAAAAGAGGAATCATTTAATTGAACCCAACTACCGGTTCTTTTATTGTTTTTAAAACTGTTTTCAATGGATATCCTGTATCCATCATAAAAACTTTGGGTAAATCACTGCGCCACAATTTAAATAAAAAAAAAAAGGAAGCATGAAATAGTAGGGATGGAATATGTCTGAATAAGCATTGTGCCTGGAAAATCAGTGCTTCTAGAACCATTATTCCATTCTCTTGGTGACCGTGGCAGTTGGTTAACCTTATCTAGTCAAAGTTTTGTATTGATAAAATGAAATTTTATAAGAACATTAGAACTGACATATTGTCAGACCAAAGGTCCCTCAAGCCCGGTATTCGGCAGTGGCCAAACTAGGTCACAAGTACCTGACAGAATCCCAAAAAGTAACCAAATTCCATGCTGTGTATCCCCAGGGGATAAGCAGTGGCTTTCTCCAAGTCTAGCTGCTTAACGGTACTACCACTAATTTCTAAAGCGCTAGTGGTCTTATGCAGCACTTAACACATACATGTAAGAGACAGTCCCTGCTTAGCAGAGTTGAGCAAACGGGAATCTAATTTATTATGGGAAATGATTAAATACATGAGTATTAAACAGGAGACTGAGGGGTTTAGGATATAAAAGCAGCCTTAAAAAGGATGAGCTTTTAGCCTGGATCTATTGACTTTCTCCAGGAATTTGTCAAAACGTTTTTTAAACGCAGCTTCTCTAATTGTTTTTGTAACATCTCCGGCAACGAGTTCCAAAGCTTAACCATGCTTTGAGTGAAATATGTTTTTCCTCTGGTTTTAAATGTACTGCTTCATAACTTCATAGCATATCTCCCTAGCCTGTACTTTTTATGAAAGAGTAAGTAATCTATTTAATATTTTATAGACCGCTATCATCTCTCTCCTTAGCCATCTGTTAGGCTAAAGAAGTTAAGGCTCTTCAGCTTGCTTCAGAGGAGTTCATCCTTTGTATCATTTTGGTCGCCCTTCTCTTTACATTTTGTAATTCTACTATTTTTTTTTTTGAGATGCAGCAACCAGAATTACACATGCTTTACTGCAGGCCAGGGGTTGCTTGAGATAATTCTTGAATCTCTGCTCTTGACTCTGCTGAAATCTCCCCTCCAAGATGCCTCTGCAGCTCTCCAGCCAAAGTGTGGGAGTCAGAATCCCTTCAGTACTCATCTTCAAACTGAATGCTGCTATACCTGTGCCCTTGGACATGTGAGGTCAGGTCAGGGTCTGTGTCTTGCTCAGCATTACTGTGGAAAGGTGTTCCTTCAGGCCCTTGATAGCTCTTCTGTCGTGCCCATGAGGGAAGGATTAGGATGCCTATTATAGCTAGTGATTCAATCATTGGGCATGTATTAAGCTGGGTGGCTGGATGTGAAGATTGCCTGGTTACTTGCCTGCCTAGTGCGAAGGCAGTGAACCCCATGTGCTACCTAGATAAGATTTTAAATAGTGCAGGGATGGAGTCTGCTGTCTTGGTACAAAGTATGGGAGGGAGGTTCTGTATGTAAAATTTAGGCTTTTTAGGTAGAAAGTTGAAATCCAGAACTTCCAGGGTAGCATTCTCACAAATGTGTCCTATTCCATACACAGGACTCAAGAGGCAGACAGAGCTCCAGAGTCTGTGTGGATGAGACAATGGTGCAAGGAGAAGAGGGTGTCGGTAGTGGCGGCGCAGAGGTATCTCTGGCTACGTAATTGGGCGGCAGATGCGGCTTCTAAGGCAAGGCTAGGCAAGCTGCCCTTTAGAGGGAAGCTTCTCTTTGGGGAGGAGAAGCTAGTAAAGGACTTAAGGGAGTCAAAGGGGGGCAGGTTGCTGGAGGACAGGCAAAAGCAAAGTCGTCCTATGGCGCCCTTCAAAAGTCAGCAGAGGGAATTTTGGCATTTCCGCCAATCAGTTTGGTCAGTTTCAAAGAGGACGTTCCCAGTATAGATCCTAGGGGTTTCGAGGTTTTAGGGGAGTGGGTAGAGGTTTCAGGGCCTCTACCTCCTCCAACATTAAGAAACCACAATGAAGGGACGAGGGTCCAGGCAGGACTGGTACCAGTAGGAGGTTGCTTAAGAGACTTTTCTGCCTGGGCCCAGATAACATCAGATCGATGGGTGTTGGAAGTAGTGCAAAAAGGGTATGCGCTCGAATTCCAACGGCCAATGAGACGCTTTCGTTCTGTCTCCTTTCAGAATGGGATTGAGCAAAAGGGCAGTTCAAGAGACATTGGACAGATTGTTAGCGTTACAAGCGGTAGTACCGGTTCCACCGGATCAATGCGGCTGCGGTCAATACTCAGTATTTTGTAGTGCTCAAAAAGGAGGGCACCTTAAGGCTAATTCTAGATCTGAAAAGAGTGAACCAGGTGCCTTCGGGTTTCTCATTTTCGCATGGAAACGTTGAGATCTGTGATAGTGGCGGTTTGACGGGGAGAATTTCTCACATCATTGGATCTCTCAGAAGCCTATCTGCACATTCCGATAAGATTGGAGCATTGATTCCTTTGCTTTGCGGTTCCCAAGGGGCACTATCAGTTCCAAGCGATGCCATTTGGGTTGGCAACAGCACCCAGGACATTCACCAAGGTTATGGTGGTAGTAGCGGCGGTGTTGCGCAAGGAAGGAGTGTTAGTCCACCCTTACTTAGACGATTGGTTGATTCGGGTGAAGTCCAAAAGGGAAAGCGAAGCAGCAGTGCGCCGAGTGGTGCAGTTCCTACAATCCCTAGGTTGGGTAGTAAATGTAGCAAAGAGCAAGTTGGAGTATTTGGGAGCTCGGTTCGACACGGACAGAGGCAGAGTGTTCCTGCCTCAGGCCAGGATTCTGAAGTTATGGAGCTTAGTTCTGGAGTTCCTGGGAAAGCAGGCTCCGTTGGCATGGCAGTATTTACAACTTTTAGGGACAATGGCAGCCACGCTAGAGTTGGTGCCGTGGGCCAGGGCACATATGAGACCACTGCAAAGAGCATTGCTCCAGAGGTGGTCTCATCAGTCCGATCAGTTGTCCCAAAGAATGGTTTGTTCTCAAGAGGTGAGGAAGGCTCTGCAGGGGTGGCTCGTTCTGGGGTCTCTGGAGAAAGGGATGCGCCTTGTCTCAGAGTTGGAAGGCGTTGAAGACAGATGCCAGTCTGTTTGGCTGGGGGGCGCACTTCGAGGGTCAGTTCACACAAGGTCAGTGGACAGTGCAGGAGAGGACTTGGTCAATCAACAGGTTGGAGTTGAGAGCGGTTACCTTGGTGCTGCAAGCATTTCAAGAGCGGCTGCAGGGAAGTGCTATTCGAGTGCTGTCGGACAACACCATGGCGGTGGCATACATCAATCAGGGCAGCACCAGCAGTGTAGCGCTAGAGGAAGAAGCAGACGGGCTGCTCAGTTGGGCTAAGGCACACATAGAAGCGTTTTCGGTGGTACATGTGTCAGGAGTGGACATTGTGGCGGTGGATTTTTTGAGTCGAGTCAGGGTGGACCCAGGAGAATGGATACTCCATCCAGAGGTCTTTGAATTGTTGGTGCAGCAATGGGGGCTGCTGGTGTTCTTAGTTGCTATCGCTTCGGGGAGGAGAATTTCGGAGTTGCAGGCGTTGTCCTGTAGAGAACCCTTTTTGGCCTTTGATAGCAAGAAGGTAGTGCTAAGGACAGTGCCTTCCTTTTTGCCTAAAGTGGTGTCCTCATTTCATCTCAATTAGGTGGTGGTTTCCTTGCCAGCCTTTGAGAGGATAGGTAAAGATAAATCTAAGACCAGTTTACATAGGCTGGATATCAGCAGAGTGCTGAGGAAGTACTTGTACAGAACGGCGGCATTTCGCAAAACAGACAAATTGTGCTGTTTGGGGGATCTCGCCGGGTGGGAACTGGCATCTAAGGTGTCATTAGCTAGGTGGATTAAGGAAACCATTGCGTCTGCATATATGTTAAAAGTAAGAGTAGTACCGGCAGGATTGAAAGCTCATTCAACAAGGGCGCAAGCGGCCTCTTGGGCAGAGGTTAGCCTAGTTCCGGTAGTTGACATCTGTAGGGCGGCGACGTGGTTGTCGTTGCATACCTTTGTGAAACATTACCGAATTGATGATCAGGCGGAAGGGGATTCCAGATTTGGAGCGGCGGTGCTTCAGGCTGGTCTAGCAGGCCCCTCCCGTTAAAGTATTCACTGCTCTGTTACATCCCCAGAGATTCGGGACTAGACTGGAGGGACGATAAGGAAGGTGAAATTAGACTTACCTGCTAATTGTTGTTCCTTAAGGAACTCCAGTCTAGTCCTGCATCCCTCCCTCTTATGGCCTGCCGGAGGTGAGCCTGAAGCAGGAGCTATGGAGGTGGGCGGATCAGGAGGCGGCTAGTTGGGCCACGGTTAACGTCAGAATTGACGTATAGCTGGATGTGTCTTGGTGTGTTTCGACAAGGTCGTCGTCTTAGGAAGTAAGGGCCTCTTGCAGGGACTCGGGAGAAGGCGGAGCGCACTTATCAGGCACTCGGGAAGGAAGGGCAGTTCTGATTAGCGGTGAATGTTATCACTGAAAAGTTAGGAATTACAGTTAAAGTTGAAGTTTATAACTTTATGATCAGCTTTTTTGCTCTGGTGAGTTTGCTTTGTCAATAGGTTACTGAATGCTGGAGGCGGACCCTGGGCTACTTATGCTACTGACACCAAAAAGTGTGACATGATCAGTCTCCAAGCTGCAGGAGATGTACTCAACCCCAGAGATTCAGGACTAGACTAGAGTTCCTTAAGGAACAGCAATTAGCAGGTAAGTCTAATTTCACCATTGTGAGAGAGAATTACGGATATGTACTTGGAAGCTGCATTCTGTTAAATAAGCTAGGTAAGAACAGTCCCTCTGATGCCACAGTCATTTAGACAGGAGAGTAAAATGTCATAAGATCAAATGCTGAGGATAGATCCAGCGAGATAACTAGACCATGGAAGGATAGCATTGGCTAACGATGTATTTCACTAAGTACAGTGGCAGGAATCATCTCTGTACTATGTCCTGTTCGGAACCTTGATTGATATCGGTGTAAAAAAGTATGTTTGATATGATCTGAGAGTTTGGTAAACAGTGTTCCAACAGTTTAGAAAGGAATGGCAGGTTTGATATGGGATGATAATTAGAAAGATCCTGTGGGTCTAGATGTGTATTCTTCAGACTAGAGGAGGCTAATGCCGCCTTCCAAGAGTTAGGGACCCTAACCAGATGCAAGGCTGTTATTTAAAAGGGTAGACCCAGTGATTGTTTGGCCAGCCAGGTGGAAGAGAGAGGGTCTGAGGCGCAGGTGGTTTTCTTGACTGAAGTTATCAAGTTATCCACTTTGGCTAGAGAGAGAGCTGAAACTGTCCCACTTATGTGAAAAACCTTTGACAGGGGAGTTAAGTATACTGGGTAGCTCAAAGGAGGATACAGGTAACTGGTACGTAGTTCTTTAATCTCATCTTGAAAGAAGTTTCCAACTATGTCTGGTGTGGGGCCTGTCAAAGGAATCATGTGAAGTTCCTGCTGGTGAGTGGAGAGCTGGACAGCAATTGAAAAGATGGCCTTAGTGAAGTAGGATGATTTATTAATTTAGTGTGGAATAGTGTATCTGTTTTGCCTTCAGAACCTAGTTATGATAAAAAAAAAAATGTTGCTCTCCAAAACAAAGTAATGCTGTAGATGTTCTGTAGGTGACCAAGGACAGGATAGTTTCTGGGGTCTTTGGATAGGTTTCTTAGGGGCCAATAAGTCCAGAGCCTGATACAGCTTATTGTACCAAAGATCAGCTTGATCTGCGAGTGGAAGTTAATTGAATTCAGCAGAAAACAGTGTCTTTGCGGCAGGGAATGAACCCAAGGTATGGGAGTAATCTTCTGAGAGTAGCTGTTGAATTTATTTATGGAAGTGTTGGAAAGAGTTAAGGAATGAGTTTATTATAGATTATAAGGTACTAAGAATAAAGAATAGAAGGGAGTGATCTGTCTATGCATAAAAAGCAGCTGTAACACGGAAAAGCATTGATGGAAAGTCATGATGTGTTAGAATAAGATCTAGCATATGGCCTGCTGCATGAGTCTGAGAAATGGCATGTTGAACATAAGAACATAAATGCCATACTGGGTCAGCCAAGGTCCGTCAAGTCCAGTATCCTGTCTCCAACAGTGGCCAATCTAGGTCATAAGTACCTAGCAGTTTCCCCAAAAGACACGGGTTCCTCAATACTTGTATTGGGTCAAGCAGTGATACCCATGTCCCTTTTAATAATGGTTTATGGACCTTTCCTCCAGGAACTTGTCTAAACCTGTTTTAAACCCAGTTACACTAACAGCTTTTACTACATCCTCCGGTAACAAATTCCAGAGTTTGATTACACATCGAGTGAAAAAATATTCTCTTATTAGTCTTAAATAGGTTACCCTGTAGCTTCATGGCATGTCCCCTAGTCTTTTTTTTAATATTCTGGTGATGTAAACAATCGATGTATGTTTACCCGTTCCACTCCATTCATTAATTTACAGACCTCTATCATATCTACCCTCAGCTGTCTCTCTTCGAGGTTGAAGAGCCCTAACCTTTTTTTAGCCTCGCTTCATAGGAGTATCCTTTCATCCCCTTTACCATTTTGGTGGCTCTTCTCTGTACCTTTTCTAATAACACTATATCTTTTTTTAAGATAGGGCGACCAGAATTGCACACAATATTCAAGGTGTGGTCGTACCATGGAACGATACAGAGGCATTATATCTTTTGTTTTATTTTCCATTCCTTTCCTTATGACACCTAGCATTCTATTTGCTCTCTTGGCCGCCACTGCACACTGGGCAGAGGATTTTAACATATTGTTCACGATGACGCCTAAATCTTTTTCCTGGGTAGTGGTTCCCAATGTGGAACCTTGCATCGTGGAACCATAGTTTGGGTGGTTCTTTCCTAGGTGCATAACTTTGCACTTGTCCACATTAAATTTCATCTGCCATTTGGATGCCTAGTCTTCCAATTTATCAAGATCCTCTTGTGATTTTCCACAATCCTCTTGGGTTTTTAACAACTTTAAATAGTTTTGTGTCATCTGAAAATTTGATAATCTCACTCGTTGTTCCCTTTTCCAGGTCATTTATGAATATGTTAAAAAGCAGCAGACCCAGCACAGATCCTGGGGGTACTCCACTATTTACCTTTTTCCATTGGGAAAATTGGCCATTTAGCCCTACCCTCTGCTTTCTATCTTGTAACCAGTTCCTGATCCACAATAGTATATCACCTCCTATCCCATGACTTTTTAGTTTTGCCAAACGTCTCTGAGGACCTTGTCAAAGGTTTTCTGAAAGTCCAGATACACTATATCAATCAACTCACCCTTGTCTACCTGTTTATTCACACCTTCAAAAAAAGATAACAGATTATTAAGACAAGATTTTTCTTGTCTAAAGCCATGTTGGCTGTCTCCCATTAAGCCATGACTATCTGCATGCTGAGTAATTTTGTTTATGATGGTTTCTGCCATTTTTCCTGGTACTGACGTCAGGCTCACCAGTCTGTAGTTTTCTCCAGGACCAAGCAGGAAGTCAGTCCTCACATATGGGTGACGTTGGTGTCGACGGAGCCTCCATGCGGAGCATTTCCCCAGCTTTCAAAGAAAGCCTTTGGGAATGCAGGCACTCATGCGCGGTCCCCTTCCTGCCCAAAGGTGCCATCTTGCTCAGTCTTCTTTTTTCCGCAGAGCCCTACGGACGCCTGTCCTTGTCACCTGTGAAAAAAGTTGATTTTTCTGCGTTGGGTCGTTTTTTCTTCAGTTCGACATTGGTTCCTTTCCCCCCTGGACTCGGTACACTGGTTCCGAGTCCGGATCTCTTTTTTCAGTTTTTGTCCTTAGAGACTGCGTTCATGCCTTTTTTCTTTTCCCTGGCAGCCCAATTTTTTTGATCTTGCAGGGGCCCTTTTTCCCCCGATGGCTGCCAGTGGCTTTAAGAAGTGTGATCGGTGCAAGAAACTGATGTGTCTCACCGACACACACAACTGCTGCCTCTGGTGCCTAGGGCCAGACCATGATTCTACGGTCTGTAGCCCCTGTGGCAAAATGTCTTCCAAAGCATTACGGAGCCGTCAGCACCAGCGTGAGAGGATCTTCTCCGAATCTGCCTCTGGACAGGTCCGGACTTCGTCAGAGGCCTCGACATCTCAGGAGTCTGACCCTGAGCACTGTCAGGGCTCCTCTGAAAGGGAGTCCCCCTCGAAGGAGCATCGAAGGAAGAAGAAACCCACGAGGGTGGCATCGGTGGACGCTCTTGGCTCCTCGAGGGCCAGGTAGCATAGCCCTGATTGCCGTCCAGGGTCTTTGGAGTCGGAGAGGCCTGCAAAGCATCCTTGTTTAGTCGGAGGCCCCGAGTCACATGAATACTGTAGTCCTCGTGGAGTCGGAGGCTGCTAGGTCTCCTGAGTTTGGACTCAGGTTGACGGCCTTGGAGAGCAGATTGTCAGCCTTCATGGAGCAGCAGCGGGTGCTGATCGCCATTCTCACTGGCGCATCTGCCCTGACCACCGGGACATCGACGTCCAAGTCGACCCCGGAGGCCAAGCCGATCCATGAGACCATGCGAACTTGAGTCAATCCTCGGCCTCCTGTTTGGGACTGAGGTCATTGACGCCAGTTCCCTCAGTGTCGGGGCGGATGGCGTCGGTGTCCGCCCACTTGGAGCCGCTCGATTCCTCGGAGGAGGAATCGGCGTGGGAAATGAAGGAGGAGGACTCCCCTGACACCTTCCGGACTCGGTGCGTCTCTTTTGGATTCACTGCGATCCGAGCCTCGGATAAGGTCCCCCCCCTCCCTCCGGAGGATACCAGGTTCTCGGATTTCGTAAGGGACATGGCCAAAGCACTGGCATTCCCTGCGGACCCTGAGGAGGAGCCTCGAGTCTCTGCAGTATGACTCTCCTCCCAAGGAGGCCTTTACTGTCCCGGTTCCTCCGATGCTGGAGCGACTGCTCTTCTGCATGTGGGAGGCGCCGGCCTCGATGCTGGTTCTAAGCAAGCGGGTCGATTCCATCTATCAATTCTGCAAGAGCCCTGGGTTCCAAAAGGCACAACTACTGCACCATTACATGGTTGTGGAATCGGCCATGCATCGTCTGAAGAGTCAGAAGATGCACTCCTCGGTGCCTCCTGGCCGGGAAGTCCAGAACCTGGATGCCTTCGGTAGAAAGTGCTTCCAGGGCTCAGTGCTTGCTTGCCATGTCCAGACCTACCAGCTCTACATGGGCATGTACCTTCGAGACCTGGCAAAGGAGATTGCCGGGTTCTCTGCTGGTCTCTCCGAGGAACCTTTTGCAGAGGTTCAAGGCCCTGTCATCGGGGATCCGGGAGTGCTCAGTTTCTCTCAAGCAGCCTATGATGGCTTTGAGGCTTCAGCCCGAGTAGCTGCAGCCGGCATCGGTGCACGCCATCAGGCCTGGCTACAGTCATCGGACCTCGAGCCGTGGGTTCAGGACAAGTTGGTCGATGTCCCCTGCTGAGGTGAAAACCTCTTTGGCAAGCCCATGGCTGAAAAGACTTAACTCGAGTCTGAGATTCTCACCCGGACAAGGCTATCCAGGAAAACCTCTGCCCCTTCTCAGAAGAAGAAGGGCTTGGGAAAAAAGACCTTTTACCTGAGGAAGTCATCTGCCTACAAATCATACCCTCACTTTCAGGCCTTTGTAGCTCCCCAACAGGGTCAGCAGGCCAAGGGGCAGGGACATGGGCCCTGTAGGCAGAAAACCCCCAAGCCACCAGCTCTGGCTCCTGCACAGCAGGGAGCATGGTTTTGACTCCAGTGGCATAGCCTCTCCTCAGCTGGCCCCTCTCAGCACAGGAGGCCGGCTGACCCTGTATGCCCACAGGTGGTCAGCCATTACAAGGGATACCTGGGTGTTAGCCTCTCTGGACTATGGTTATCTCCTCCACTTCCACCAGGTACCTCCCTCCTACTTTCCAGGGGAGTTTCCAAGACTCCCTCTACACAGGGACTTACTCCTGCAGGAGTTAGCAGGTCTTCCACTGCCTGCTCCTTTAGAACAGGTGCCCTACTACCTGAGAGGTCAAGGCTTCTATTCCAGGTACTTTCTGGTACCAAAAAGAACAGGAGGCCTCAGGCCCATCCTAGACTTGTGCAATCTCAACAAGTTCCTTGAGAGGGAAAGTTCAAGATGCTTACCCTTGGAATCCTGCTGCCCTACCTCCAGCAGGGAGATTGGCTATGCTCCTTAGACCTAAAGGATGCTTATACTCACATCCTTATTCATCCAGACCACAGACAATATCTCCGATTTGTAGTGGGAGGAAACCATTACCAGTACAGGGTTCTCCCTTTTGGCCTCACCTCCGCCCCCAGGGTTTTCACCAAGTGCATGGCGGTGGTGGCGGCCTATCTCAGAGTTCAAGGACTCTTTGTCTTTCCATACCTGGACGACTGGCTCATCAGAGGCCAGTCTCCACAGGAAACCAATCAAGCCATCCTCTGTACTGTCTCTTCTCCAGCATCTGGGATTTGTCATAAACTTCGCAAAGTCCACTTTGCGCCCCTCACAAAATGTGGAGTTCATAGTAGCAAGATTGGACACCCTTCAAGCGAAGGCCTTCTTACCTGTGGACAGGGCCCACAGACTAATGGATCTGGCCAGACAGTTCCACAGCAATTCTCTAGTCTCCGCCAGACAATTCCTAAGGCTCTTAGGCCACATGGCATCCACAGTCCATGTAACTCCAAATGCCTGTCTGCACATGAGGCCCACTCAGTGGGGCCTAAGGACTCAGTGGCTGCAGGCCACAGGAAACCTAATGGACAAAGTGAGTGTATCCAGTCTACTGGCAGATTCTCTGCAGTGGTGGCTTCATCTCACAAATCTACTGCAGGGGGTGCCTTTTCAAGCACCTCCACACTTTCAAGTGCTGACAACCGATGCTGCTCTTCAAGGTTGGGGTGTACATTGCCAAGGAGCATGCACTCAAGGCCTGTGGTCTTCTTGGGAGGCCACACAGCAAATCAATTTCCTAGAGCTCAGAGTGATCCGCTTAGCCCTGTGGACTTTCTCTCATGTCCTCTCTCAGCAGTCTGTCTTAATCCAGACGGACAATCAAGTTGCTATGTTCTGTGTGAACAAACAAGGGGGCACAGGCTCCCGAACTCTTTGTCAGGAAGCACAGAACCTATGCGCCTGGGCAGTCAAGCATGGCATACTTCTCAAGGCGGTCTATCTCCCTGGACAGGAGAACTACCTGGCCGACAAGTTGAGCAGGATCCTACAGCCACACGAATGGCAGTTGAATCCTCTGGTAGTTCAACAGATCTTTCTCAAATGGGGTCTTCCCACCATGGATCTGTTTGCCAGTCCACTGAACTGTCAACTACCCAGGTTCTGCTCAAGACAATCGCATCCTCTGAGTAGCAGTGGATGCTTTTCTCATACCATGGTCTATAGGCCTCCTATATGCGTTTCCTCCTACGCCTGTAGTGCCCAAAACACTCTTCAAAGTGATCTGGGACAAGGCCTTGGTGATCCTCATGGCCCCCAGATGGCCAAGGCAACCGTGGTTTCCACTTCTATTACAACTAGCGGTGGATGCTCCTCTTCCTCTGGGGATGCAACCCGATCTCCTGTCGCAGGAGCAGGCATCTCTTATACCCCAATCTCCAGTCCCTCAATCTGATGGCCTGGCTGCTGAAAGGGTAGTTCTAGCACCCTTACTGCTGCCTAGGGAAGTGGAGGATGTGGTCTTGGCCTCTAGGAGACAGTCCACTCAGAAGTCATGCTCTTAAGTGGCGTATGTTCTCCATCTGGTGTTCCTAGCACACGGAGCATCCTTTCTCATGCCCGGTACTGGTGGTGCTGCAGTATTTGCTGCACCTGTCCAATCTAGGCCTTAAATCCAACTCTGTTAAGGTCCACCTCAGTGCTTTCTCAATGCACCACTTACTGGTGGAGGGTCAGTCTCTCTCAAGTCACCCTTTGGTAGCTCGCTTCCTCAGAGGCCTACTTTTGCTTAAGCGTCCAGTTTGTCCACCTGCCCCTGAGTGGGATTTGAATGTGGTCTTGCAACAACTTACTTGCCCACCATTTGAGCCCATGGCTACTTGTCCTTTGTGCTTTTTTTTGTTGGAAAGTGTTATTTTTGGTAGCTCTTACCTCAGCAAGGCGAGTAAGTGAGCTTCAAGCCCTGGTGTCAGAGGCACCATACACTAGGTTCTATAGGAACAGAGTAGTCTTATGGACTCACCCTGAGTTCCTTCCAAAGGTTGTCTCCTCTTTCCACCTCTATCAGGAGGTGGTTCTTCCAACTTTCTTTCCTAGGCTGCATGCTGGCTGGGCTGAGACAGTCTTGCATACCCTGTACTGTAGGAGGGTGTTGTTCTTCTACCTTGACTGTAGGCAGGGACACCGAAGGGCTGTTCAGCTCTTCGTCTCTTTTGACTCTAAGTTGAGATTACCTGTCTCCAAGCGTTCCAGACTGTATTGCCTGGGTGTACAGGGCAGCTGGCCTCTCCTTGCAGGGTTGAGTCATGGCTCACCGTGTCAGGGTGAAGGCTGTGTCGGTGGCTGATCTATGCTCTGTTCTGTTGGCAGACATCTGCCGGGCTGCTACTTGGTCTTCAAGCCAGACCTTTGTGGCCCACTACTGCCTCGAGAGGGAGTCCCGCAGGGACAGTGCTTTTGGACAGGCAGTACTCTAATTTCTTTGAGGTATAGGCAACTCCTACCCTCCGGCTCTGGTGTTGGGCTACTGTTTGGGGGCGTTCTCAGAGAAGATTCTTTTCACACAGGCTGAGGCTCTAGAGGGAGCTTATTTTTCAGCTTTGGGTCTCTGGTAGCCTTAAGCTGGGGAGTCCCATATGTGAGGACTGACTTCCTGCTTGGTCCTGGAGAAAGCGTAGTTACTTGTAACAGGTGTTCTCCTGGAGCAGATGGAATCTGTCCTCACAACCCTCCCTCCTCCCCTTGGAATTACAGTCCTATAATTTATTGTGTTTTGCTGCCTTTTAGCTATGTCATCAGCCTGAGCAAGATGGCACCTTTGGGTGGGAAGGGGACTGTGCATGCGTGCTGTATTCCCAAAGGCTTTCTTTGAAAGCTGGGGAAATGCTCTGCATGGGGGCTCTGGTGCTGATGTCACCCATATGTGAGGACTGATTCCTGCTGCTCCTGGAGAACACCTGTTACAGGTGAGTAACTATGCTTTCTGTCCTCGAAAGTCAGAGGGAAGTGTGCCATCAGGAGATCTGAACAAGCAGAATACATGCCATGGCTAGATTTAAGCCACTACCTGAACGAGTGGATATGGCAAAGAATATAGTAGTACAAAGGCTTAATAGAAACATCCACTTCATGAAGTAATGAATGTTTTTCGGTGCTCCAGAACTCACCCCAAGGAGCAGGACCTGCTCCTCAAGCATGTGCTGCCATGGTGCAGACACCACTGCAATTCCCCTAGAAGTAGAAAACATCTCTGTCACTGACATCAGCATAGTGGGCATATCTGGTTTGTGGGGGCCTCAGGGGATGCCTGGAGGATGCACAGCAGCAATGTTGAACACTCCACAAATATATAAATAAGCACAGTAAAACAACACAGGTAAGGTGGACACCACTGCAATGCCCTTAAAAGTAGTAATGGTGGCAAACATCACCTCTAATGTAACCAGTGTCAGTGTAGTAGGTGTGGCCTAGGTTGGGGGATGCATGGAGGATGTACAGCAGTGATAACTAACACTGATGTCACACACAATTATTCAAAGTTGTTAAAACACAAGAGGCATGTGAAAAATTGCAAGATGATTTTGATAAATTGGGAGACTGGGCATCCAAATGGCAGATAACGTTTAATGTGGACGAGTGCAAAGTGAGCACATTAAGGAAGAACAACCCATACAACTACATGATGAAAGGAACCACCGCCCAGGAAAAGAATCTGGGCACCATGCATAATACTTTGAAACCCTTTGCCCAGTGTGCAGAAGCAGCCAAGAAAGCAAATAGAATGCTTGGAATCATAAGGAAAGAAATTGAGAATAAAACAAAGTGTAATATTTATTTACATTCTCTTATATACCGTGCTATTCTGCATCAGTGTGGTTTACATTGAACAAACTGAAATTACATTGAACAGGGCATTATAACTTGGAAATAAGTATTTTACAGGGAACATGGGCTATGGAGGGTTAAGTGGCTTGCCCAAGACCACAAGGAGCACCTGTGGGACTAGAAACCCCAGTCCTTCTGGCCCAAGGTGGCTGTCCTCTAGTGGGATTTGAACCCCTGACCTTCCGGCCTGAAGTACCTTGCCCCAACCACTGGGCCACTCCATCTATCTATGCATCTATCACTCCATAGTACGACTACACCTTAAATGTGTGCAATTCTGGTCGCCATATCTTAAAAGGGTTATAGAGGAATTGGAAAAGGCACAGAGAAGAGTGACTGAAATGGTAAAGGTGATGGAAGGATATCCTTGCGAATAAAGGCTTTAAAAAAATAAAAAAAAGGTTAGAGCTCTTTAACTTGGAAAAGAGACAGTTGAGAGGAGATATGATAGAGGTCTATAAAATAATGATTGGAGTGGAAAGGGTAAATGTAGAAAGATTAGGTGAAATGCAATGAAGCTACAATGTAGTACATTTAAGACTAATTGTAGAAAATATTTTTTTCACTCAACACGTAATCAAATTCTGGAATTTATTCCCTGGAGTTAGTTTCAATTGTACACTTTATGATCAAGAAAAGCCTTGCCTCAGGACATGTTCACCAGGCCTGGAAAATGGCTATTATCTGTCCCTGACTGAAGAGTCCTAAACTTTAATTCCTCTGATCCAGCACACTACCATCCAATCTCAGACCTACAGTTTTTGTCTAGAATCACAGGACACCTAATTCTGACACAATTGACGGATCATTTAGAACACATTCGAACTTTGCATCCACATCATTGAGGTTTCCATGGACATAGTATTTGAAACACTTATTACCTTGGTCCTTAATGAACTTCATTGCATCCTTGACAAGGGGAAGTTTGCTCTGACCATATCAGTTGACCTCATTGCAGCATTTGATCTGGTGGAACATAACCACCTCCTTTCCCAACTTAGATTGTAAGCCCTCTGGGGATAGGGAAATACCTACTGTACCTGAATGTAACTTGCCTTGAACTACTACTGGAAAGGAGTGAGTCAAATACTACAAAATAAATAAAATTACATAGTATTGACTTCCGATGCAAAGTTCTTGCTTGATTCTCCTCCATTCTTAGCAATAGGGCCTACCAAGTTACTACCAATCGCACTACATCCTCTATTTTCTTCCTGCTCTGTGGAGTGCCACAGGGTTCTGCTCTGTCACCTCTATTACTCAATATCTTTCTCAGGCCCCTCCCCCCACCTGATAAATCTCATCCAATCGACAGGCATTTCAGTCTGTATGTATGCTGATGACATCCTTATTGCTCAGACTGACAGCTCCTTTCTGGATCTTTCTGTCATAAGTCTAGAGAAAATAGCTTCCTGACTTCATGCTAATGCACTGAAACTTAATACCCAAAAATCATTAGCTACCAGGATCACAGATTCTGGTACCGTACACTTGGTGGTCCATCTCAGTACAGCCATGCTTTAAATATTTGGGCATATATATTGACTCTGAACTCTTCTTTAGCACATAAATAGACGATCTTACAAAAAACACTTTCCTTTTGCTGTGTTGAATTTTGTGCTCTGTGTCCCCCTTCTGTACCCCTCCGTACAAGCGTCAATACTTTAATACTGTGATAATATGTCTTGATTAATGTAATGTGATTTATTCTGGTCTTTCCTAACAGCTAGAAGCTTCATCCAAAATATTGCTGTACGGAGTTAAAACATTTGATCATGTCACCCTTCGATTCAGTATCATTGGCTCCCATTGCTCCATTGTGTTCACTAGAAGATCCTTACAGTGGCTTATAAAGCCCTTTCTGACAATGATCCTCAGTATTCATTATTGCTTATGCTCCCCAATGCTGCTTACGTTTTCTCCATAAAAACAGGGTAGTCTTCCCCCTTCTCGAGCTAAATAAGAAATCATACGACAATCTGCTTTTTGCTTTTCTGCCCCCCACTCTATGGAACAGCCTCCCTTCTTATATTTGCCTAGATGCCTCTTTCAAAAACTTCAAGGTTCTTCTAAAAATGCATCTATTTGAGCGGGCCTTTGGAGTGGGGCTAGATCCTGAGGACTTACAAAGCACTTACAATCTCCATTTCCTCTTGCTTTTGCTCTGTCCCATGACCTTGAGTTCCCTTTCTATGCTTCCTCTTCCTCATTTGTAAACTGCTCTGTATGTTCCCCACAAAGGGTGATATATTAAAATCCAATAAACTTCCAGAGGATGTAGTAAAAGCTGCTAGTATACTGGGTAAAAAAAAGTTTGGACAAGTTCCTGGAGGAAAAGACCATAAACTCTTATTAAAGAGGATTAGGAAAATCCACTGCTTACCCTTGAGTTAAGCAGCATGGCAACCTGACAGCTACTTATGACTTGGATTGGCTGCTGTTGGAAATAGGATACTGGACTTTTGGACCCTTGGTCTGTCCCAGTATGGCATATCTTATGTTCTTTAAGGGAGTGAATGCAAAGTTCAGGCTTCCATGCCTTTGCTTTGGAGTCTTTGCATCTGGTCCCTGTGAGAGAATGAGCTCTTTACATCCCTGTTTCTCAATGAAGGGTTTGAACTCCTTCCTAGTTGAGTGGCCCCAGAGGTTTCATCACCGGTGCTCAGGCAGCTCCCAGAGTCTGATTGCTAGCAGATCCTGACATCAATGGTGTTACCCTTGAACTTTGGGCCATGGGCAGGATCACTTACTGTATGCATCCTTCTGGTCCATCATTCTCATTTTCTCTGCAGTTCGTTCTGCATCTTTCCTTGTGAAGATCCACTGGGATATAGGATAGTGGCTCTTAGCAAGCCCTCTGTTAGAAGGAATGTCCCTAGAGTCCTCAGATGAATTTATTTATGCTTATGGAATCTAGTCTCCTGGGGTGGGGAACTCTGTAGAGGCCTATTTGCTCTGGGACATTGGTTCAGAGTAGGCGTTCTTGGATGATCAAGAGGTTGGGAGTGAGGACAATCCACTTAGCTCAGGAGAGAGGTTCAGGATCCTCTTTGGGAAGGGAGGCAGTTTGAGTAGTCTTTGTCTGTGCTATGGCAGTGGCTTACATGAACAAGGACACAGCTCTCACAGTGAGGTCATTGTGAAAGAGAGCAGCTCTGTGCAGGTGGGCAGTTTGTTTTCTCTATTCTTGTGTCAGCCCACCTAATGGGTACTGAAAATGTGTAGTGGCTGTCAGTGGTTGAAATCATCTTGACTCTGGGAAGGGGGAAACTGTCCATGGACATTTAAGCTCGTTGTGAGACCTGGGGTGGTGACTCAGGAGACTTAAGGTGAAACGTGTCTTCAGCTCTAGGGGACGTCAGACTGCTGGCCTGGATGTTCTTGTTTGATGGTGACCTCAGAGGTTGCTGTTCATTTTCATTTGGATGATGGTCCAAAAACACAGCAAAAAATATATATTATTGATTTTATTTTTATTTAATTTACAGCACTATAGACATAAAGTAAAAATCAGCCCAACATGTTAAAGCAGATGCCTGCATCAGGGGCATATCTATTACACATCAAATTGTAGTTAGTGTCTTGTGTCATAGAGCTGTGCAGAGGTAGTCTACAAAACAAACAAATATAGGCAAAAATAAAAATTAATATTACAAACGATACTTTTTAAATAAAAAAGTTGATACATTAAGACCAAATGAATAAGTATAAATTTGGTTATACATATAAATACATATATACAAATAAATATAGCCTAAGATATACATACAGGAGAGAGATTCCCATAAAAAGGCAGATAAAATAAAAAATCACTTAAAAAAAAAAAAATAAAAAAAAAAAAAGCCCAAGACATCATCCCACACCATTAATAATTCTGGTTTAAAATAAATCTAAAAAAAAGGAAGGTGGTCTTTTGTTCAACAACCTACAATTAATTCCTAAAAGGTCCCATTGATACCTGATATGCCAAGCAATGCTTTCTTAAAGTAGAAAATAAAATCTGCTTTTTTCCAAATTCTTGACACAAGGGAACAACTCATAACAAATGACCACATCAAACTAAAGATGCACAGAACGGGAAGTGTAGTAAGACTACTTTTATATGCACAGTACTGCCTCAAGAAGTCTCAGAAAACCCCTCACTTAAATAGTTTTAAAAATACTCACATAATCAGAGCAAACACTACTTTTCAAAACCCTCATATACACTCTTCATATCAAAACCTGAAGTGTACAATAAAACCTCTCTGAAACCACAAACATTTGAGAAACATACTGACAATCACTTCCCCTCTAAATGCTCCAGACACTAAACAAAGGGCAGACAACCTTAAAAATTACACAGGTACACTAAAAAAATGTTTTTTTAAACTCCCTCTAATATTTCGATTGATTTTTACGTTTTTTGGTGCGCTGAATCCAAATCTGGTAACCAATTTGCTCCATCACGTACAGATTTTTTGCTACATTGGGTTAGCAGTTTGAGGTGAACGTTTCAGATTGAGTGCGATCGAGATAAAAGTTTCTTGGATGAATTCTTTATACTAATTGTTTAGTAGTTATTCAAATAAGAATAAAGAAAATTGTAACAAGGCAGCACATAAGAATAGAGTAATGTCAACAAAACACACTGTGATGGTAGCAAAATTGTCTGCACTTAAAACAGCCACATACATGTGCACAAACATTGAGCATATAAGAGCGAGGTTAGACACAAAGCAAAGCAAAGAAATGTGCAAAAAATGTTGTACAGGTATGTATGTAAGAATAGAAAACGCAAACCGCACCATTGCAATACATGAAGACAAACACCCGATGGTGTGAAAATAAAATTCTAATAAATGAGATCCGACACTGTGGTAATAACTAGCAAATTTTTATTTCAAAGTTTAGTAAAAACACGATATTTGTCAACACAGTTTAGATTTTAAAGTCATTCTTGGGTCAATCAATCTCCTGGTGGGCCCGTTTCTTCCTCCCCCGAATGCTTCTCTTGGTGCGCTGCTTGGCATATTTTTCATCTGGGGTTTCCCGCAGCAGCAACCAGCAGAAATCAGCCATCATAGTGGTGTTCCATCTTCCTTGGTACCTTCTCTCTGCGTCCTTGATGTCCTGGTGAAACCTTTCACCTTGTTCTTCACTGTACGCCCCCAAGTTTTCGGGAAAGTAGTTCACATGGGAGTGCAAGAAATGGACTTTCAGGCTCATGTTACAGCCTTGTTCTTTGAAGGCATTGAGCATCCTGGCAACAATATCCTTATAGTTCTCATCCCGCCTGTTCCCCAAGAATTTGAGAACAACATCCTTGAAGGAATACCAGGCTTCTTTTTCCTTCTCAGACATCGTTTCAGCGAATGCTCCATCTGAAATGAGTTTCCTTATATCAGGGCCAACAAACACTCCTTCCTTTAGCTTTGCTTCAGAAAGTCGGGGGAACTTTGAGCAAAGGTACTGAAAGCACTCACCATCTTTTGGAAGGGACTTGATGAATTGCTTAATGAGACCCAACTTAATGTGGAGAGGTGGTAATAGAATTTTATCACGAGGTACCAAGCTCTCATGAAGAACATTTTTCTCACCAGGTCTCAAATACTCCCGAATTGGCCAGTCTTTTTTCCCCCAGTGTAGGTTCGCGGGCCCTGCTATCCCACAAGCAAAGGAAGCAGGGATATTTGGTGAAACCGGATTGCTGCCCTAATACCATGGATAGAATTTTAAAGTCTCCACAAATCATCCACTTATGCTCATCATAACGAATCTTCTGAAGAATCAGGGCCAAATTCTCGTATTTTTCTTGGAGAATAACAGAGTGAGCAATAGGAACTGAAGCGAATGTGTTGCCATTATGAAGAAGAACACCTTTTATGCTGTCTTTTGACGAATCAATGAACAGCCGCCATTCAGCAGGATCATACTTGAGTTTAAACTTTTCCATCGTTACAAAATACCAAATCTTCCTCTTTGCTGAAATACTTCAAAAATTGTGTCTCGCGGTTGCGGTACCAATAAAAAGTTGTTCCTGGTGACAATAGATTTTTCTGTTTAAGCCGAGAACCTAGCAGTTGGGCAGCATCTTTTGGGAGTCCTAAATCCCGGACTAAATCATTCAATTCAGCTTGAGAGAAAAGTTCAGGTTTCGGATCTGGTTCAGTTTCAAACTCGGAAGTACTGGACTCATCGGGAAAAGCCATCTGATGAGTCTCATCATGATCAGAACCGTCCACACAAATATGATCCAAAGATTTTGGTGGTTCAGGCACAGGTACTTCGTTGCTATGAGGCATAGGCCTAATTGCTGAGGGAAGGTTGGGGTAACTTATTACGTTCTTATTTTTTAAGTTGTATCCCTTCACAATGCAAGAGCAAAAATAGCAGTCACTGCTGTGGTCTCTTTGTTCACGCCACATCATAGGTATTCCGAAACGAAATGCTTGTTTTTTACCTTTCATCCATAAGCGTAGATCTTCCTCACATGTCTTGCACACTTTGTGAGGAGCCCACGGTTTGTCTTGATCGCCTAACTTCAAACCGAAATAGGCGAAAAATATACTTTTTTAATAAATGCAGAAATGTTCCTCTGCCGCTTTTTCACGGTATATTCCCCACAAATAAAACAAAAACTGTCCGGAGAGTTGAAGCAACCTCTGGCTCTGTGAGCCATCACAAATACACAGCATTGCAAACTACAACTGTAGTGAACCACTTCGGAATAAAGCTGGATTACGACTGAGCAAACAAAAGGTAATAATGAACTTGCAAGAAACTGAAATTTGACAGGAACGTTCATGTCGCAACCACCGTGTTTGAGCGAGCGAACGAGGCGAGGCGAACAGGAAAGAACATGCGCCAGCGCGAGTACTGGATTTAGCCCCCCACCTCCCAATTGTCCTGTTAATGTATAAAATGAATACAAAACACTCTAAAATATCATGAGGGAGTGTTTCTAGTTAGTTAACCATTACAACCTCTATTTTGGGCCAAGAAAATAAACTGCAGTCGGCTAAAAAGAAATTATGTGAACATTCCTTATATGGGTAAGAAATCTACTTTTGCAAGAAAACGTGACGTGATGGAACATTTTGGCTATTTTTCCTGTATTCAGCACCCCAAAATTTATAGGAATCAGTTGCAAAACTGGAGGCAGTTTTTTGGTAGTGTACCTGTGTTATCAAAGAAAAGAGAGAATACATTAATAGATGTTGTAAAAAAAAAAAAAATTCCATAAAAATGTACCCAGCCACGATCATATAGTGTGCAAAACACGTCAAAACGTTTGGTTGGGCTGCTGTTGAAACAAGGCTGACTAACCCTAAAAAAGTCTCCAAATACTTATATATATTAAAAAAAAAAAAATCCACAAGGATTTAAAAAAAAATTCACACCTTTTTGCTTACGGCCTGGCCTTGGGAGGCAACGACTTATGCACATGAGTTAATACAGAGCTGTGGCAGTTGCTCTCCTTCGGCCCATGGAGCCTCTGTCTCCTTGGCTTAAGTGAGATTCAGGAAGAGCTTAAATTCTTTTGCAATCCTTTTCCTGTGAAGGCTTGGCCTTGCCCTTTTCGCATGCTGGTTGTGGTCCAGCTCTGGCCTTATTGCTCTTAAGGTCTAGGTGTTTGCCATAGCTTCTATCAGGGTAGAGTTCAAGGAGGGCCCATTGGATTCACATTTAGCTGTAGTGCACTCCCTTGCAGTAAGGAAGCAGAAAATGCTTCTTCCTTAGCGTCCCTCCAGTCTAGTCCTGAACCTTTGGGGTCTTGCTCTTCCTCCAGAAGCTTGGAGACTGAGAAACGTCATCCTTTTGATGACCCCGGTATAAATACACAGGATCCACCTCCTGACTCCAGTTATCTGTCTCCAAGCAGCTGGAGGGCTGGTGAGCCCAGAGATAGAGGCTCACTAGAGGATCAATTAAGCAGAAGAGTTAGATATAGTTAAGTTTTTTTGTTTTTTGGTTAGAAGCCGGGTTAGTGCTAGAGGAGTTGAATCTGTAAGGAAAGCTCCCCCGCCTCCTACTCCTCCTGTCTCTCTCTCTGAAGTCATAATTCCTGCTAAGGACTAGCTAATTTGTGGGGCAGAGGTGAAGTCCGTTTCCAGAACCCACTGTTATGGGTGAGGAACCGGCAGAATAACAGCAGAAGTAATACCTGTTCATGTTTGGCCGTTCTAATGCCGAAGTGTGATTCCGGCGGTTCGTGGCAGTCTTTGATCTGCAGTACTTATCTCTCCCCTAGCGCTGAAGCCGCGATCCCGGCTGAGCTCGGGGAGGGTGAGCTTCCCCATCGCCAAGGCTCTGCAGCAAGGTAAGGGGGCCTGGGTCGTCGAGACTTCTCTGCTGACAGATATTGAGCAGCGTGTGGAGAACGGGGTAGGCCGTGGCATGCGCTCGGGAAGCTCTGTTGCTCCTCAGAAGCACTTCTTTAACGGCTTCATTTTAGCGGGGAAGCCTCGTTTTGGAAATTTGGGTATTGGTGAAGGGTGTGGATTGTACTAGGAGTATCCTCACTGTACCGGGGGGGGGGGGAGAGGGGGAATGCTGTTTGCTGGTTCTCAAGTTCTGGGAAGAAAAGAGCACACAGAGCATAGCCGTGACTGAGGGAGGTTACTCAGGAGGCAAAGCAAGAGTGGTGCCCTAAGTGATCGTTTAGGCAGTATGCCTTCTAGACCACTCTACTTACTCTGTGGTTCCAGAAGGGGAGCGGTCTCCAAAACAGGGGTTTGTAGAGGCTGTTTTCGGGAATCTGTATTCATGGAGCAGGGGCTTGAAGAGGGGGTTGAGGAAGCCAAGGGGGTCACTGCGGACCTCCCGGAGCCGAAGTCTCCCATTGACCCCCCCCCCCCCCCCAACCGGTGGCGGGGCCGCCGTCCACACCGGGTGGTCCTGCTTCGCAAGTTCAAGTCCCAGGGGGGCTTGGCAGCGATTTCTTTTGCCACAATTCATATCTTTGATACAACAGGCGTTCGGGGGAACACAAATGAAGGGCATGTTAGGTTCCACAGAGGGGGAACGGGGGGAAAAGCAACCAGGGACACCTGAGCACTGAAGTGATAGGAATCCCAGCAAAGAGAGTGAGGACCGAGAAGGAGCGGTCGGAGCAGTCCGTTGCTTCAGAGGGTGTTCATTCGGAGGATCTAGAGCAGGATTTGGAGTTGGATGAGGACTTAGAGGAAGGAGAGATTACAGAACAGGAAGATCAGGGGCGAGTGGTTTGAATTTTTAGGAGATGAGCTACCAGCACTGATATCTGAAATGCTTAATATGCCAGCAATGGGGCCGGCGGAAGATGCCACGTTGGCGGACCCATTGTTGCAGGCTTTTCGTAAGTCTTAGAAGGCTTTTCCTGTGCACAGAGTGATTAGGGAAATGATACAAGGAGAATAGGATATGCCGGAGGCTGGGATGAAGGGGTCCAGAGTTATGTCTCGGTTCTACCCATTAGTGGAACAGGATCATGAGTTGTTTAGGTCCCCTAAGGTGGATGCCACGGTTTCGGCAGTTACCAAGAAAACTACAATTCCTGTAGAGGACTGCAGCTCTGAAGGATGCGCAGGACAGAAAATTGGATACCTTGTTGAAACAGGTGTTTGATGTTAATGCGCTGTCCCTGCAAGCGTCCATTTGTGGAGCTTGGGTAGCCAGAGCTTGCCTGTGTTGGGCTCAGCGCCTTCAGACAGAACAGACATTGGATACAGCTGCGGAGGTGGCCAGGATAGAGACGGGGGCGGCTTATTTGGCTGACATTCATTATGATCTGATTCGTGTGTTGTCTAATAGTATGGCATCCGCAATAGCGGCCAGGCGGTATCTGGTTACGCAATTGGGCAGCTGATGGCTCTTCCAAGTCAAGGTTAAGTAAACTTCCGTTCAGGGGGAAGCTACCTTTTGGAGAAGATCTGGATAAGCTTGTGAAGGATTTGGGAGAATCCAAGGGCGGTAGGCTGCTGGAGGACAGGTAGAAGCAGAGTCGATCGGTCCCGACAAGTAAGGGCCAACGGAGAGATTTTCGTCAGTTTCGTCCCCTAAGATTCGGTCAAGTGCAAAGAGAACAATTCCCCTATCATAGCCAGGGATTTCGAGGTTTCAGAGGAGTGGGCAGAGGATTTGCTGCCCCCTTTTCCTCCAATCTTCGAAAGTCGCAATGAAGCCAGGGAGTCCTAGGCAGGACAGGTGCCGATAGTGGGTGCTGGAAGTTATCCGCAAAGGTTATGCCTTGGAGCTTCAGCGGCGAGTGACTGATTCCTTCGTACAATTCCCGTGCAAGGCACAGTCCAAATACGCAGCAGTGCAGGAGACTTTGGAACGTCTTCTTTCCCTCAAGGCAGTGGTACCAGTGCCTCCAGACCAATGCGGCTGCAGTCGGTACTCCATTTATTTTGTGGTGCCAAAGAAAGAAGGAACCTATCGGCCAATTTTGGATCTCAAACGGCTAAATCGCTGTCTAAAAGTGTCTCATTTTCGGATGGAGACGTTACGATCAGTCATAGTAGTGGTGCGAAAGGATGAGTTTCTTGCGTCCCTCAATTTATCGGAAGCTTATCTGCACATTCCCATTCGGCAGGAACATCAGAGGTTTTTAAGATTCGCGGTTCCGATGAGACATTTTCAATTCCAAGTGTTACCTTTTGGTCTAGCTATGGCTCCACGAACCTTCACCAAGGTAATGGTGGTAGTGGCGGTAGCGTTAAGGAAGGACGGGGTTCTAGTACATCCTTATCTAGACGATTGGTTGATTCGAGCAAAGTCCAAAGCGGAGAGCGAGGCGGCCAGTGTCAGTGGTGGTGTTCTTGGAGAGGCTCGGTTGGGTACTCAGTGTATCCAAGAGCAGGTTGAGTCTGTCACAGAAGCTGGAGTACCTGGGGGCTTGGTTCGATACGAGTGTTGGAAAAGTGTTTCTGCCGCAGAAGCGGGCACAAGGTTTGAGAAAGTTGGTCAGCAGATTTCTACGCAACGGACACCCCACGGCCTGGCACTATCTACAGTTGTTAGGTACCATGGCAGCGACGCTAGAGTTAGTGCCATGGGCGAGAGCCCACATGAGACCTTTGCAAAGAGCATTGCTCAGACGACAGTCTGTCTCGCATATTACCCTGTCTGCAGGAGACGCGTCGCGCTCTCCTTTGGTGGTTGAGGCCGGAAAATCTGGAGAAGGGAATGCCCTTAGAGGCACCGGATTGGATTCCCCTAACGATGGATGCCAGCCTCTCAGGTTGGGGCGCTCATGTCCAAGGAAGGTTCGCGGACCGATCAGGAAAAGGCCTGGTCGATTAACAGGTTGAAATTGCGAGCGGTAGTCCTGGCACTAAGAGCATTTCGGGGGCGTTTTTTGCTACTAGAAGAAATTGAGATGAAATGTGGGCAGCAGTAAATTGAACCCTCCTGATGAAACTCCTAGCGGGGTGAAACGCTACAAAGGTGCCGGGGGAGGCGTAGAGGCAAGAGGCAAAAGATACAAAGCATCAAATGAAAGACGATACAAAGCATCAAAAAGCTAAGAGCTTCTTTAAATTTTAATAGTATCAGCAGTTTGGATACATAAGCGGTGGGGAATCGGGGCTTTATGAGCAAGATAAAAAAGAAAGAATAAAACGTTCAGGTTGGTCGTTGATGTTACCATGCGCCAATGCTAGACTTTCAATCAAGCATTAGCTCGAGCGCACGAATGGGTCTGAGACCTCCTGTTTAAATAAATATTGCCCATAAAACGAAGTCCACCGTGGAGTAACAAAATTTATCTCACTTTGATTTAAGTGTTTGTTTCTATTGGAGTAATATCTATTAAAATTAAAGGTATTTGAGAGAAGGCAGTGCGAGTGCTTCTTCGAAGCAGTTACATAGGTTGGATGTTTGAAGGGCACTGAAGCGGTATTTAAAAGGTACAGCTTCTTTCCGTAGTTCGGATCGATTGTTTGTTTGTTTTATTTGGAGGTCCAAAGAAAGGGCAAGCAGCGTTGAAAGCTTCCATTGCCAGATGGCTTAAAGGGATCAGCGAGCGAGAGAGTATACCAAATGAAGCAACTCAGTACAAGCTAAGTGATAGTTGCGGTTTTAAAAAATTGCTTCAATAATATCAAGATCTAAGCTTGTTGAGTACAATTTTAGAGAAAACTCCATCCGCTCCTAAAATCACTTATAAATGTTTGCTGAAGTTCATTGATGCGAATAGGCACCAGTAATAGACCTGATACAAGTCTTTAAAAAATTGCCATAATAGTCTGAGACCTTCAATGTAATATAACAGCAACATATAAGAAGACCTAAGGTAGAGGAGACCACGTGATGCGCACACTGTAGAGGTCGCATCCTGAGCTAGTCCCAGAACCCTCGGACAATACCGGCGATTTCGAGCCGTTTATTACTGCCTTCACCCGCCAAAAAGGCAACTACTTGCATCGGAGTACCGGCAGATTTTAATAGGGCAATTTGGATTGCCCTACTACATGGCGACCGCGGGAAAATCGTTGCGGAGAGATCGGGAGCGGGGGACCGGCTCAACTAAGATGGCGGAATCAGCCCAAACGCCGGCATCACCGCAATCACCGAAGTCTCCTGCCTCCATCGACGAGATGTCAGCGGCTGTAAAGACTGCCTTGTTGCCTCAATTTGAAGCCCTTCATGAGAAAATAGATGGGCTGAAATCTGCATTTGACACGCTGAGTCAAAGACAGCAGGAGGCCGAAGATCGTGTGGGCTTGGCGGAGGAAAAGGTGGAGGCACTGACTGCGGAGGTGGCGGGCTTGAGATCTCAAATATCCCACCATGAAGCCAAACTTGACGATTTGGAGAACAGGTCTCGACGGAATAACCTGCGCTTCCTGGGAATCCCTGAAACAGTTTTGGACAAGGACCTGCGAGGATACCTGGAGGCCTTGGTCCAGCAGATTGTGGAGGAAAGTGCATTGGGAGGTAAACTCTGTATAGAAAGGGTGCACCGGGTCGGGGTTAAACAGCCTCGCGACCCTCGCCCCAGAATTGTATTGGCTAAATTTCTCCACTTTCCGCAGAAGGAGCAGATTCTTAAAACAGCACGGCAGAAGGGGGAAGTGGTATTTAATAATACCAAAATTCGTGTAGCCCAGGACTATTCAGTCGCCCTGAGCAGGAAAAGGAAAGAGTATGCCCCCCTTTGCGGAAAGCTGATCGATGCAGGGATTAGGTTTTCTGTGCAATATCCCGCTAAACTCCATGTGCTTAGTGAGGGAGCACATCGTACCTTTGACTCCGCCTCTGCTGCAGAGGAATATGTGAATCGACTCTATCTGCAAAAAACAGCAGTGTCAGTGACTCCTACATTGTGATTTACCCTGCTCCAACAATACAAAGTTGAGAACCCTTTTATTTTTGGAAAGTAACGAGAGGGAGATACAATATAACATCTTGCAGTTGCCCAGTAACTTTGTGTTCCATGACTACAATTACAGATACAAATAGTTCTATATGGCAACAAAGTATTTAGTCATCAAGAACCTTATCCCTTGGTCTCCCCAGATTCCGTCCGCAAGAATAACCTCTGGCCCTGGAAGATCTCTTTGGCTAGTATCTCTGATTGACATGGAGAACAAGGCATAACGACAGGTTGCAGATTCGGCGGGGGGCGAATCGGCTTACCCCGGAAGGGGAGGGTCTCCCAGGATATGCCAGTTGTTGCCATCGAAGCGAAGGGAGTCCCTGCCCTCGAGAGGGGTCGAGGGGCTTTCCTTTTCCTGGAAGGGAGGGGGTTTCCCCCCACCTGTGCCCGGGACGATTCCTGGTGTTAGAGGTTTGGGAGACATGGCACATTTTGTGGCGCGAAGTGGCCAGTGGAGACGAAGGAGTCTTGAGAACTAAACCATGCTTCCCCTCAAACCGCTCACCGGAACAGCTTACAGCGGCGGACACATTACATGTGCAGCTCCCACGGACATTGGTGCAGTAAGATTCTAGTGGGAGGGGCTTAACCTCTCTCTTCTGGCAGGAGCTGTATTAACAGTTTCAACGCATGCTGCACAATCCAGTTAGATCTTATCTTCCGCTGGGACTACTTTGCCAATACGCCTGCTCCCGGTTGCTGGGGGAAAAAGGGAGACCTGTAGCAGGGGAACACCTAATATTTCAAGCACAGCGACCCGGCACTATTAGCTCTCATAACTAAGAGTATTACTGCTGACCAGTAAGGAAACGTGTAAAGGGCTGAGAATAATTTAAGCATATCAAAGATTCATGTTCTCTGTTATGATGTTTTGCTACTGTTTTATTTACGGTCGGCTTAGCCGGCTACCATTCTACCAGATAAACTCTCAAACGGTCCCAGAATTCCTGGCTACCTGTCCGGATAATGCAGTAGACATTTTTGCCTATAACTATAGCTATAGCTATGCCCCTCCCATACACACGCTTGCCCACTTATTCCTCTGCATCATTCACCCTTCTCGACATCACCCCCACGACTGGCATATTTTATTGCCATTTTTGTTTTAAAACCTCAAGATGCTTGTGCACCTTTCTGGCCACCCTGTTAGTCATTTATCTGAGGCTGACAAACGTTCAGTACTCCCTCAACCTTGCAATTGACATTTTTGGGTCAATTATGCTGGTGTTTATGCAATCACTCAGTAGCATCCCCTCAGGAATTTTCCGTCAGCTGTCCTTAGTAAAGCCTTTTACAGTACAAAGTTTGACTTGTTATTTTAAATCTTATGTTACCGCGAACAATTTTTGTGTGTGGGATTTTTTTTTAAAAGGCAAGTTGTTTATTATTGCTACAAGCAGAAGTATGCTATTTTTCGTTTAGAAAATGTCTTTTGTTTTTGCGCTATAATACCGAAGGGAGAGGGCGGAGTGTTGCTTTCTTTTTCTTTTCTTTCTTCCTTCAGAAGTTTGCCGAGGTAGGGAAGGGAGGTGGAAGACTGGAGGTGTACTCCTGAGGGGGGGGGGACCCCACTTTCATTTTATTGCAAGCGATCCTACCTGTAGGCTAGGCCTGGTGAGGTGGTTTCTCCCCTGAGGGAAGGTCTGACGGGTGGAGGAGAGGTGCCCAGCGAAGGCAGGGCGGGGCTCGTCCCCATAACTAAGGGAGATTAAGGGTGGGGTGGCGGGTGGTAGACAGTTGCTCTCGGGTCTGAGGGGGAAAGGGGGGCGTGCTCAGAGTGGTCTCGGGAGGGCTTCCTAGTAGGGGGTAGGAGTAGGGAGCCCTGTAGATAGGAGGTAGAGAATAGGGGATGGGGGGGGGGATTGGGCGTATTGGTTGGGGTAAGTTCTAGGCTGGGGGGGGAGGATAGGGGAAGGGTCACCAGGTTATGGGGTAAGGGGTTAGGTGGGGGGGGTGAAGGGGGGAATGGTCGTCGCACCTTACAACTTCTGCAAGGAGCTAATACAATCTATCTTAGTAGATATCTGGGGAGGCCCCAGGCTGGGGGGGTCTCCTTGAGCACGATGTGCCGGCAGCGGGGACGTCACCAGGCAGGAACCCTCTGAGAGTAATAACCTGGAATGTTTGTGGACTGGGTAACCCGATTAAGCGCTATAAAGTGCTCAAGGCATTAGCTCGGCAGCGATGTGATATTGCGCTATTGCAAGAGACCCATCAGACGGCCGAAGAACATGCTAAATTGTGTCGAGACTGGGTGGGTCAGACATGGGGTGCGCCTGCATTGGGAAAGAAAGGAGGGGTGGTTATACTTATTCATAAACGGGTGCGCTTCACGTTGCACCGTCAATGGGCTGATCCCAATGGAAAATTTTTGCTGCTATATGGATTGTTAGAGGATCGGGATATTATACTGGGCGATGTATATGGCCCCAATGTATTCGATCGGGATTTTCTTAACTGCATTGCAGCCAAAATTGAACAAATGCCGGACGTGCCTATGCTTATAGGGGGGGACTTCAGTGGTGTTCTCGACGTTAGTTTAGATACCTCTGCTGCCAAGGAGACGAGAGATAGGGTGCTTGGCTCCCAATTGCTGCAACGCTTTAGGGCCCGTCTGAACCTGGTTGATCCCTGGAGACTGCTACACCCGTCTGAGAAAGAGTTTACACATATCTCGCGGGCGCATGGGACTAGCGCGAGATTAGATTACCTTTTGCTCTCCACCACTACCTTTGCCCAAGTGGAAGAGGCGCAAATAGGACCCTTGGAAATCTCTGACCATGCTATGGTTTGGTTTGAGTTGCACTGGGGGAGCGAGACCAGATCATCTCGCATATGGCGGTTTCCCACCGAGCTATATCATGATCACCACTTTCGGCAGTTTCTGGGTCAGCGCTGGCGTGATTTTGAATTAAACCACCAGGTCCACAAGGACGACCCGGAGCTGGTTTGGGAAACTGCCAAAGTGGTGCTGCGCGGGGATATTATCGGCTTTGCGGCTCGAAAGCGGAGATTATTGGCAGAACAAATTATCAGGTTGGAGCAGCAGGTGTCGCAAGCGCGGGTGCTAAGTGGCCATACCCCTACCGTGTCCAATCGGAAACGATTATGGGAACTACAGGTTGCCTTAAATGAACTACTCCATCAGAGAGCCAAGAAATCGATAATGTATTACAAATATCGCTTACAGTGTTTTGGCAATAAACCGGGGAAATTATTGGGACGCTGCTTGAAGGGCCAGAGAGGCGGGCGGGGGGTAGCGGCACTTCGGGATGAGAGAGGAATACTACAGCAGAAACGGGACGTGATAAGTGCAATTTTTAGGGGTTTCTTTCAGAAATTGTACTCAGCGGGGGGGACGGACCCCACGACTATGGAAAATTACCTCCAGGGGCTAGCGCTCCCTAGGGTGACAGACGAACAACGGGCCCTGCTGGGGAGTCCGATAACCCTAGAGGAGGTGCAACTTGTCATTAAGAAGGCTAACTGCTATAAATCTCCGGGACCGGACGGCTATGGGGCGGAATTTTATAAACTATTGTCGAACTGGGTTAGCCCTCTGCTAGTGGATGTGCACCGGCAGAGAATGGAAGGCAAGGGTAGACGATGGGGAGAAAATCAGGCGTATATTACGTTGATACCCAAGCCGGGCAAAGACCCGCTGCAGGCGGCTTCCTACAGGCCGATCTCCCTGCTAAATTTTGATATGAAACTGATGGCCAAGATTTTGGCAGAACGACTAGCGGGATTATTGGGGGATATTGTTCATGCTTCTCAGGTGGGGTTTGTGAGAGGCCGTTATGCGGTCCGTAATATTCGCAAAATCTTAACGTCGTTGGAGTGGGTGCATGGTCATCGGCTTCCATCCCTATTGGTGAGTTTTGATGCTGAAAAAGCCTTTGACCGGGTCGACTGGACATATTTGCAGCACCTATTACCGCTGTACGACCTGGGACAGGCTTTTTTGCGACATGGTTAAGAGTCTCTATGATACACCGACGGCTAGAGTACTCTGTAATGGGGTCTTATCGGATCCCTTTCCCCTGTATAGGGGTACCAGGCAAGGCTGTCCATTATCCCCTCTATTATTTGTTTTGTCCATAGATCCCCTAATAAGGCGTATAGAGCTTGACCCGCAAATTCGTGGAGTTGAGATCGGCAATCAAGGGTTTAAGATGTCGGCCTTCGCCGATGACATGCTGGTACACCTCCTAGATCCACGGGTATCTCTGCCCAGACTGTTAATGGAATTTCGATTATTTGGTAGTTTTGCGGGTCTCCGAATCAATGAAGAGAAATCAGAGGCCTTAGATGTTTCGGGGCAGTTACGAGGGCACTGGGGAGAGGAGGGGTTTCCTCTGAAATGGGCAGAACAGACGTTCAAATACTTAGGTGTTGTGTTGACGAGGATGCCGCAAGACCTCTACCATATTAACTTCGAGAGAGTTTTATTTGGGGTACGGAGCCAGTTGAGGGCGTGGAATCCACTACCTTTATCGCTGATGGGGAGAATTGCAGCATTTAAAATGGTGGTGATGCCTCGTATACTATACTGGTTGCAAACCCTACCCGTGTGGTTATTGAGGCGAGACCAGCTTAGGTTGGAAAAGGAGATTCAACGTTTCCTGTGGAAGGGGGCTAGAGCGCGGATCCCAATATCCCGTATGGTTGGCAAATGGAGCAGAGGGGGCCTTGGGCTCCCAGATATACGGCTTTATGCTTTGGCGTGTCAAGCTCGTCATCTCGGGGACTATTTGGGCGACACTAACGTATACACTCCACGGGACTTAGAAGCGGCCTTTGTGGCTCCCCTCTCGCTGATGGGAGTCCTGCATGTGGACAGTACGCAACTACCAAGGCGTCTCGCGCGAAATTTTATGTTAAATGCGCTGCGCCGTACCTGGCGACAACTAAATAGCTTTTGGCAAAGGAATTGGCAGGTGTCTAGCTGGCTCCCCATACGTGGAAATGTACATTTCCTGCCGGGCTCCGATTCTAAGGCGTTTCAGTTATGGGATCGACAGGGCATACGGTATATAGGGCATGTAGTGGACCTTACCGGTAAATGTAAGTCATTCTCTGAGCTTAGAGAGGAATTTCAACTGCCCTCCACACAATATTTTGCGTACCTCCAACTCTCTCACTACGTGGTCAAGCTGTCCAGAGAGGAACTGGAGGTGGATAGATCGGCGCAGCTTCTTGAATTTTTTGACCTTGGCGGTGCGGCACCACCGGCAATACGGGGACTGAAGTCTAGGCTGGAGTGCTTTGGGGTACGACCGGATTATGAGAGGGTGGAGACAGCTTGGGCAGATGAACTGGGGCTGGTGGTGCAGCCCGGCACTATCTGTGCGGCAGTAGGGCGGATACCAACATTGGTGGGGGGAGCGCGGTGGAGGGAGATTCAATATAAGGCCCTGACACGAGTGCACTTTTCGCCTCGGCGGGCTTGAGGACTCATATTACACAAGACGGGTCTTGTCCTAGATGCTCTCTACCCTTAGCCTCCCTAACTCATATGTGGTGGCAGTGCAGGCGCATCCTCCCCTACTGGTCCCGTATTCGCAGATACCTTACGGGGTTGCTGCAGCAAAGATTTCCGTGGACTAACATTCTAGTTATTTTCGATCAATTGCATCCAGCATTGCCGGGGGGGAGGTGGGAGCGATTATTGGTGCGTAAGGCCTGTCTGGTGGGGAAAGGTCCGATTCTCCATAGATGGAGAGATCAACACCCACCCACGTTCTTGGAATGGCGCAATCGTTTCCATCAGCTGATGCTAGAAGAGCGTTGGTGGGCCCGGGGCTCTGTAAAGCGCTGGTCCACTTTTATGTTGATATGGGAACCTTACATTCAAAGCTTAGGCCCCCGCTGCCGGAACGAAATAGTGAATATAGGTTATTGAGCTAGGCGGAGTTACGGGTTGCGACGACGAAGGGGGGGGGCGGTTGGGGGGGGTGGTTGGGGAGGACAGGGGGTACCCTAGACTAAGTCTTCACAAAATAAAAAATGGAAAATGACTATGGGCGCTCTGACATCTGTTCTGTATACATGACTATCTGTGGTTTGTGCCGCGGCGGAGATAAGACTCCACTCCGCAGCGGCGTGTTGTTGTATATCTTGTTTGTCTGTATCGAAAGTTATGTATATAATGGTTTATATATAAATAAAGTTTATAAAAAAAAAAGAAGACCTAAGGTTTATAACTACAAAGAGGCAAATAATAGTTCTTTGTCCCAAATTGATACAATTGAGCATTTCATGTTTATTGAATACAGATGGCTTAAAGAAGCAATTGCATCCGCATATATTTTGAAAGGTAAACCAGTTCTGGTAGGGCTAAGGGCTCATTCGACTAGGGCGCAAGCAACTTCATGGGCAGAGTATAGTTTGGTGCCTGCGGTGGAGATTTGTAAGGCGGCTACTTGGTCGTCTTTGCATTCCTTTGTCAGACATTATCGTCTGGACTTGCAGGCAGAGAGGGATGCCTGTTTTGGATCAGCAGTGCTTCAGACTGGTCTAGCAGGTCCCTCCTGTTGACTTTTTGCACTGCTCTCTTACATCCCCAAAGGTTCAGGACTAGACTGGAGGGACGCTAAGGAAGGTGAAATTAGGCTTACCTGCTAATTGTTGTTGTTTAAGGAACTCCAGTCTAGTCCTGTATCCCTCCCTAGTTCTTATGTGGACCAGAGCCTGAAGCAACTGATGTGTAACAGGTAAACTGGACGAGTGACAGTAAAGGTTATAGCCCATAAGGGGAGGGATTCATTTCAGGGGAGTTGTTAGATTGTCTATATCCTTCATGACAGGAAATAGGGATCTCAGCATGTCAAAGATGTTAAGGTTTGGGTGTAACATGAAGATTTTCAAATGTGTTCTGCTAATTTATAAAGTTATCCGTTAAGTTATGTGAAAAATGTTAGTAGCGTTTACTACTTAATTGTTGCTCCGGTGAGTCTGCTTTGTCAATAGGTTACTGGAGTCAGGAGGCGGATCCTATGTATTTATCCGGTGTCATCAAAAGGATGACGTTTCTCAGTCTCCAAGCTGCTGGAGGAGGAGCAAGACCCCAAAGGTTCAGGACTAGACTGGAGTTCCTTAAGGAACAACAATTAGCAGGTAAGTCTAATTTCACCTTGTCATCCCATAAGCAGGCAGTCAAACTAGATTCTGGTTTTGAAAATCCGAACAGCTACCTCCTTATGAGCTCATGCAGCAGGTCACTCTTAGGATTTTATTCTTGGGTGGTTCTTTTTAATAATTATGCTGAGCTGCAGTGAGTGGGGCGAGCAGGAACATGGTACCTGCTAGGCCCGTTGCTGCTGGAAGGAGGAAGTGCCACAAGCATGTCTGATCAACTCCCAGACCACAATCCACTCACAAGGTTGTGCCATTGATGTTGGTAACTAGTGTCTGCTCCTTTTAAAAACTTTGAGCCATAGTTGCATGTCCAAAGGAGCATATCCAAAGGGAAATGCCCCCTTGGAGCCTCAGAGGTGATGCCGAAGAAGAGAATTTTACATCCTGGAATTCTCTTGCTTAAGGTACTGATTTCTTTTGCATTCACATTGGAATATTATGGGCAAGAAGAAAGCTAGAATTAAGGAAGTGGGGTCAGTGGTATCTGCTGTTAAGCAGGGTCCAAGTTATTTGTATTAATCACTAATTCAGAATTGGGGCCTGATAATATACCTTGTGAATTTACTGAGTCATAGATTGTCTGAAGAAACTTTTCTGAGTCTGATTCTATGTTTACTGCCCTTTCCAACAGTTTAGAGGGGGTTCTGATTGTCCGGTCTCTATACATGAAGAAGGGATGAAGACTAGGGGGAAGGAGAAAACGTCAACATTTGTTTCCGGACAGGAAAATCAGAGAGGGAAGCCCCCTGCTTAAACAGAGAAAAAAGACGACAGAAAAAGACCACATGGCCTATCTAGTCCTTCCATATCAACTACAACAGTCCCCTTTTTACCTTTAGAGATCCTCTGTGTTTGTCCCATGCTTTTTTGAATTCAGATACCGTCCTCATCTCTACCACCTCCACTGGGAGACTATTCCATGGATCCACCACTCTTTCTGGAAAAAAAAAAAATAAAAAATTCCGCATATCACTCCTGAATCTATCACCTTTCACACTCATCCCATGTCCCCTCGTAGCAGAACTTGCTTTCAATTGAAAGATGCTCTCCCCATGTGCATTTATGCCACTGAGGTATTTAAACGTCTCAATCATATCACTTCTATCCCACCTTTCCTCTAAGGTGTACATATTAACATCCTTAAGCCTGTCCTCATATGCTTTATAATGAAGGTCACTAACCATTTTAGTAGCCACCCTCTGTACCGAAGCCATCCTGTTTATATCCTTTTGAAGGTGTGGTCTCCAGAATTGCACACAATACTCCAAATGAGGTTGCACCATAGACTTATACAGAGGCACTATCACCTCCTTTTTTCTGCTAGCCATTTCTCTCCGTATGCACCCAAGCATCCTTCTAGCTTTTGCTGTTGCCTTTTCTACCTGTTTAGCTACTTTAAGATCATCAGACAGAACCACACCGAGGTCCCGCTCTTCTTTAGTGGACAAAAGTACTTCACCCCCTATACTATATTGCTCCTGTGGATTGCTGCAGCCCAAATGCATGACCTTGCATTTTTTAACATTAAATCCGAGCTGCCAAATTCTAGACCATTCTTCAAGCTTAGCTAGATCCCTCCTTATGTTATCTACACCTTCCTGGGTGTCTACTTGTTTCTCTATATCTTTTGGTTCTCAAGAATGAGGAAGCTAACCCACCATCAGTGGTGGCAAATATCTCTACTTCCCTGTTCCAAGGTCCCCTGAAGCTGATATTTGCTGAATGTTCTAGTTTTAATGGTCTACTTCACTTGATGCTCCCCAAAGAGGTTTCTGATCTTGATCTGGAGGGTGGTTACTTAAACAGAAGCTGCATTCTCTGTTTGATGGTCACAACTATGTAGGTTTTCAGCAGAAACGCTGGAAAATTGACCATCTTTGGGATATGATGTGTGGGGTCAAGGAAGTTTATGTACCCATACAAAGAGAATTGATACATTGGAGATTGGTAATACTGCTTTCCATATCGTCCTATTAGACCAGCCCAGACAAGTGACTTGTGTCCCCCTATCGGCAGAGGTGGAGAAAGAGAGAATTTTCCAGATGTTTCATATGACCTCATCTTGCTAGACTAGTCTGCAGCTGGGACACACCTCAGTATTTCTCTGTCTCCAGCAGATGATTGGTGCAGCTCTGAAAATTTTGGAATGATTTGATTTAGCTTGTGAGTAACCACTGGAAGCTCCCCTAGAGTCACTCTTAAAGAGGGTAATTGGTTCAGCTCTTTGTCCCTTATCTTGTTAAGGGCCTGTTGAGCAGCCAGCACTTTTGGAAAAGGATTCTTCACCTCGCACAACTTCAGTGCTGTTTCTCCCCCCCCCCCCTCCCTTCTACCCATTCTCTCCTTCGAAGATTAGAAGGTGGCTCCTCAGAGGTAGGCCAGTAGGTCCTGGCAGCAGGGGCGTAGTACTGAGCCCAGCGCACACTTCTGCCTTTGGCTCTATGGGGGTGAGTACCAAAACGAAGCCTGACTTGTTTCTGCAGGGCTACCTGACCTCATCCACTGGACGGAGCATCTGTTGGGTCCTGGCCTGTTTGGTGCGGCTGTTGGTGAGGTATGGGTTCCCCCCCCCCTCCCCCCACACCAATTCCCACCTTATTGTGCTATCTGCACACGTTAGTCTTGCACGCCTTGAATCTGTGAATGGCTGCAGTGTGTGATGGTGGTACTCATATGACTAGAGCACACATTACACGCCTTATTAGCGTGTCCTAAACCTGTGAAGCTGAGATGTTAGCAACACGTAAGGCACATATTATTTAGAAACATAGCATGACGACAGAAAAAGACCACATGGCCTATCTAGTCTGTCCTTCCATATCAACAAATACAACAGTCCCCTTTTTACCTTTAGAGATCCTCTGTGTTTGTCCCATGCTTTTTTGAATTCAGTTACTGTCCTCATCTCTACCACTTTCACTGGGAGACTATTCCACGGATCCACCACTCTTTCCATAAAGAAATATTTCCGCATATCACTCCTGAATCTATCCCCCTTCACCCTCATCCCATGTCCCCTCGTAGCAGAACTTGCTTTCAATTGAAAGAGGCTCTCTCCTGAACATTTATTCCACGGAGGTATTTAAACATCTCAATCATATCACCTCTATCCTACCTTTCCTCTAAGGTGTACATATTAAGATCCCTAAGTCTGTCCTCATATGCTTTATAATGAAGACCACTAATCATCTTCGTAGCCACCCTCTGCACCGACTCCATCCTGTTCACATCCTTTTGAAGGTGCGGTCTCCAGAATTGCACACCATACTCCAAATGAGGTCGCACCAAAGACTTATACAGAGGCACTATCACCTCCTTTTTTCTGCTACCCATTCCTTTCTGTATGCACCCAAGCATCCTTCTAGCTTTTGTCGTCGCCTTTTCTACCTGTTCAGCTACTTTAAGATCATCAGACACAACCACGCCTAGGTCCCGCTCTTCTTTAGTGGACAAAAGTACTTCACCCACTATACTATATTGCTCCCTTAAATCCCAGCTGCCAAATTCTAGACCATCCTTCAAGCTTAGCTAGATCCCTCCTATTAACTACACCTTCCTGGGTGTCTACTCTATTGCAGATTTTGGTATCATCTGCACAGAGGCAAACCTTACCCGACAGCCTTCTGCTATATCACTAACAAAGATGTTAGAAAGAATTGGACCAAGGACAGATCCCTGGGGCACACCACTGGTAACATCCTTCTCCTCAGAGTGAGCTCCATTTACCTGTACTCTTTGTTGCCTCCCACACAACCAATTACTAACCAAGCAGTAACTTTAGGGTCCATCCCTAGGGTACTCAGTTTGTTTATAAGTCGCCTGTGAGGAACAGTGTCAAAGGCTTTACTGAAATCCAATACACCACATCTAGGGCTCTCCCTCGGTCCAACTCCCTGGTCACCCAGTCAAAGAAATCAATCAGATTTGTCTGACAAGACCTGCCTCTGGTGAATCCATGCTGCCTCGGATCCTGTAATCCACTGGACTCCAGAAACCTCACTATTTTCTCTTTCAGCAGCGTTTCCAATAATTTACTCACCACTGAAGTTAAACTTACTGGCCTGTAGTTTTCAACCACATCCTTCCGCTTTTGTGTAAAGTCACCACATGAGCCTCTCTCCAGTCCTTTGGCACCACTCCTGACTCCAACAAGGCATTGAAAAGGTCAGTCAGTGGAGCTGCTAGAATGTCCCCAAGTTCCCTCAGTATTCTAGGGTGTATCCCATCTGGTCCCATCGCTTTGTCTACTTTAAGTTGAGCTAGTTTCTCACGAACACAGTCTTCTGAAAATTGTTCAAGATGTCCCTTGCTGCTTTTCCAGTTTCTGGGTGTTTTCTGAGGTCCTGCTCCTGGTTCTTCATCTGTGAACACAGAACAGAAATATTTGTTAAGGAATTCCACTTTATTCTCATCAGCTTCTACATATTCCTCCCCTTTACCCTTGAGTCTGACAATACCACTTCTGCCCTTCCTCTTCTCACTAACCTATCTGAAAAATGTCTTATCCCCCCATTTTATTGTATTGGCTATTTCCTCCTCTTTTTGAATCTTTGCTTTCCTGACTACTTTGCTAGCTTCTATGTTTTTCCAAATATAGATGCCTGTCTTCCTCTCTCTGTGATCTCTTGTATTTCATGAAGGCCTCCCTTTTTTTCTTCACTTTTTAGCTACTACTTTCAAAAGCCATAGCGGTCTCCTTTTCCTTTTACCTTTATTTACCATTTTAACAAAAAGGTTGGTTGCCCTTAAAATATCCCCTTTAAGTTTTGCCCACTGTTTTTCTACATCCCCCCCAGCTGTTCCCATCCCACCAGCGACTCCCTGAGGTATCGACCCGTCTTGGTAAAGTTAGTCTTCCTAAAGTCTACAACATCTGGCATATTGAAATCCCCTATCGGTAGCACTTCCACTTTCCTAGCAATGCTGTGTAACAAATTAACTCTGTCCACCTCTTCCTCTTGTGAGGGAGGTCTGTATATCACACCAATGCAAATAGATTTCTCTTTCCCTCTTTCTAGTTTAACCCCCAATGCCTCCTCTCTCCCTTTTAAGCTCTGTAATTCCAAAGCTTTAATAGTATTTTTTACATATAGTGCCACTCCTCCCCTTCTTCCTACTCTTTCCTTTCTGAATAAAGTAAAGCCAGGTATAGTTACATCCTAATCATGGTTTTCTGTGAACCATGTTTCTGTAACCGCCACTAAATCCAAGTCATCCATTCCCATCAAAGCTTCAACCTCAGGGATCTTATTTCCCATGCTACGGACATTTATACACACTGCTTTCCATATGTTACCCCTGTTGCCCATTTCCATAAAGGTATTTAATGTATTACTTACCTGGGGGCTTTCTTCACCCATCCCCAACGAATCTAGTTTAAAGCCCTCTTCAGTAGACTAGCCAGTCTACTACCAAAGACGCGTTGACCTTTCTTGGACAGATGGATGCCATCTCTGCTCTGCAACCCTTGGAACAGCATCCCATGGTCTAGGAAACCAAAACGCTCTCTGATGCCATCCACGCAACCATGCATTCATCTCCAGGATGCGAGCCTCTCTGCCTTGGCCTTTACCCTCAACAGGGAGGATTGAAGAGAACACCACCTGTGCACCTAACTGCTTCACCCTCTGTCGCAGAGTCATGAAGTCACTTTTGATATGCTCCGAGGGATACCTGGCAGTATCATTTGTTCCAACATGGATTAGCAACATTGGTAATAGTCAGTGGGCTTGATGAGTCTCGTCAAACTCTCTAACATCTTGGATTTTGACACCAGGCAGACAGCATACCTCTCTGAACATCAAGTCTGGTCAGCAGATGGACGCCTCAGTACTCCTCAGAAGAGAGTCACCAACTACCACTACCCTTCGCTTCCTTGTGGTTGCTGATTCTGCAACTTTGGGGTACTTGAGCTCTGGTTGATCCCTTTCCAGGGATACTTTCACCTCCTCCACTTCCAGGGCTGCATAAATGGTTCTTCAATTCAAGGGCTGGAGAAGTTGGATTGGTGATTCTGCAGGCCCTGGTGACTTGTGTCCAACCTTCATCATTCTGTTGGCACCCATCTTCTCCTCTGCTGGAGAGCTTGGTTGCTGCAAGAAGCATCTCATCAATGTACTTCTCATTGTCCTGACTGCTCCTCAGCCTCGCCACCTCCTCTCTGAGTTCCTCCATGTGTTTCCTCAGAGCTTCAGCATGCAGGCACCCTACACATGGAACCAGTCCTTCAACTGGCATTGGGACTTCTGGACAGAGGAAGAAGCTGTAACGGGGGCAACAACTTTAGTGATATGATTTTTCACAGCCATTGTTCTGTTTGTGGAGCTTAGGTATCTGTTAAAGCAAAAGAGAGAGATCTACCAAAGTACCAGCCGGTTTCCCAGCTGTCCTTTCAGAGAAAAAGCAGTTAAATCTTCTATGAAATGCTGCCTGGTCTGAGGAAAGCAGAAATTTTAAGTCATTGGATTCCAGCTTCTGTGATTTCCTGCATGGTGGTTTCTGATGCATCCTTGCAGGGCCTATCTCTCCTCTTGAAGCAGGGGGACACGGGTGCTCTGCTCTTGTCTTCTCTGCAGGAGGCAAAAGATGCAGTGGTGAAGGAGAATGATCTCTCAAGCTTTTGCTCTGCTGGCTGCTCTCTTCTCTTAGGGGCTTGACAGTAAGTCTGATGAGAGACCTTATCAAAGGCTTGAGTCCAGATACACTATATCAGCCGCCTCACCTTTGTCTACCTGTTTATTCACACCTTCAAAAAAAATAACAGATTAGTAAGACAAGATCTTCCTTGTCTAAAGCCATGTCGGTTGTCTCCCATTAAGCCATGACTATCTACATGTTCAGTAATTTTGTTGTTTATGATGGTTTCTACCATTTTTCTTGGTACTGACATCAGGCTAACCGGTCTGTAGTTTCCCGGATCACCCCTGGAACCCTTTTTAAAAATTGGCATTACATTGGTGATCCTCCAATCTTCAGGTATTACAGATGATTTTAATGATAGTTCATAGATTAGTAACAGCATGTCTGCAATCTCATATTTCCACACCTTTGGATGTATACCATCTGGTCCAGGTGATTTGCTACTCTTCAGTTTATCAAATAGTTGGGGAACACCATAAGAATGCGCATGCACGGCATCTATTGCTGGCTAACATAGTTGCGTGCTTATTTATTTATTTAGACAGTTTTGTATACCGCCTTATCCCTTCAATCAAAGCGGTCACAACACAATTGGGGGATACATTTTAACACACGGGGATATGACACATACACTAATACTTACAGGGAACATGGGCAATGGAGGGTTAAGTGGCTTGCCCAAGACCACAAGGAGCATCTGTGGGACTAGAAACCCCAGTCCTTCCGGCCCAAGGTTGCTATCCTCTAGTGGGATTTGAACCCACGACCTTCCGGCCTGAAGTACCTTGCCCCCACCACTAGGCTACTCCTCCTTTCCTTGTTGCTTTCTCTGTGGCGGCTCCCTGTTCCTGTATGCTTCTTTTCTTCTGGATGCCACTCAGTTTGCATTTTCTTTGGACATTGATGATACTTGTCATGTGTTTTTGTGTAGGTTCTTGGGCATTGAGCTACTGGGCACCCTGATAAAGCTGTGAATGGTGAAACACCCAGTGTCTGGGCTCTGATGGCCATTGGGATTATTGTCTGTAAGCTGTATTTCAAATGTTGATTGATACTACTGAAGTAAAATGGAGTGCAATACAACATAACGCAATGCAACACAAAGGAGCATGCCAAGCCAAGTACCCTTGTGAGATTATACTACAGCTTTATGGATGTTGATTCCCAATATATTTCAAGCCCTATATGATGGTTTGTGTGACATTTTTTTTTGTTTGCATCACATATGAATGGTTTAAAGCTTAAATTACTCTCTAATTCATTTACATACACTGTTCATTTGTTTAAGAGGTTTTTTAGACCATTGATGTTTCCAGTTCCACCAGTTGTCAGCTATTTATACACTGGTTGGCTTGCCCTTTTTTTTTTTTTTCCAGGTCCTGTTGTGGCCATGAGAGTTACTGAGGTCTTTTTTTTTTCTCTTACATCAGTGCAGTTCATCAATGTTCTGGTTGGCTGGATTTTTAGGTGTGGTATAAGGGGTTTTTTTATTTTCGTTTCCCCCCCCCCTTTTTTTGTCTTCAATTAGGAGTTTCATATCTAAAATTTGGCAGTTTACGTGGCTCCTTGTGAGGGTTTTTTTGATAAAGTAATTTCTAGCCACTCTGATACTCTAGCAGAGCTGGAAGATGTAGGGGTAAAAAAAAACTAGGAGCAATGAACATTGTCACATGAGGCTCTGAATGGGTAGTCAAATACAAAGGAAGTTCTTAAACATGAACTGTGGGCATCGACTATATGTAGACTTGTGAAGGCAACTCTTGGCCTAGTGCCCTTGACTAGTGCAATAGTCATACATGCCCATGTCGTCTTGTCTGCTGCCTAGGATAACTAAAGCCCAAAGTGGCCAACTCCATAATTGCTTTGAACCATTTGACTGACAGGGTGCGATTGTGGTGGGAAAGGGAATGTTGTACATAGGTATGAATTTTACTTTTGTAAATGGTGTTCTCGAGAATCAGTGTTGACATGCAAAATAGAAGGTTGCATGGAATCCAGATTTGAATGCAGTTGCAAGGAAGCCAGTTCATCTTTGATATGTTCAGTCAGGTTTTATTTATTTATTTTCTTTATTTATCCAGATTTATATACCACCTTTTCCTTCAATCAAAGTTTTTCCAGAAATCTACTAACAGAGCCTCATAGTTCCAGCATGTTTTCACAGCTACTGTATAGCATTCACTGGCAGTACTGGTGGGCTGTATGGGCCCTCTGTTTAATCCACAGGAAGGAAATTGAGAGGTACATGCCAAGGTTCCCTCATTTATCAATGGAATGAGATAAATGGCAACTTTGAACCTATGCTCTGAAAAACAAGAGACCTGAAAGGTGCAAACAATTGAACACTGGTTCAGAAATCCCCTACAGGTCTGTGGGTCTCCTGAAAAATGCAGGGGTTCAATTCAGGGCTCCTTATGACCACAAGCAGTTGGGCAAAAGTTTCTGGAACCCAGATACTGCAAAGCTGAAAGATCAGGGAAAGATGAAAGCTGAACTTGAACAGCAAAGAGGCTTTTGACAAAAGAATTCTAATGTTTTGGGGCATGAGGAAGAAATCAAACTCTGGAACCTGTAACCAGGCAACTGAAATTCTCCAGGACCAAGCAGGAAGTCAAGTCCTCACATATGGGTATCATCGGCGCCGATGAAGCCCCAGCAGAGCATTTCCCCAGCTTTCTATGAAAGCCTTTGGGAATGCAGGCACGCATGCGCGGTTCCCTTCTCACCTAAAGGTGCCATCTTACCTCAGTCTCTTTTTTTCCGTGAAACCTGTCGGACGTGTGTCCCGTTTTCCCGGTTAAAATTAGATTTTTCAGCGATTTTTTTTTGCTCTCTTTTCTACCGGTTCATAAGAACATAAGATATGCCATACTGGGTCAGACCAAGGTCCATCAAGCCCAGTATTCTGTTTCCAACCGTGGCCAATCTAGGTCATATGTACCTAGCAGTTTCCCCAAGGGACACAGGTTCCACAATGCTTGTATTGGTTCAAGCATTGATATCCTGGGTCCCTTCTTAATAATGGTTTATGGATCTTTCCTCCAGGAACTTGTCCAAACCTTTTTTAAACCCAGCTACACTAACAGCCTTTACTACATCCTCCGGTAACAAATTCCAGAGTTTGATTACACGTTGAGTGAAAAAATATTTTCTTTTATTAGTCTTAAATAGTTTACCCTGTAGCTTCATTGCATGTCCCCTAGTCTTTCTATATTCTGATAAGGTAAACAATCGATCTACGTTTACCCGTTCCACTCCGTTCATTAATTTATAGACTTCTATCATATCTCCCCTCAGCCATCTCTTTTCCAGGTTAAAGAGACCTAACCTTTTTAGCCTTTCTACTGTGGCACTGCAGAGCCTATTCACACAGAGAAAAAGGTTTTAAATCCTGAAAAAAGATTTCAACATCAGTTGCAATGCTATGAGGAGCCTGATAGGGGGAGCAGGAGTGACTTTCCAAGGCCTAGAGAACTGCATCCTAGAACTGATGATGTAATGCAACCTAACAGCCAATCTAGGAAAGGGGGAGTTCCTCTGAAGAAAGGCTGGGAAGTTGAAAAGGAGGAAGTAGGACAAGTAAAAGAGGCACACCACAGAGAGCACCTGGGAAAGCACCAGGGGGCACACCTGGGAGAGCACCAAGAGGCAGAGCAGCAGAGAGAGCATCAAGAAGAACACCAGCGGTGGTACCAGCAGCAGCAACAGAAAGCAGAGGCTGTGGTAGAAGCTGAAAGAGAAAAGGAATCTGGGCAAAGATACCAGAGAGGAAGGAGTTCCTGGCAGGAAGGCACAGTAAGTCCGGTGCAACAGAATTCCCGAAGTTCTTGGCTGAGAGATACTGGAAAGAAAAGTACAAGGGGAGAAATAAACCTCAGAGTTTTACATGAGGAACCGCCAGCAGTAAATGCAGGACACCGTGGCTGTTACCAGGGAAATGATGAAATCATTGCTGTGAGAGGTAACTCTCCTTATTCAAGTAGCAGAAGGTGTGGGTGTGGAAGAGTGGTGACTCTACAGGAAGGCCAGCTGAAGTCTGAGAAGCCTACTGCTCGAGTAAGGCTGAACTACAGCAGGACTAGGCCTCGAGACTCAACTAGCTGGGATAATCCTAAGAAACAAGGTAAACCACCTTTTTATTCTGCTAAGCATTATAACTTACTGAGACAGGAAGCACAAGATACAGAAGTGTGCCCTCCTTATCAAACTGCCTGTGAGACAGGACACAAGCCTTTGGTAAAAGAAAGACTGTGTAACATAAGGCAGCAAGCCAAAGGAAGTTACTGCCCTAACAAGCCTTCACATGGGCGCGGCCCAAACCTAGACTCAGAACACTGGAAGCTAGTGAATGTGTTGTATGAGAAGCCTCAATACACTCCACAAAAGTATACCGACACAGATTCACAGTTATCTGACCCTCAGCCTATGCAGATGGAATTCTATGAGGACCCACCTGAGACCGCTATGGATTGTAGCTACTGCCAGGCAGGAAGCCTAATGTCTTTGCATGAAATGTAAGCAGTGCTCCATAGCAAAGCCTGTGTAATTGGTTTATACAAAGTCCTGTGAAGTAACAGTAGACAAAGCAAGTTTGAATGTATTTCTTCTTTTTGCCTGAAGCAAGGTTTCCTTTTTTTGTTAAAGTAGTCTCCACTGTTTGAACCATTGTGCGTAAAGGGAAATAAAGCCTTACTTTCCCTACATTCGGACTATTGTGTTCTCTTGAAGTTTGGTCCCCGGTAGGTCCTGGGAACAGTACCCAGACCCCTTACATAAAGACCAAATTCAAAGTTAGAAAAAAACTCTCGTGTCCACCTGACCTGCCCATACCAACCTTGGCCTCTAGGGCGGCGGTGCGACACTACATAGGAGTATCCTTCCATCCCCTTTACCATTTTGGTGGCTCTTCTCTGAACCTTTTCTAAAATTGCTCTATCCTTTTTAAGATACGGCGACCAGAATTGCACACAATATTCAAGGTGCGGTCTAAACCATGGAACAATATAGAGGCATTATAATATCTTTTGTTTTATTTTCCATTCCTTTCCTTATCATACCTAGCATTCTATTTGCTCTCTTGGCCACTGCTGCACACTGGGCCAAGGGTTTTAACATGGTATCCACAATGATGCCTAAATCTTTTTCCTGGGTGGTAGTTCCTAATGTGGAACCTTGCATCGTGTAACCATAGTTTGGGTTGTTCTTCCCTAGGTGTATAACCTTGCACTTGTCCACATTAAATTTCATCTGCCATTTTGATGCCCAGTCTTCCAATTTATCAAGATCCTCTTGCAATTTTCCACAATCCTCTTGGGTTTTAACAACTTTAAATAGTTTTGTGTCATCTGCAAATTTGATAACCTCCCTCGTTATTCCACTTTCCAGGTCATTTATGAATATGTCAAAAAGCAGCGGACCCAGCACAGATCCCTGGGGTACACCACTATTCACCTTTCTCCATTGGGAAAATTGGCCATTTAGCCCTACCCTCTGCTTTCTATCTTTTAACCAGTTCCTGATTCACAATAGTACACTGCCTCCTATCCCATGACTCTTTAGTTTTGCCAAAAGTCTCTGATGAGGGATCTTGTCAAAGGCTTTCTGAAAGTCCAGATACACAATATCAACCGACTCACCTTTGTCCACCTGTTTATTCACTCCTTCAAAAAAACATAACAGATTAGTAAGACAAGATCTTCCTTGTCTAAAGCCATGTTGGCTGTCTCCCATTAGGTCGTGACTATCTACATGCTGAGTAATTTTATTCTTTATGATGGTTTTTCCCGGTACTGATGTCAGGCTCACTGGTCTGTAGTTTCCCGGATCACCCCTGGAACCCTTTTTAAAAATTGGTGCTACATTGGCGATCCTCCAATCTTCAGGTATTAGAGATGATTTTAATGATAGTTCACAGATTACTAATAGCAGGTCTGCAATCTCGTATTTCAGTTCTTTCAACATCCTTGGATGTATACCATCCGGCCCAGGTGATTTGCTACTCTTCAGCTTATCTAATAGTTGTAATACATCTTCCCGATGTATCGATATTTCCTTCAGTTCTTCCACACCTTTAAATACCACTTCAGTCATGGGTAACATCCCTACATCTTCCTCAGTAAAAACTGAAGCAAAGAATTCATTCAGTCTCTCCGCTATTGCCTTGTCGCCTCTTAGTGCTCCTTTAACCCCTTTATCATCTAATGGACCAACTGACTCTCTCACAGGTTTTTTGCTACGAATGTACTTGAAAAGGTCTTTACTTCATGTTTTTGCTTCTGCAGCAAACTGCTTCTCGAATTCTCCCTTTGCCTGCCTTATCAATGCCTTGCATTTGACTTGCCAGTGCTTGTGCTGTTTCCAGGTTTCGTCGTTTGGCTCTTTTTTCCATTTCCTGAAAGATGCTTTTTTGGCAACAACAGCCTCTCTGACCTCACCTTTAAACCATGCTGGCAGTTTTTTGGACTTCCTTCCACTTTTCTTAAAGCGTGGAATACAGCTGGTCTGGGCTTCCAAGATAGTATTTTTCAACAGCCAAGCCTGATGTACATCTTTAACCTTTGCAACTGCTCCTTTTAGTTTTTTCTGAACTGTTTTCCTCATTTTATCATAGTCTCCCTTTCGAAAGTTAAAAGGTAGTACTGTGGATTTCCTTACTATCCCTCCTCCACTAATTAAATCAAAGGCGATCATGCTATGATCACTATTGCCAAGTGGCCCCAACAACCTTATCTCTTGCACTAGATCTGGTGTTCCACTAAGGATTAGGTCTAATATGGCTTCCCCTCTGGTCGGTTCATGAACCAGCTGATCCAAGAAGCAGTCATTTATTTAATCTAGGAACTTTATCTCCCTAGCATGTCCTGACGTGACACTGACCCAGTCGATACCAGGGTATTTGAAATCACCAATTATTATTACTGTGCTGTAACTTTTGTTAGCTTCCTTGATTTCTTTGAGCATTTCATCATCCATTTGGTCATTCTGGCCAGGCGCTCGATAGTACACCCCCACTGCCATTGCCTTCCCCCTTTTACATGGAATTTCAATCCATATAGATTCTACAGCAGATTTTGTTTCCTGCAAAACTTTAATCCTTTCTGACTCAATGCCCTCTCTAACAGAGAGCAACCCCTCCACCAATTTGATCAGCTCTATCATTACGATATAGTTTGTACCCAGGTATCAGTGTCCCACTGGTTGTCGTCCTTCCACCATGTCTCTGATATTCCAATCATATCTAACCTTTCATTTAGTGCTATACAGTATATTCTAACTCTCCCATCTTATTTTTTAGACTTCTAGCATTTGCATACAAGCATTTTAGAGAATGTATTTTATTCATATTAATTTGGCTGTTAGACTTGGGTAATTTGGGATCTTTAAGCTGTCTGCTCCATACTTGAGGGCATTTGGGCTAGTTTACTCTTTTGTGGAACCACTCTGCTTTTGGTAGTATCCTTCAAAGATACATTCTTCCGAACCATCCGCTCTTGGGCGACCGTCAACTTTCCCCTAATATCTAGTTTAAAAGCTGCTCTATCTCCTTTTTAAAGGTTAATGCCAGCAGCCTGGTTCCATCCCGGTTAAGGTGAAGTCCATCCCTTCGGAAGAGCCCCTCCTTTCCCCAGAATGTTCCCCAATTCCTAACAAATCCAAAACCCTCATCTCTGCACCATTGTCTCATCGACGCATTGAGACTCTGGAGGTCTGCCTGCCTTTTGGGTCCTGCGCGTGGAACAGGAAGCATTTCGGAGAATGCTACCCTGGAAGTTCTGGATTTCAACTTCCTACCTAAAAGCCTAAATTTAGCCTCCAGAACCTCTCTACCACATTTTCCTATGTCATTGGCAATGTTCCCTCTAATTTTTTGTAGGTTGTGTGCGCATAAAATATCAGCTGTGTGCAGCTTTTGAAAAAAGGTTAAATTTTTGTGCGCCACATAACACTCGGAGTTATTTACTTTAAAATTTGACTACACGTCAGAATACAGTATGTACACCATATTGCTTTTAATCAAATTAAATGAAAATAGACGATTACTAAATGAAGCGGGAAATTTCTAGTAATTACAATCATAACTTTTAAATTTTAAGACGTCTGTGTTTTCTATCAGAATCAGAGCCGTAATTTTTGTGCGCTCTGTTGTAAAGTATGTGCGCTCGCTTGGTGAGGTGTGTGCGCGCTGTGATAAGGAAGCTTATAGCTCAGGAAGGAGCTATAGAAAAGGTGAAGTGACTCTGAACAAGCAACCTGTCAGTTCTGGTAGAAATAAGAAAACAGAATTTTTCCATAAAAGACTACCAGTCCCAGAATGCACCAGGTTTCCAACAGCCATTAGAGGAGCTGAAGTGGGGAAACGTGTGTTCAATCAAGAGGGCTATGAGGTAATCCCCAAGCACTCATCTCAAAGGGCAGGGCCTGATTCAGCACAGCTGCGCTGTGCTAGGGTGGAGCACTCATCTAAGCAGAATAAAGGTAGAGTTAATTCTCTGTAGAATAATCCTCAGTTTCATCTGGGAGATCCTCAGAATCAGCTTGGATATCCTCACCTTGGACAGCTTCATCATCTGGAGGATCATCAGAAGCAGAAGCCAGAGCGGACGGACAGAGAGGGCAAGAAACCTTTTGGAAGAAAGAAGAGAAAAGCATTTGGGAGGTCTAAAGGAGTCCAGAGCAGTACGTATACTGGAAGGCATTCCAAAGGCAAGCTTACACCATTGGACTGGGGAAAGCCAGAGGAATGGTGCTGCAGAGCTAGGAACCTCCAGACGGTACCTGTGAGGGAGATGGCTGCACTTGGAAGGGACCCTAGGACCCGTGCCAGAAGGTATGTGAAGAGAGACCCAGTGTCCAGGGATCTGGATTGGAAGGCTGGACATAAGAACTGGACTACATACTGGCCAGGCTATTTAGAGAGGAACTCTAACAGCAATGGAAGCTCAGGTATGAACACTGATCTATGCCCTAGCTATACCCTTGAAAGACAGCAGGGAAACAAGTATTCTCCTGAGAGTGCTCCATTGAGAAATTCCTCTGTACCAATCCATGATATTGAACCCATGATTGTTGAAGAAGGGGGAGGGGTTGCAGATGCAGGCTGTGAATACATGGATTGCTCTTTGTCTGAACTCCTTTGGTAATTTTCTGTTACAAAGTACAACAACCATCACAAAGAGATACAAACTTGTTCTTTAATCTACTCAGAAAAGCTTCTGAGTAGGATTTTGAGCCACGCAGTAGAAAGTAAGCCAGCTAAGGGGTTTCAGCTGGATAACTGCTAGCAATTGAGCCTTACCTAATTGCTTGTGAGTTCTGAGGGAATCACTTCTGAGTCTATGTGTGAAGATATAAGAAGTTAACCTGAAAAGAACAGTTTTTCCCTACTTTGTGGGTTTTGTTTGTTGATTAAAGCACTGCTAAGAAAATATTAGCTAGAGCCTATAGAAAAGACCAGTTTGTTACCAACCAGGTCTTCATTCTTTTGATTTGATTGCCTGACAAGTTCAGCTGTTTTCCTGATTTTGTTTTTCTAAGTTTAACACTGAAAGCAAGTATCCTATTTTATGTGCTACCAAGCATATCTGTGTTGGGAGAAATAACCCCATAAATAAATATCTTATTGGCTTTACACTCAAGCACAACTAATTATTGTGAGCGGCTGTGTCTGGAGTGAATGAACTGCATTTCCCACAATCCCTTGCAAATCATATTGATATATGCACTTGCCAAGACTGTGAACATTCTCACCCAGGCACCCGTCTGACAGCGCGCACACGCGCACAGCTTAGAGGGAACAGTGGTCATTGGTACCGACATGTACCAAGACAGCAGACTCCTCCCCAGCACTATCTAAGGCCTTATCTAGGTGGCGCGTGAGGTCCGCTACCTTCGCACCAGGCAGGCATGTTACCAGGCGATCCTCACGTCCACCAGCCACCCAGCTATCTACATGCCTAATGATCGAATCACCAACTATAACTGCTGTCCTAACCCTTCCCTCATGGGCACATGGCCCTGGAGAAACTTCCTCGGTGTCAGAGGGTTTTACATCACCTGGAGGACAGGTCCTAGTTACAGGATCATTTCCTGCCACACCAGGGTGATGCTCTCCTGTCACGTGACCTCTCTTCTCCATGGCAACAGGGATGCTGCCAGACTGGAGGTGGGACTTCAGGACTATATCCCTGTAGGTCTCGTTCTATGTACCTCTCTGTCTTATGCTTTCCAAGTCTGTTACTTTAGCCTCTAGAGAACAGACTCGTTCCCTGAGAGCAAAGAGCTCCTTGCACCTAGTGCACACGTAAGACCTCTCACCAACTGGGAGAAAATCATACATGTGACACTCAATGCAAAAGACTGGAAAGCCCCCATCCCGCTGCTGGACTGCTGTCTGCATCTTAGTTTTAAGTTTATGTTTAGATCTAAGTTCTTTACTTACTAAGGGTAGCTATGGATATTTATACTAATAAAACTATACCTGATACGTGTAATATACCTTGTTCACCTGAAGCTTAACTAATCTCAGGTCTTTAGTGTATGACTGATTTGGGTAATGAGCTTCACCTGAGAGCACCTCCTGTCTTTTAAGATGTGTAAGTACCTATAAAGCTACGATTATCCCAGTACCCTGTCTTGTGCTGCTGAGGTAAGCTATATTCTGATTTGATTTAAATTATAGCTCTTAGCTGTTGCTAAGCTCTAACTTCTTATGAAATTTAGACTACAAGCTCTCTGCTGGGTCTCTGCTGGTTATGAAATGTAACCAGAAAGATCTCCTCTGTTTTAAAACTAAAAGTACTTTGCTGATGCTAGGCCCTGAGTGACTATTAAATGTAAATTACAAGCTCTCTGCTGGGTTCCAAATATAGTAACATAGTAAGTGACGGCAGATAAAGACCAGCATGGTCCATCTAGTCTGCCCAGCAAGATGGCAAGAGTAGGTGCACCTGTCGCTCTGTGCAGGCCACCCCTCCCCATGTTTTTGTTTTTGTTTTTGTTTAGGGGTGAACCCACCACTCCATGTAGGACACCCTTATTTGTTGAGACACTAGATAGTTCAGAAGTTAGATGGTACCGTTTATTTTGCTTTTATCCTGTTGCTGTAAAGGGATCCACTGTGTTTGTCCCATGCCGTTTTGAATTCCATCACTGTGTTTGCCCCCACCACTTCCATCGGGAGGGCATTCCAAGCATCCACCACCCTTTCAGTGAAGAAATATTTCCTGACATTGCCTTTCAATTTACCACCTTGCAGCTTCATGTTATGCCCTCTAGTTTTACAGCTTCCCCGTCTTTGGAAGAGCTTTGTTTGTTCATCATTTCTCTTTAAGTATTTAAAGGTCTGAATCATATCTCCCCTGTCCCTCCTCTCCTCCAAAGTGTACATATTTAGGTCTTCAAGTCTCTTCTCATAAGGCTTCTGACGCAGGCTCCAAATCATTTTGGTCGCCTTTCTCTGAACAGTTTCCAGTCTTTTTACATCTTTTGCAAGATATGGTCTCCAAAACTGAACACAGTATTCCAAGTGAGGCCTCACCAGTGACTTGTACAGTGGCATAAGTACCTCTTCCTTTCTGCTGGTAATCCCTCTTTGTATGCAGCCCAACATCCTCCTGGCTTTTGCCACCGCCTTGTCGCACTGTTTTGCCACCTTGAGATCATCAGAGATAATCACACCAAGGTCTTTCTCCTGAACCGTGCATACCAACCTCTCACCCCCTATCGTGTACTTTTCCCTTGGATTTCTGCTACCCAAGTGCATGACACTGCACTTTTTCACATTAAATCGTAGTTGCCAAGCATTAGACCAGTCTTCCAGCTTTTGTAGATCTTTCCTCATGTTAACCACTCCCTCGGGGGAGTCCACTCTGTTGCAAATTTTTGTGTCATCTGCAAAAAGACAGGCTTTTCCATTCAGTCCTTCAGCAATATCACTCACAAATATATTGAACAGTGCCGGGCCCAGGACCGAACCCTGAGGCACCCCGCTAATCACCTTCCTCTCATCCGAGTGAGCTCCATGTACCATCACCTTCTGTTGTCTGTCAGTCAACCAATTTCTAATCCAGTTTACTATCTTGGGACCCATCCCCAAGCTACTGAGTTTATTGACAAGCCTCCTATGAGGAACAGTATCAAAGGCTTTGCAGAAATCCAGATAGATGACATCCATTGCATGCCCCAGATCTAGTTCCTTGGTCACCCAATCAAAGAACTCAATCAGATTAGTTTGGCAAGACCGTCCTTCGGTAAAACCATGTTGCCTTGGATCTTGCAACCTGTTGGTTTTGAGAAAGTTCACTATTCGCTCTTTCAGGAGCGCCTCCATTACTTTTCCTGCCACCGAGGTAAGACTCACAGGCCTGTAATTTGACACTTCTTCCCTGTCACCACTTTTGTGTAGAGGTACAACATTAGCCATTCTCCAGTCCTGAGGAACGACTCCTGTTTCCAAGGATCTGTTGAAGACATCCTTTAACGGTCCTGCAAGAACCTCTCTGAGCTCTTTCAGTATCCTGGGATGTATCCCATCTGGTCCCATGGCTTTGTCCACTTTCAGTTTAGCAAGTTGTTCTAACACCTCATCTTCTGTGAATGGTGTGGTATCTACTTCATTCTTATTTTTATATTTGGGAGTCACAGCTGGTCCATCTCCAGGATCTTCTTTAGTAAAAACAGAGCAGAAGTATTTGTTTAGCAATTTTGCTTTTTCAGTATCACTTTCCACGAGTCCTTTCCCAGCACCTCTGAGTCCTGCAATTCCAACTCTGATCTTCTTCCTTTCCTGAATATACCTGAAGAAAGTTTTGTCGCCACCTTTAACATCTTTAGCCATCTTTTCCTCTGCCTTTGATTTTGCTATCCTTATTTCTCTTTTTGACTCTTTGAGCTTGATCCTGTATTCATTTCTGTGTTGTTCTGTTTGTAAGCTTTTGAATTTTGCGAAAGCTGTATTTTTTGCCTTTATTTGAGCAATGTAACCAGAAAGCTCTTTTCTGTGTTTTAAATTTAAACTAAAAGTACTTTGCTGTTACTAGGCCCTGAGTGTTCCTCTCCTGCCGGGTTCGGTACACCGGTATCGAGCCCGATTCTTCTTTTTCGGTTTTTGCCCTTCGTGGCTGGCGTTCGTGCCCTTTTTTTCTCTTTTTCCCTGGAAGGCCGGTCCTTTGACGTCGCGGGGACTCTTTTTTTCCCCGATGGCTTCCAGTGGTTTTAAGAAGTGTGAAAGGTGTAAGAAACTAATGTCTCTCACCGACACACACGACTGCTGCCTTCGATGCCTCGGCCCCGACCACGATTCTAAGTCGTGCGGGGCCTGTGGAAAAATGTTTTCCAAGGCACTCCGAAGTCGCCAGCAGCAAAAGGAAAGGCTTTTCTCGGACTCAGCCTCCGGCCGGGCCCGGACCTCGTCTGAGGCGTTGACATCTCGGGATTCCGATCCCGAGCGCCGTCGAAGCTCCTCGGACAGGGGGTCCCCAGACTGGGAACGCAAGAGGAAGAAGCGGTTCGTGAGGGCGTCGTCAGAAGAGGTCCCTGGCTCCTCGAGGGCCAGGTCTAAGATCCCCGACCGTTGCCCCGGGCCTGTGGAACCGGAGAAGCCTGCCAAAGTTCCTCGTGTGGAGCCGGAGTCTGCTGGACATGTAAGCCCCGTAGTCCTCGTGGACTCTCCTCCCAGGGAGCCAACGTCGGTCCCGGCACCACCGGGGCCCGAGTCGGTGGCTGCTGCGTCTCCCGAGCTGAGTCTCAGGATGACAGCCTTGGAGAGCAGAATGTCTGCCTTCATGGAGCAGCAGCGGGCACTGATGGCCAGCCTGTCTGGCGCTTCTGCCCCGACCACCGGGACATCGACATCAAAGTCGACCCCGGAGACCGAGCCGATACTAGAGTCCATCGTGGCTCGGAGTCGACCTTGGTCGCGGTCTCCCTCAACCTCCCGTTTGGGACCGAGGGCGTTGACGCCAGTGCTCCCGGCGTCGGGGCGGGTGCTCCAGGGCCCCGCGGGGTCGGACCCCGACTCTTCCTCGGACGAGTCGGCTTGGAAGACGGAGGACGAGGAGTCCCACGATACCTTTAAGACTCGGTGCGTCCCTTAGGACTTACCGCAGTCTGAACCCCGGAGTAGATCCCCTCCGGAGGACACCCGGTTCTCGGAATTCGTCCGGGATATGGCCACTGCCTTGGCTATTCCGGCGGATCCCGAGGAAGAGCCTCGAGCTGAAGAGCTCGAGGCCCTACAGTATGACTCTCCTCCGAAGGAGGCCTTTACTGTCCCGGTTCCTCCGATGCTGGAACGGCTCCTCTTCCGTATGTGGGAGGCACCGGCCTCGGCGCCGGTTCTTAGCAAGCGAGTCGATTCCATCTATCGACTCCAGAAGAGCCCTGGTTTTCAAAAGGCACAGCTACCACACCATTCCATGGTTGTGGAATCGGCCATGCATCGTCTGAAGAGTCAGAAGATGCACTCCGCGGTGCCTCCGGGCAGGGAGGCCCGAAACCTCGATGGCGTCGGTAGAAAGTGTTTTCAGGGCTCGATGCTTGCCATGTCCAGTCTTACCAGCTGTACATGGGCATGTACTTGCGTGATCTGGCCAAGGAGTTGGCCGGATTCTCTGCTGGTCTCTCCGGGGAACCTTTGCAGAGATTTAAGTCCTTGTCCTCGGGGATTCGGGACTGCTCAAAGTTCATGTCCCGCGCCGCCTACGATGGCTTCGAGGCTTCGGCCCGAGTTGCGGCAGCCGGCATCGCAGCTCGACGCCAGGCATGGCTGCAGTCATCGGACCTCGAGCCATGGGTTCAGGACAAGTTGGTCGATGTCCCTTGCCGAGGTGAAAACCTTTTTGGCAAGCCCATGACCAAGAAGGCTGCTCAGCTCGAGACCGAGCACCTCACACGTACAAGGCTGTCGAGGAAGACCTCTGTCCCTTCTCATAAAAAGAAGGGCTCGGGTAAAAAGCCCTTTTACCCGAGGAAGGGCACTGCCTACAAACAGTACCCACAGTATCAGGCTGCCCAAGCTGCCCCCCAGGGTCAGCAAGCCAAGGGCCAGGGTAATGGGCCCCGTAGGCAGAGGACCCCCAAGCCTCAGGCCCCTGCTACCACTCAGCAGTGTGGGGGCTTTTGACTCCTTGAGCGTAGCCTCTCCTCCACTGCTATGCTCTCCATTTCCACCAACTGCCACCCCCATACTTCCCAGGGGAGCCTCCAAGGCCGCCTCCTGCACACAGCCCTTCTCCATCAGGAGCTTCAGGGTCTGTTGGTGGACAGAGCGGTGGAGCCTGTGCCTCCCCACTTGCATGCTCACGGATTCTACTCCAGGTATTTCCTGGTGCCCAAAAGAACCGGTGACCTTCGGCCCATTCTGGACCTCAGGAACCTCAACAAGTTCCTAGTGAAAGAAAAGTTCAAGATGCTTACTCTTGGAACCCTTCTGCCCTACCTCCAGCAGGGAGATTGGCTATGCTCCTTAGATCTAAAGGATGCATACACTCACATTCTCCAGGACCAAGCAGGAAGTCAGTACTCACATATGAATGACATCGGTGCCGACGGAGCCCTCGTGCGGAGCATTTCCCCAGTTTTCAAAGAAAGCCTTTGGGAATTGCAGCGCGCATGCACGGTCCCCTTCCCGCCCAAGGGTGCCATCTTGCTCAGTCTTCTTTTTTCCGCGGAGCCTGACGGACGTAGTTCATTTTTCCCTGAGGAAAAAGTTGATTTTCTCTATTTTTCTATTTTTTCTCTGGTTCGACGCCGGATCCTTTTCCCGCTCGGACCGATACGCTGGTATCGAGTCCTTTCTCTCTTTTTCGTTTTTTGTCCTTTGTGACTGGCGTTCGCGCCTTTTTTCCCTGGCAGACCGGTCTTTTGACCTAGCAGGGGCCCTTTTTCCCCCCGATGGCTGCCAGCGGGTTTAAGAAATGTGATCGGTGTAAGAAACTTATGTCTCTTACCGACACACATGACTGCTGCCTCCGTTGCCTCGGACCCGATCATGACCCGATGATCTGTGGTCCGTGTGGCAAAATGTCCTCGAAGGCGTTGAGGAGTCAGCAGCACCAGAGGGATAAAATTTTTTCTGACTCCGCGTCCGGCCGGGCCCGGACCTCGTCAGAGGCCTCGACGTCTCGGGACTCCGGCCCCAAGCAGCGTCGGGGTTCCTCTGAGCGGGGGTCTCCTTCGCGGGAACATTGCAGGAAGAAGAAACCCGTGAGGGCGTCGTCGGTGGATGCTCCTGGTTCCTCGAGGGCCAGGTCGCATAGCCCCGATAGCCGTCCCGGGTCTTTGGAGTCAGAGAGGCCTGCAAAGCATCCTCGTGTCGAGATGGAGTCTTCTGGACACGTAAGTGCTGTTGTCCTCGTTGACTCTCCTCCGAGGGAGCCGGCGTCGGGCCCGAGTCGGGGGCTGCTGGGTCTCCTGAGCTCGGACTCAGGTTGACGGCCTTGGAGAGCAGCTTCGCTGCCTTCATGGAACAGCAGCAGGCATTGATCGCCAGTCTCACCGGTGCATATGCCCCGACCACCGGGACCTCGACGTCCAAGTCGACCCCGGAGGCCGAGCCGATCCTCGAGTCCATGCGGGCTCGAGTCTATCCTCTGCCACAGTCTCCCTCGACCTCCCGTTCGGGGCCGAGGTCGTCGATGCCGATTCCCTCGGCGTCGGGGCAGAGAGCATCGGTGCCCGCCCGACCGGAGTCGCTCGATTCCTCCTCCGAGGAGTCGGGCTGGGAGATGGAGGACGAAGAGTCACCCGACACCCATCGGACTCGGTGTGTCCCCTCGGACTCACCCGAGTCTGAACCTCGGAGACTGTCCCCACCGGAGGATACCCGGTTCTCGGACTTCGTGCGGGATATGGCCATGGCCTTGGCCTTCCCCGCAGATCCCGAGGAGGAGCCTCGAGCCGAGGAGCTCGAGGCCCTCCAGTATGACTCTCCCCCGAAGGAGGCCTTTACTGTTCCGGTTCCCCCGATGCTGGAGCGGCTGCTCTTCCGCATGTGGGAGACCCCGGCTTCGACGCCGGTGTTAAGCAAGCGGGTCGATTCCATTTATCGAGTCCGCAAGAGCCCCGGGTTCCAAAAGGCACAATTACCGCACCACTCCATGGTTGTGGAATCGGCCATGCATCGACTGAAAAGTCAGAAGATGCACTCCTTGGTGCCTCCCGGCCGGGAGGCCCAGAACCTGGATGCCCTCGGTAAGAAGTGCTTCCAGGGCTCTATGCTTGCTTGCCGTGTCCAGACATACCAGCTCTACATGGGCATGTACCTTCGAGACCTGGCAAAGGAGATTGCCGGGTTCTCTGCTGGTCTCTCCGAGGAACCTTTGCAGAGGTTCCAGGCCTTGTCCACCAGTATTCGAGAGTGCTCGAAGTTTATCTCTCAAGCAGCCTACAATGGCTTCGAGGCTTCGGCCCGAGTAGCCGGGGCCGGCATCGGTGCCCGCCGACAGGCTTGGCTTCAGTCATCCAACCTCGAGCCATGGGTCCAGGACAAGTTGGTCGATGTCCCCTGCCGAGGTGAAAACCTCTTTGGCAAGCCCATGGCTGAAAAGGCTGCGGAACTCGAGACCGAGACTCTGACCAGGACTAGGCTTTCCAGGAAAACCTCTGCCCCTTCTCAGAAAAAGAAGGGCTCGGGAAAAAAGACCTTTTACCCAAGGAAGTCATCTGCCTACAAACAGTACCCTCATTATCAGGCCTCTGCAGCTCCCCAACAGGGTCAGCAGGCCAAGGGGCAGGGTCAAGGGCCCCATAGGCCGAAGACCCCCAAGCCACCAACACCGGCCCCTGCTCAGCAGGGTGGGGGTTTTTGACTCAAACAGCATAGCCTCTTTTCTTCAGCTGGCTTCTCTCAGCACAGGAGGCCGGCTGGCCCACTTTGCCCACAGGTGGTCAGCCATCACATCAGATACCTGGGTTCTTCACATAGTCCAAAAGGGCTATCTTCTCCATTTTCACCAGGTACCTCCCTCCTATTTTCCAGGGGAGCCTCCAAGACTCCCTCTGCACAGGGACCTGCTCCTTCAGGAGTTGACAGGTCTGCTAAAGGATCAGGCTGTGGAACCGGTGCCCCACCACCTGAGAGGTCAAGGCTTTTATTCAAGGTACTTTCTCGTACCAAAAAGAACAGGAGGCCTCAGACCCATCCTAGACTTGCGAAACCTCAACAAGTTCCTGGAGAGGGAAAAGTTCAAGATGCTTACCCTTGGAATCCTGCTGCCCTACCTCCAGCAGGGAGACTGGCTGTGCTCCTTAGATCTAAAGGATGCGTATACTCACATCCTTATTCATCCAGACCACAGACAATATCTCAGGTTTGTTGTGGGAGGAAACCATTATCAGTACAGAGTACTTCCCTTTGGCCTATCATCCGCTCCCAGGGTGTTCACCAAGTGCCTAGCAGTGGTGGCGGCCTACCTGAGGCTTCAGGGTCTTTTTGTGTTTCCGTACTTGGACGACTGGCTCATAAGGGGCCAATCTTCCCAGGAGGCCAACCAGGCCACCCTTCGCACTGTGGCTCTGCTTCAGCACTTGGGGTTTGTCATAAACTTCGCAAAGTCCACTTTGCTTCCGTCCCAGAACTTAGAATTCATAGGGGCCAGACTAGACACTCTTCAAGCAAAGGCTTTTCTGCCTCTGGACAGGGCCCACAGGCTAATGGATCTGGCCAGCCAGTTTCGCAGCAATTCCCTGGTCTCTGCCAGGCAGTTCCTGAGACTACTCGGCCATATGGCTTCCACAGTCCATGTCACCCCCAGTGCCCGCCTGCACATGCGACCTGCTCAGTGGAGCCTTCGCACTCAGTGGCATCAAGCCACAGGGGGCCTAGCGGACTCAGTGCTGATCTCCGACCTCCTGGTCTCCTCTCTGCAATGGTGGCTTCATCTTCAGAATCTGGTGCTCGGAGTGGTTTTTCAATCCCCTCCGCATACTCAGGTGCTGACAACCGATGCCTCTCTTCTCGGTTGGGGAGCACATTGCCAAGGGACATGTACTCAGGGTCTCTGGACCCCTTGGGAGGCTACTCAACAGATAAACTTCCTGGAGCTACGGGCGATACGCCTAGCTCTGAGAGCCTTCTCCCACCTCGCCTCTCACCAGCCTGTACTGGTCCAGACGGACAATCAAGTTGCCATGTTCTATGTGAACAAACAAGGAGGCACAGGCTCCTTCTTTCTTTGTCAGGAGGCTCAACGGCTGTGCTCTTGGGCTGTCAATCACAGGATCCTTCTCAAGGCTGTCTACCTCCCAGGTCAGGAAAATTACCTGGCAGACAGACTGAGCAGGATACTGCAACCACACGAATGGAGATTGAACCCATTGGTGGTTCAGCAAGTCTTTCTCAAGTGGGGGCTTCCCACCATAGATCTTTTCGCCAGTCCTCTGAACCGGCAACTCCCGAGATTTTGCTCCAGACAACCGCATCCTCTCAGAGTAGCAGCGGATGCGTTTCTGATCTCGTGGTCCACAGGCCTACTGTATGCGTTTCCTCCCACACCACTAGTGTCCAGAACGCTGTTCAAAGCCCTCAGGGACGGGGCTTCCTTGATTCTCATAGCCCCCAGGTGGCCGAGGCAACCGTGGTTCCCGCTTCTGCTACAGCTGGCGGTGGACACACCTCTTCCTCTGGGGTTTCAACACGATCTCCTGTCTCAGGATCAGGGGACTCTCTTGCACCCCAACCTCCAGTCCCTTCATCTGATGGCCTGGCTGCTGAAAGGGTAGTCCTTGCTCCCTTACTACTACCTCGAGAGGTGGAAGATGTAGTCTTGGTCTCTCGGCATCAATCCACCAGGAAATCCTACGCTCTTAAGTGGCGTAGATTCTCCACATGGTGTGCTCAGCACAGTGAGAATACCTTCTCGTGCTTGGTAGCGGTAGTGTTGCAATATTTGCTCTACCTCTCCAATCTGGGCCTTAAGTCTAACTCTGTCCGAGTTCACCTTAGTGCTCTCTCAGCACACCACTCGCCGGTGGACGGCAGGCCTCTTTCCAACCACCCTTTAGTGGCTCGTTTCCTCAGAGGCCTTCTTCTGCTTAAGCCTCTTTTGCGTCCACCGGCCCCTGAGTGGGATCTAAATGTGATCTTACAGCGGCTTACTTGTCCGCCATTTGAACCTATGGCTGCCTGCCCTCTCCGTTTTCTCTCCTGGAAAACTTTATTTCTCCAGGACCAAGCAGGAAGTCAGTCCTCACATATGGGTGACGTCGGCGCTGACGGAGCCCTCGCGGAGCAATTTCCCCAGCTTTCAAAGAAAGTCTTTGGGAATTGCAGCGCGCATGCGCGGTCCCCTTCCCGCCCAAGGGTGCCATCTTGCTCAGTCTTCTTTTTTCCGCGGAGCCCTACAGATGCTGTTTGTGATCACCGCTGAAAAAGTTGATTTTCTCTCTTATTTTTTATTCTTTTTCGGTTAGACGCTGGATCCTTTTTCCCGCCCGGACCCGCTACGCTGGTATCGGGTCCGTTTCTTTATTTTTCGTTTTTTTGTCCTTCGTGACAAGCGTTCGCGCCATTTTTTCCTTTTCACTGGCAGCCCTGTCTTTTGACCTCACAGGGGCCCTTTTTCCCTCGATGGCTGCCAGCGGGTTTAAGAAGTGTGATCGCTGTAAGAAACTCATGTCTCTTACCGACACACACGACTGCTGCCTCGGACCCGATCATGACCCGATGATCTGTGGTCCGTGTGGCAAGATGTCCTCAAAAGCGTTGAGTCGGCAGCATCAACGAGAACGAATCTTCTCTGACTCCGCGTCCGGCTGGGCCCGGACCTCGTCAGAGGCTTCGACGTCCCGGGACTCCGGTCCTGAGCATCGTCAGAGTTCCTCTGAGCGGGGGTCTCCTACCCGGGAACATCATCGGAAGAAAAAATCCCGCGAGGGCGGCGTCGGTGGACGCTCCTGGTTCCTCGAGGGCCAGGTCGCATAGCCCCGATAGCCGTCCCGGGTCCTCGGAGTCAGAGAGGCCTTCGAAACATCCTCGTCTCGAAATGGAGTCGCCTGGACACGTGAGTACTGTGGTTCTCGTGGACTCGCCTCCGAAGGAGCTGACGTCAGGCTCGACGCCGTCGGGGCCCGAGTCAGGGGCTGCTGGGTCTCCTGAGTTTGGACTCAGGTTGACGGCCTTGGAGAGCAGTTTGGCTGCCTTCATGGACCAGCAGCGGGCATTGATCGCTGGCCTTGCCAATGCGTCTGCCCCGGCCACCGGGACGTCGACGTCCAAGTCGACCCCGGAGACCGAGCCGATCCTCGAGTCCATCCGAGCTCGAGTCGATCCTCGGTCGCGGGTCTCCCCTCGGCCTCCCGTTCGGGACCGAGGTCTTTGACGCCGACACCTTCGGCGTCGGGGCGGAGGACATCGGTGCCCGCCCGACCGGAGCCACTCGAATCCTCCTCCGAGGAGTCCGACTGGGAATCGGAGGACGAAGAGTCCCCTGGTAGTTTTCGGACTCGGTGTGTCCCATCGGACTCGCCCGAGTCCGAACCTCGGAGACGGTCCCCCCCGGAGGACACCCGGTTCTCGGACTTCGTGCGGGATATGGCCAAGGCCTTGGCATTCCCCGCGGATCCCGAGGAGGAGCCTCGAGCCGAGGAGCTCGATGCCCTCCAGTATGATTCTCCCCCGAAGGGAGGCCTTTACTGTACCGGTTCCTCCGATGCTGGAACGACTTCTCTTCCGCATGTGGGAGAACCCTGCGTCGGCGCCGGTGTTAAGCAAGCGGGTCGATTCCATTTATCGAGTCCGCAAGAGCCCCAGGTTCCAAAAGGCACAACTACCGCACCATTCCATGGTGGTGGAATCGGCCATGCATAGACTCAAGAGTCAAAAGATGCACTCCTCGGTGCCTCCCGGCCGGGAGGCCCGGAGCCTGGATGCCCTCAGTAGAAAGTGTTTCCAGGGCTCTATGCTTGCTTGTCGAGTCCAGACCTACCAGCTCTATATGGGCATGTATCTCCGAGATCTGGCAAAGGAAATTGCCGGGTTCTCTGCTGGTCTCTCCGAGGAACCTTTGCAGAGGTTTCAAGCCTTGTCCACTGGGATTCGAGAGTGCTCGAAGTTTATCTCTCGAGCAGCCTACGATGGCTTCGAAGCATCGGCTCGAGTAGCCGCAGCCGGCATCGGTGCCCGCCGACAGGCTTGGCTTCAGTCATCCGACCTCGAGCCATGGGTACAGGACAAGTTGGTCGATGTCCCCTGCAGAGGTGAAAACCTCTTTGGCAAACCCATGGCTGAAAAGGCTGCACAAATCAAGACCGAGACTCTGACCAGAAACTAGGCTGTCCATAAAAACCTCTGCCCCTTCTCAGAAGAAGAAAGGCTCGGGGAAAAAGCCCTTTTACCCGAGGAAGGCGGCTGCCTATAAATACTACCCTCAGTATCAGGCCTCAGCAGCTCCCCAAAAGGGTCAGCAGGCCAAGGGATGGGGTAATGGGTCACGTAGGCAGCAGGCCTCCAAGCCCACTACCCCGGCCCCTGCTCAGCAGGGTGGGGGTTTTTGATTCCATCAGCATAGCCTCTTCCCCTCAGCTGGTTTCTCTCAGCACAGGAGGCCGGCTGGTCCACTTTGCCCACAGGTGGTCAGCCATCACATCGGATACCTGGGTACTTCATATAGTTCAGAAAGGCTATCTTCTACACTTTCACACCAGGTACCCTCCCTCCTACTTTTCCAGGGGAGCCTCCAAGACTCCCTCTGCACAGGGACTCTACTCCTTCGGGAGTTGGCAAGTCTTCTTCAGGAACAGGCTGTGGAACCCGGTGCCACCCACCACCTGAGAGGTCACGGCTTTTATTCCAGGTACTTTCTGATATCAAAAAGAACAGGAGGCCTCAGACCCATCCTGGACTTGCGAAACCTCAACAAGTTCCTGGCAAGGGAAAAGTTCAAGATGCTTTCCCTTGGAATCCTGCTGCCCTACCTCCAGCAGGGAGACTGGCTATGCTCCTTAGATCTAAAGGATGCCTATACTCACATCCTTATTCATCCAGATCACAGACAATATCTCAGATTTGTTGTGGGAGGAAATCATTACCAGTACAGGGTCCTGCCCTTTGGCCTATCCTCCCCCCCCAGGGTTTTCACCAAATGCCTGGCAGTGGTGGCGGCCTATCTCAGACTTCAAGGCCTTTTTGTGTTTCCATACCTGGACGACTGGCTCATCCGGGCCCAGTCTTCCCAAGAGGCCACTCAAGCCACTCATCGCACTGTGTCCTCTGGCTCCAGCACTTGGGCTTTGTCATAAACTTCGCAAAGTCCACTTTGCTCCCCTCTCAAGATCTCGAATTCATCGGCGCAAGGTTAAGCACACTTCAGGCGCGGGCCTTCCTGCCTCTGGACAGGGCCCACAGGCTCATGAATCTCGCCAGCCACTTTTGCAGCAATTCCCTGGTCTCTGCCAGGCAATTTCTGAGACTGCTCGACCATACGGCTTCCACGGTCCATGTGACCCCCAATGCCTACCTGAACATGCGACCTGCCCAGTGGTGCCTTCGCACGCAATGGCATCGGGCCACGGGGAGCCTGACGGACTCAGTACAAGTCTCGGACCTGCTGGTCTCTTCTCTGCGGTGGTGGCTTCATCTACCAAACCTAGTACTGGGAGTGGATTTTTTTTTTTTTTTTTTTACCAACTTTATTTAAACACCACGGTCACACAGCAAAAAATACAAACGATACAACAACCCCCGTGTGGGGTGGGTTTCTGATCCCCACCACGAGGAAAAAGTAAGCAACCAACTGGCGACAGGTTTTTACAGTAAGGAAAACAACACCCCCTTACCTCCCCCCACCCCTCCCCCCCCCCCCCCGGAGACAGGGCCACCCCCACACCGGGCGCTTCCCCCCCCCACCACCACAGACTAATCAACCACCATACCAAAGCCCATTCGCCTATACCAACCCTAGCCCGGTGGTGGCAGCATAGTCCACTGTAGGACTTCATTTCCGACTACGGGAGCCCAACTGTTGAATGTATGGATCCCACAGTGATTGGAAGGCCAACCAGCGCGCAGGCTTACCCCGAGCGCTCCAACACTCCTCCCAGCATCAATTGGTGAAAAGTATTCCGCCATTCCCAGAAGGACGGTGGATCCCGATCGCAAAGCCCATCGGCGAAGCAGGGGTTCCCTGGCCACCAAGCAGGCCTTACGTATGAGCAATCTCCCCCATTTACCCTTAGGCGAGGTAAGCCCCAAAAAATCCAGCGTGACAAAGAAAGCATCCCAGCCCACTCTCTGACCTAATCAAATTCTGCATGTAGGCAGAGATCCAGACCAATAAGAACGAAGGACGCCGACAGCTCCACCACATGTGTAAGAGGGTCGCCATTGGCTCCGAGCTCGCGGGCAACTGCCATCCCGCTGTCAGATGGCTCCGAAAGGCCCTCCGTGGAGAAAAATGGGTCCGTGTCAATGCTTTAAAGTGAATCTCTCTCCAACGCACACCTCTCACGTTAAGGAAACCATACGCCGAAGACCTTGCAAAAACAGTACCAGGTGGAACCTCCCTCTGTAACTCGGCGGCCCACGCCCGCTCCACAGAACGGTAATCCGGGGACGGACGAAACTCAGCAAACCGTGTCCGTAAGCGGCAAATGGACGGCAGAAATTCACCCCCCAAATCAAAGAAATCAATTATTTGCGCCGACCTGTCAGCATGGAGCTCCTCCCGCGGCAACGAGGACACGTAATGAAGAAGCTGCCAATATGCGAATGGATGCGACGGGGCTAAGTCGTATTCAACTCGAAGCGTTGGTAAGGACTTGCACTGACCATCCAAATCCACCACATGCCCAACAGTTCTTATCCCCTGCGCAGCCCACACCCGTAAAGTGGCATTCTCCGTGCCGGGGGTGAAATAGGCATTCCCCTGTAAGGGGAGCCAGCTGGATACTTTCCAGCTTCGCCGCCAATAACGATGAAGCTGTCGCCAGGTCTTACGCACAGCACCCAACAGCACACTGTCGGTAATATAAAGCGGTAACAAATGATCTTCGTGGTGGAGGATAGCCAACAAGGAAAATGGGGCCGCACAAGCGGCCTCCACCCGTCGAGGAGTAAAAAGTTCAGTCCCGCCCAGCCAATCCCCCAGGTGCCGAGCCTGACAGGCCAAGGCATAAGCCCCCAAATCGGGAAGTCCCATCCCCCCCTGCCTCCATCTCCCCTGCAACCTGACACACGGTATCCGCGCCCGTGGCCCCCGGCATAAAAAGCCGTTCATCAGACCGTCCGGGCGGGGGTGGTCATGCCGAGGAATCCAAATGGGGAGGATTTGTAACCAGTAAAGAATCTGGGGGAGAATTACCATCTTGATCGCAGCTATCCTACCCGCGAGAGATATAGGGAGGGATCCCCACGAGAGAAACTGATCTCGTAACTTCGTCATTATCCGCTGAAAATTGACCCTATAAAGACGGAACGGACAAGACGTCAAAAGAATTCCCAAGTATAAAAAGGAATCCTCTGCCCACCGAAGAGGGAACACACCGCTCCACGCCCCCCGGACCTCCCCCAGGACATCCAATGCCTCCGACTTCTCCCGATTGATACGAAGGCCCGCAAACTGCCCAAAGTCCCCAAACTCCCGCAAGAGCGCCGGCAATGAAACCTGAGGAGTGGACAAATGGACAAGAAGATCGTCAGCAAAGGCAGCCAGTTTAAAAACTTGCCGACCCATAGTTATACCAGAGATCTCTGGAGACCGCTCCACCCGGCGAATAAGAGGGTCCAAAGACAAAACAAAGAGGAGAGGGGACAGGGGGCAACCCTGCCTAGTCCCTCTCCCGAGAGAAAAGGTCTCCGAAAGCAACCCATTACACAGTATCGCCGCCCTGGGGTCCGCGTATAAGGATTTCACCATTGTACAAAAATACTCCCCGAGGCCATAGCGCGGCAAAAGGTCCTCCAAGTAAGCCCAGCTCACCCTATCAAAAGCCTTTTCGGCATCAAAGCTGATAAGAAGGGTCGGCTGAGCCCGACGCCGTGCCCACTCCAAGGACGCCACAATCCTCCGCAGGTTGCATACGGCGTATTGTTGCCGCACAAATCCGACCTGAGACACATGGACCAACTGGTCCAGGACCGTCGCCAACCGCTCCGCTAAGACTTTTGCTAACAATTTCAAATCAAAGTTGAGTAAAGAGATCGGACGATAGGAAGCTGCGTTCAGGGGATCCTTCCCCGGTTTCGGAATGAGGGTGACATAGGCCTGATTACTACCCCACCGGAAAAAACCCTGGGCTGCACGCCGAGCATGCACAGCCAAAAGAGTCGGAGCTACCAAATCACTCAAGATTTTGTAAACCTCTGCCCCCATCCCATCTGGGCCTGGCGATTTATAGCAGCCTCGCCTTGGCAATAAACAGCCTGCACTTCACTCACCATAATCGGCTGATCTAATTGTTCCTGCTGGGCCCTCGTCAGGCGAGGAATAGGCCAGATCTGCAAAATAGTCTCGCCGTTCGTGAGGGGAGTCCGGCTCAGCAGAGTAAAGTTTCTGAAAAAAGGCCTTAAAGACCGCAGCAATCTGGGGGCTAGACCGATGCAGTGTTCCCTGATCATCTCGCAAGGCCGAGATCAAACGGGAACTCCGGGGGCCCCGCAAGCAGCGGGCTAACATTTTCCTAGGTCTATCCCCCTGGGTATGCAATCTGTACCGGTAATACAACACAGATTTGTGCGCTCGCTGGTGTAAAACCTCATTCAACAACACCTGAGTCTCCATAAACTGTTGCCGATTTGTCACAGTTGGATGTCGGGCGCATACACGGCGCAATGCTGTAACCTCTTTTTCCAGCCGAATAATACGCTCTGACATCAGTCGTCGCCGACGGGCCTGATAGCCGATGATATCACCCCGCAGCACTACCTTAGCAGTTTCCCAAACTAATTCAGGGTCATCCGAATGGGGCCGATGATCAGCTTCAAATTCTTGCCACCGCCGCCGCAGCAGAAAGGAACGAAACTGAGTATCGGTATATAATTCTAGAGGAAATCGCCAAAGGCGTGTCGAAGGTCTCGCGTCTCCCCACCGAAGATCCAACCAGATTAGCGCGTGATCGGAAATCTCTCCCGGTCCTATCCGAGCATCGCTGACTGCCGCAAAAAGGGTACCCGTCACCAAGAGGTAATCAATACGCGCCGAAGATCCGTGGGCCCGAGACTGGTGTGTGAAATCCTTTTCCAAAGGATGCAACAACCTCCAAGGATCCACGAGACCCATAGTGTCACACAGCCGCAACATCGCCCGTGTAGGCTGTCGCCGTTCTCTGGACTCTCCAACAGTCGTGTCCAAATCCCCGTCCATCACTCCGTTAAAATCACCCCCCAAAATTACCGGAGCCTCTGGCAAATTCTCCAATTGAGAAGTCAACCGAGAATAAAGCCGCTGGTCAAAAATGTTCGGAGAGTAAAGATTCCCCAACGTCACCAATTTGCCCTCCAACATTCCATGCAGAAGTAGGAATCGCCCCGATGGATCAAGTATTAACCGAAGAACCTCAAACCTTACACGCCTATGAATCAGAATGACAATACCACCTTTTTTCCCAAGCGCTGGGGCTCCAAAAACCTGCCCAACCCAAGTTCTGCGCAACTACTATGTCTTCTTCCGCCGACTGATGAGTCTCTTGGAGTAAGGCAATATCTGCGTTGTGCCTAGCCAAACCCTGCAGCACCTTTGAGCGCTTCATTGGGCTCCCTAGTCCACACACACATTCCAGGAAATAACTAGCCTCAGAGGACTATAGCTACCATCCAATCCTTCCACAACAGACAATCCCATAGCCTAGGTGAGAACCCCCCCAGCCTGGGGCCCCTCCAAACCCTCCTAGAAGTCGGTAAAAAGTTAGGAAAAGCCACCCCGCACGGGCATGACCATGTCTCCCCCCACCCCCATTCCCTATCCCCCCCCCCTACCCCCCTCCCCCCCCCCCCAGCCAACAAGTGGCCAACTCAGCTTCCACTTCAACACCCCCAGGCAGAATAAACTACCCATTGAGATCACATCGATGCGTCCAGTCTCCCGCACCCCAATTACGTATTGCTCCAGGCCCAAGGGGCCCCGAGCCCCAAAAGGCGGAGCACATCCCGAGCCCAGAGCCCACAAAAAGGAATGCCATCCCCCCCCCCCCCCACCAACAAGCCCCCACCATAAAGGAAAGGCAGTGAGACACATAGGAAAATAGTGTTCCCTCAGGGTTCCCCGGGGCCACACACGCCTCAATAGGAGGTATATCCGCTAAAGTAGGACTACATAACTTAACACAGTAGACACCACAGGGATTGCTTCTAAATTAAATAATGCAGCAATAAGAATGCAATAAGGGCAAAGGTCAGCAAGGCATACAAAATTATCAGGTTCATGTAATACCATATGTAACATTCAAATAAAAATAATAAGAATAATAATAATAAGAAAAAAGAAGAGCTATAATAATAATAAGAATAATAATAATAAGGCAGAAGCCGACCACATCTGGAGAACCCAGGGGTTGGGCCTTCCCGCCCTGCGAGCTACCATGAATGCCCAATCAATATACCTTCCCAAGTTACCAACCAGTGTGGGACCCTCAATTAACCAAGCCCTATAACCAAATGGTAGAGCCCGAGAGATCAATAACTGACCCCATAATTGCTCGCACATACGAAGGGCAGGGGCAGCCCTCCCAGGGCTCAATCACCCTCCCCCCTCGCTCCCAAGACCCGTACGTAATCAATGAGCTACCCACAATTTAGGAGGCCCGCAAAACTCACTAAAACCCCCAATGTCCACTACTCCTCTCCCCCCCCCCAAGCCACCCGCCACGCGGTCTAACCAAGGAGCAGGATCACAAGGAAGAGGGACCCCAGCCTCAAACCGCCCTCCCATCCCCGTCCCAGGCTCGATACCCCTACTACACGACTCTCTGTTTCCCCCCCCCCGCTACCATCCCCCAACCCCAGCGCCCGGCCCAGAGTTGCGACCCAGCCCCTCCCGTGATCAGCCTCCCATCCCTACCCCACCCGTTACCCTGGAGGAAAACAAAAGAAAAGAAAGGGGGGGGGGGGGTCCCCCACCCACTCCCTCTAATTGACCGCAGTAAAAACTAAACGAGGAAAACATTTACCTTATATTAGCAGGTACTACTACATCCCACCACAATAAACCAACCAAAAATTATTAACAGGTAATCATGCCAACAGGCCACACAAATAAAGATGCAACATGTCCAGTCAAAGCCGGCCAGACGACGGGGGCCCAGTACGGGCCTTCGCTCCCCTCCACGCCGGTGATGAAACTGCCGGGTAAACTTCTCCACTCCTTCACTTGCCAGGAACCCACCCAGGGCACTCGCAGGGGCCGGGTAGACAACACCTCCTCTCCACCCGAACGAGGACAGTCCGGGGTCACTAGAAGAAGAATTGGCAGCAAAAGAAATTCACAGGGTTCCCACTAGGCCAGCAGCCCAAAATCCCCAGGCACCGCAAGTCATTAGGAAGAAGACAAACCTGTGACCAGGCCCTCCACAAAATCAAGGGTCAGAGGCAGAACTGCTCCCCTCCAGAACTATACGGTCCACATATGCTGTAGCCTCCTCCGGCCGAAGCAAAGACCCGATGTGCTCCACCATGGAATATGTGCAAGCGGGCGGGATATTGCACAGAGAACTTAATTGCAGCCGCAAGTAATTTGGAACAAAGAGGGGCATATGCTCTGCGCCGCTGGCTAAGGGAAGCAGAATAGTCCTGGGCGATCCGCAGGGTAAAATTATCACAGGTAAGGCCATTCCGCCGACGGGCAGCCCGGAGGACCGCCTCCTTCTGAGGGTACTGAAGAAACTTAGCCAGGACTATCCTCGGCCGGGCATCTCGGGCCTGCTTGTTCCCCACGCGGTGGACCCGCTCGAGCAACAGGTCTCCACTCTCCAGGTCTCCCTCCAAGAGGCGGGGAAGTAAGGTTTCCACATAGTGCTTGAGTTCTCGATCCGCTACGGTTTCGGGAATACCCAACAACCGCAGATTGTTCCTCCTCGAGCGGTTTTCCAAGTCGTCGAGCTTAGCAGCTTGTGCCGATACTTGGGCTTTCAGCGTTGCCAGCTCCTGCGTCGCAACTTCAATAGAGTCCTCCGCTCTCCCAATACGCTCCTCGGCCTCCTGGATGCGGCCCCCCAGAGCCCCCGTCAGCGTCTGAAGGTTGTCCATCTTCTCGTTGAGGGCTGCAAATTGGGCCGACAACGCCTCAGCAACTGCCGCCGAAACCTCCTCCAAGAAGGCCGGAGAAGCAGGGGAGCGCGGCATCACATTCCCATCGGCCATCTTAGTTGCAGAAGCCACACGCTCCTTCTCCCGCCGGGTGGATTTTGCTGGTGCCGCCATCCGAAACAGAGCACCACCACCCGTTGGCCCGTAGCGATACTCTTAACGGGGGGGGGGGGGGCAACCACCGATTACAGCCCCAAGCTACTCAGCCTATGCTTAAAATCTGCCGGTTAGAGGCGCGGGGGACCGGAGCACATGCAGCACACGTCTGCTGTCCTCACCGCATCACGTGATCTCCCTGGGAGTGGATTTTTAATCTCCTCCTCCTTCTCAGGTACTAACAACCGATGCTTCTCTCCTGGGATGGGGAGCACATTGCCAAGGGACATGTACTCAAGGCCTCTGGACTCCTTGGGAGTCTGCGCAGCAGATAAACTTCCTGGAGCTCAGAGCCATCCGCCTAGCTCTGAGAGCCTTCTCCCACCTCACTTCTCACCAGTCTGTACTGGTCCAGACGGACAATCAAGTAGCAATGTTCTACGTGAACAAACAAGGAGGCACAGGCTCCTTCCTTCTCTGTCAGGAGGCACGACAGCTGTGCTCTTGGGCAGTCGGCCACGGCATACTCCTCAAAGCGGTCTATCTCCCAGGTCAGAAAAATTACCTGGCAGACAAACTAAGCAGGATCCTCCAACCACACGAGTGGAGATTGGATCCATTAGTGGTTCAGCAGATCTTTCTCAAGTGGGGACTCCCCACCATGGATCTGTTTGCCAGTCCTCTGAACCGGCAACTACCCAGATTCTGCTCTCGACAACCGCATCTTCTCAGAGTAGCGCCGGATGCTTTTCTGATTCCATGGTCCACAGGCCTCTTCTATGCCTTTCCTCCCATGCCGCTGGTGTCTCGAACGCTCTTCAAAGTTCTCCGACAAAGCCTCGCTGATCCTAGTGGCTCCCCGGTGGCCGAGGCAACCTTGGTTCCCGCTTCTAATGCAGCTGGCGGTGGACACTCCTCTTCCTCTGGGGTTTCAACCCGATCTCCTGACACAGGACCACGGGTCTCTCCTACACCCCAACCTCCGGTCCCTTCATCTGATGGCCTGGCTGCTGAAAGGGTAGTCCTTGCTCCCCTCCTGCTGCCTAGGGAGGTGGAAGAGGTTGTCTTGGCCTCCAGGCGGCCCTCCACCCGGAAGTCCTACGCTCTTAAGTGGCGTCGCTTCTCCATGTGGTGTGCTCAGCAGTCTGAGAATCCCTTCTACTGCTTGGTGGCAGTGGTCTTGCAATATTTGCTTTACCTCTCCAATCTGGGCCTTAAGTCCAACTCTGTCAGAGTCCACCTCAGTGCTCTCTCTGCACATCACGCACCGGTAGATGGCAGGCCTCTTTCCAACCACCCTTTGGTGGCTCCTTTTCTCCGAGGCCTCCTTCTGCTTAAGCCTCCTTTGCGTCCACCAGCCCCTGAATGGGATCTGAATGTGGTCTTGCAGCGGATTACCTGTCCGCCCTTTGAACCTATGGCTACCTGCCCTCTTCGTTTTCTTTCTTGGAAAACCTTGTTCTTGGTAGCCCTTACCTCTGCTAGGCGTGTTAGTGAACTGCAGGTCCTAGTGTCTGATCCTCCTTACACTAGGTTCTACAGAAATAGGGTGGTCTTACGGACTCACCCTAAGTTTCTTCCAAAAGTGGTTTCTCCTTTTCATCTCAACCAGGAGGTGGTTCTTCTGACCTTCTTTCCCAGGCCGCACTCCAGCCGGGCTGAAATGGTCCTGCATACCCTGGACTGTAGGAGGGCCTTGTCCTTCTACCTTGACCGTACGCGGGAGCATAGGAGGGCTGTTCAGCTCTTCGTTTCTTTTGACCCCAATAAATTGGGGCTACCTGTCTCCAAGCGTACTTTGTCCATTTGGGTAGCTGACTGTATCGCCTGGGCTTATGGGGCAGCCGGCCTCTCGTTGGAGGGTCGAGTCACGGCTCATCGTGTCAGGGCGAAGGCTGCGTCAGTGGCTCATCTCCGCTCTGTTCCGTTGGCAGACATCTGCCAGGCCGCTACTTGGTCTTCAAGCCAGACGTTTGCAGCCCATTACTGCCTTGAGAGGGAGTCCCGCAGGGACAGTGCTTTCGGACAGGCAGTACTCCATAATCTCTTTGGGGTTTAGGCAACTCCTCCCTCCGACCCTGGTGTTGGGCTACCGGTCGGGGGCGTTCTCAGAGAAGATTTCTTCCTTCTGTGCTGACAAGCTAGAGGGAGCTCTTTTTTCCGCTTGGGGTCTCCGGTAGCCTTAAGCTGGGGAGTCCCATATGTGAGGACTGACTTCCTGCTTGGTCCTGGAGAAAGAGTAGTTACTCACCTATAACCGGTGTTCTCCAGGAGCAGCAGGAATCAGTCCTCACAACCCTCCCTCCTCCCCTTGGAGTTGCAGTCATGTGATTTGTTTTTGCTAATTTTTTGCTGTCTTAGCTATGTCATCAGACTGAGCAAGATGGCAACCTTGGGCGGGAAGGGGACCGCGCATGCGCGCTGCAATTCCCAAAGGCTTTCTTTGAAAGCTGGGGAAATGCTCCGCACGAGGGCTCCGTCGGCGCCGACGTCACCCATATGTGAGGACTGATTCCTGCTGCTCCTGGAGAACACCTGTTACAGGTGAGTAACTACTCTTCCTCATTCATCCAGACCACAGACAGTACCTCAGGTTCATTGTGGGAGGAAACCATTATCAGTACAGAGTGCTGCCTTTCGGCCTCACCTTCGCCCCCAGAGTCTTCACTGAAAGAAACCGTACTTTTGTTTCAAGTGATAGTTATGTAAGTTATTTTTCAGATCTCTTTGATTCTGTTTCTTCATTTTGGAATTCGTTATCCAGGCCTTTGCAAGGCATGTTAGCATCATTACTTGGCTTTTTGGGGATTCTCATTCTAGGAGTATTAATCCTCTATGTAATATCAGCCTGCTGTAAGAAATCAGTGGAATCACTGACCCCTACAATGATGTTACAGATTGACCCAGAATCTAGTTTTAATTCCACTTTAATGGCAATGTCTGAGTTTCCTTACTTTGGGAATGATTCTTTACAGAATCAGAGGAGGGACTGAAAGTAAGCTTGTCTGTACAGGGTGGTGTACACAACCAGACTGTCTAATAAAACCTGAGAAAGAGTTACAATTGTTCAAAACTTTGCTTAGAAATAAACTTCATATATTTGCTTACTAAGTAGGTGAAGAGCTACAAGTCCTGTAAGCTATGTGAAATAAGAAAAAGGGCAGCTTGTCCTCCAGTCTTTGTCTCAAGGTTACCAGATATCAAGCAGTCAGCAGTACACTTAATATCTACAGTTATGTCTTGGAATACATGTATGTCTCCTCATACTGACCTATGTTGATTAGAAATTGACCTATGATGTTATGAATACGTAATACCTGACGTAGAACAATAAAGTGAAATTATGCTGTATCATCCAAAAGAGCCTTATAAATAAAGTAAACCATAGCTAATAGTTAGAGTAAACAGAACTTGTTTCTATTTGTTTCTCTCCCAAAGCTTTGGTATATCTATATCTATATATATAGAAGTGTGTGGTATTTTATTGCTGTCTTATAGATTTCCTTCTCATTGCTTTGAGTGTGGTTTTCCGTTACTCCAAGAGCCCTGCAGTGTTGCTGGTGAGGGGGGCGCAGAGTATCTTTCATTCACAAAGTGCCTAGCAGTGGTGGCGGCCTACCTGAGAAATCAGGGAATCTTTGTCTTCCCCTATCTGGATGACTGGCTCATCAGGGGTCAAACAAGTCAGGAGGCAAATCAGGCCACCCTCAGGACTATTGCTCTTCTACAACGCCTGGGGTTTGTCATAAACTTCGCAAAGTCCACTTTGCTCCCTTCCCAGAACTTGGAGTTCATAGGGGCGAGGTTGGACTCTCTCCTGGCAAAGGCATTCTTACCAGAAGACAGAGCCCACAGGCTGAGAGCCTTGGCAAATCAATTTCTTTGCAAGTCCCTGGTCTCCGCCAGACTCTGCCTGAGGCTTCTGGGCCACATGGCTTTGACAGTGCATGTGACCCCCAATGCCAGGCTTCATATGAGGCCTGCACAGTGGTGTCTTCGGGCTCAGTGGTCACAGGCCACAGGCAGCCTCAGACAGGATAAGGGTGTCCAGACCGTTTCTGCACTCCCTCAACTGGTGGCTGTACCCACCCAATCTACTGAAAGGTGTACCTTTTCAGATTCCACGGTACACAATAGTGATGACAACAGATGCCTCCCTGCAAGGCTGGGGGGCTCATTGTCTGGGCAAGTGCACCCAGGGCCTCTGGTCTCCCTGGAAACTGCACAGCAGATCAATCTCCTAGAACTCAGAGCTATTTGATTAGCACTCAGAGCTTTCACTCCTACCCTGGCTCACCAGTCTGTCCTGATTCAGACAACCAAGTTGCCATGTTTTATGTGAACAAACAGGGCGGGACTGGGTCCAGGATCCTTTGTCGGGAAGCTCAGGACCTTTGTGCTTTTGCCCTCAAGCACAACATGCTTCTCAGGACTGTGTACCTTCCAGGCCAGGACAACTACCTGGCAGACAGATTAAGCAGGATACTGCAGCCCCACGAGTGGCAGCTGCATCCTTCAGTAGTTCAGAAGATCTTCCTGAAATGGGGTCTCCCTTTGATAGATCTCTTTGCCAGCCCCATGAACAAGCAGCTGCCAAAGTTCTGCTCCAGACAACCACATCCTCTGCGGATAGCAGCGGATGCTTTTCTGATATCTTGGTCTCAGGGCCTCCTCTATGCGTTTCCTCCCACGCCCTTGGTGGCCCGAACCCTGTTCAAGATACTCCAGGACAAGGCCTCGGTCCTGCTAGTAGCTCCCAGGTGGCTGAGACAGCCTTGGTTTCCTCTTCTGCTTCAACTGGCAGTAGATCCTCCACTGTCTCTGGGGTTGCAACCCGACCTTCTCACACAGGACCAGGGTTCCCTTCTGCACCCCAATCTCAAGTCTCTCAATTTGATGGCCTAGAGGCTGCAAGGGTAGTTTTGGCTCCCTGGGGCCTACCTCAGGAAGTTGAGGAGGTTGTCCTAGCCTCTAGGAAACAGTCCACTAGGAAAACCTATGCTCTCAAGTGGAAGAGGTTTTCTGTGTGGTGTCACCTACGTACAGAGGATCCTTTCTCCTGTACTGTGCCAGTAGTACTTCAGTACTTACTGCACTTATCCAATCAGGGACTTAAGTCCAATTTTGTTTGGGTCCACCTCTCAGCTCTAGCAGCTCACCACTCTTTGGTGGAGGGACATTCTCTATCTGGTCACCCCTTGGTGTCCTGCTTTCTTAGGGGCTTGCTTTTGCTCAAGCCTCCCATCAGTCGTCCTGCCCCTGAGTGGGAGTTGAATGTGGTCTTGCAGCAACTGACTCGCCCACCTTTTGAGCCGATGGCTACTTGTCCACTGCTCTTCCTCTCCTGGAAGACACTCTTCCTAATAGCCCTTACCTCGGCTAGGCGAGTAAGTGAGCTTCAGGCCCTGGTCTGTGACAGGCCTTACACCAGAATTTATAGGAACAGGGTAGTCCTCAGGATTCATCCAAAGTTCCTCCCTAAGGTTGTCTCCTCTTTCCACCTCAATCAGGAGGTGGTTCTTCCAACATTCTTCCCTAGGCCTCATGCTAGCCAGGCTGAAGCAGTCCTGCATACCCTGGACTGTAGGAGGGCCTTATCCTTCTACCTTGACCGTACGCAAGGACATAGGGCTACTCAGCTCTTCGTTTCCTTTGACCCCAATAAGTTGGGGTTGGCTGTGTCCAAGCGTACCTTGTCCATCTGGGCAGCTGACCTTCCTTTGCAGGGTAGGGTCATGGCCCATCGTGTCAGGGCAATGGCTGCCTCAGTGGCTCATCTCCGCTCTGTGCCCTTGGTAGACATCTGCAGGGTTGCAACTTGGTCTTCAAGCCAGACTTTTGCAGCCCATTACTCTCTGGAGAGGGAGTCCCGTAGGGACAGTGCTTTTGTGGCCAAGCAGTACTCCGGAATCTCTTTGAGGTTTAGGCAACTCCTGCCCTCTGTTGGGCTACCGGTGGAGGTTGTGTCCTTGAAAAGCCTTTCTTTGTTGCTGAGACTAGAGGGAGTTCTCTTGTTCAGCCTAGTTTCCTCGGTAGCCCAGAGCTTGGGAGTCACCCATATGTGAGGACTGACTTCCTGCTTGGTCCTGGAGAAAGAGTAGTTACTCACCTGTAACAGGTGTTCTCCAGGAGCAGCAGGAATCCGTCATCACAACCCTCCCTCCTCCCCTTGGAGTTGCAGTTGTACATAGTTTATTTTTTCATTTTTGAGTGCTATTCTTAGCTATGTCATTTGACTGAGGTAAGATGGCACCTTAAGGCGGGAAGGGAACCGCACATGCGTGCTTGCATTCCCAAAGGCTTTCATAGAAAGCTGGGGAAATGCTCCGCTGGGGCTTCATCGGCGCCGATGACACCCATATGTGAGGACTGATTCCTGCTGCTCCTGGAGAACACCTGTTACAGGTGAGTAACTACTCTTTATATATGCCATGAACAGGAAATGGTGGAAGTATGAGCCACAGAGATGGAAGGGCTAAGGAGACTTTCGTCATCAGGCATTTTATAGCATTTTATAGCATTTTAATACAAGTCTGGCATTTTATTTTGTATGAGCATTTGTGCTCGGAACTTTCCAAAATTTCTTCTTCCCTGGTCTTCTCTCAGTATATCTTCCAAAATGTAGTGTTTGTTATGTTGTATTCTACTTTGCTCTGTTTTCTTTGATTTGAAAGTGTGGCTTATAAATGCTAATGTTGAATATCAAACTGTTGTCCCTGTCCTTGCATATAGCCTTATGAGACACGTGGGGTGTGGTTTGGTTTTGTTTCTTTTTTTTGTTTAACTTTCAGCTTTGTGTTGGAGTGACAGCTTGATCTAATCGGCTCCAATTCTCCACCATGCTCCCACATCTTGTCTAAAATACTACTCTGTTCTAGGATCCTGTTCCCCCTTTTTTTTTTTTTTTTTTTTTTTTTTTTTTAGTGCCATCAAGTCGGTGTTGACTCATAGTGATCCAGCTATCTGGGTTTTCTTGGCAATGTATCACCAGAAGTAGATTGCCAGCCTTTTCTTCCCCTCTAACAGATGCAGTGTTGTATCCTCTCACATGCTGGCTTGACGGGCAGGGGCCTAGCCCCCACAACCCTTTTCTTTACACCTTTTCTGAAGCTATATGTTAAAAATGTTGGTGCAACATAATATACTCTTACCATACAAGTATTTCTGAAAATGCTACCATCCATACCTGTCATTTAAGGCCTTCACCTCAATCTTGCCAAAACCACTGCCATCTGGTTCCCCCACGGTCATCCCTCCCCCTGTCTAGCTCCGTCCCTTTCCAACACTCCCATATCCTTGGTCACCACTTTCCGCTATCTCGGTGTCCTCTTTGATTCAGACCTTTCCTTTCATGCTCATATCTCTTACATTACCAAAACTTCTTTTTACTTCTTACGTCAAATTTGCGCTATTCGCTCCTTCCTCTCCCCCTCCGCTCTCTCTACTCTTCTTCTCTCTCTAGTCATGTCCTGGGTCGATTTTTCTAATTCTATCCTAATCGGCCTGGCCTCCTCCCATCTTCACCGTCTTCAGAGAATCCAAAACACCGCAGCTCGCCTTCTTTCTCATTCATCTCCTTATCACCATACAACCCCTCTTCTTATCCATCTACACTGGTTACCCGTTCCCTTTCGTTCCCAATATATACTACTCACCCTGGTTCACAAGGCCCTACACACCAGTACCCCACAATATTTAGCTGATCTTATTCACTTTCAACCCCCAGACATACCCCCTGCTCATTCCATTTAAACCGTCTCACCCTTCTCCCCCCCCCCCTTCTGCCGCCCATCTTCAATCCACCCGCTCTTCGGCTTTTTTCTTTATAGGTCCTGCACTTTGGAACTCCCTGCACACTTCCCTCCGCCTAAAACCCTGTCACGCAGCATTCAAGCAACAGCTAAAAACACACCTTTTTTCCTAGCCTTTAACCTCCCCACCTCCCCTCCTTCCTTATAGCTCTACTCTCTTCCCTCTATTGTTCCTCAGCCCACTCTGCTTTTATAAATTGTAATTTCTTTTCCTTTTCTGGCCTGTGCCTTACTTTTATTGGTTTTTATTTATTGTAAACCGCTCTGATTTTATTTTGAAGAGCGGTCAATCAAGTTTTAATAAACATAAACATAAACATTATACCAACTTGACTTCTCGTCAGATCATTTGTGCCCAAGTGGTCTATGCATCCATCTCCATTCAACAATTTAAGTGTGATTTTATTCTGACTAGCTGGAGATCCCTGATAGGCCTTTGCTTTTCTTGTCGTCCTCCAAGTCTCCCTCAAAATAAACTTCTCTGATTATCTGATTATCATAGGTATCAGCTCTATGAATGCTCTGGGTGTTTGTGCAACCCTAATATTCAGCAAACTCCTTCACTGTCCAGGGTGTTTTAATTTATGGTGTTTAGAACCTATAATCTTTTTTTGAAAAGTTGGCTCCTGTGACTGATCATGCTTTCTATCATAAAGAATCTGCCAAGAGACTAGATTTGTGCATATGCAGTTATTTCACAAATAAATCACAACATTAAAGTAGACTGATATGTTACAACAGACACAATTTAAAATCTGCACAATTTTAAAATTATACATTCTCTCTCTTTGGGTTTAAAATGTTATAGACGTTAGTGAATTCACTAACGTTTTGTGCATACGAATTTTATAAATCTGTTAACTGTCACAATTTAATGAAAGGTAAGTTTATGGGATGCTTCATATTCAGTTATAAACCTTGCCAGCAGGAAGTGTGAGATTTTAACTTTTTTTTTCTCTTGATTCATTTGCTGGCTTTGGAAAAATTTATGAAAAAAAAAATTATTTTTATGTAAGTAGCATACAAAAGGGCCTTGCTTGGAAAGGAAATTGTTATAATTACAAGTAAAGACAAGATCAAGTTTACATTACTGGAAATGAACATCCCTTAAGACTAACAGTTTGGCAGGGTATTATCGGCATGAACCTTCAGTAAGCAAATTTAGGCATAAATTAAGTTGAGTCATTTAGTCTAACAGTAATTACTGATGGGAAATTTTCTTTCAGGTCAGTCACATCAGCATACTTTTAGCAAAATGTGTAGAATGTTTGGTCTCTTTAAAAACAGTTCAATAGTTCTTATTTATAGCAAATTTTTGCTGAATGTTATTTATAAGAAGAGATTGTTAGACGTTTGTGTGATTTAATAATGCTATCTTTGGTAATATTTTGTTAGCTGCCAGGAGCTGTTTTGTACTAGCAGGTTCCTTAGCGTCTCTCCAGGCTAGTCCTGAACCTTTTGGGTCTTGCTCCTCCTCCAGCAGCTTGGAGACTGAGAAACGTCACTTCTTTTGATGTCACCGGTATAAGTACCCCGGATCCGCCTCCTGACATCAGTATTCTCAGTCTCCAAGCAGCTGGAGGGCTGGTGAGCCCAGAGATAGGGCTCACTTAGAGGAGCAATTAAGCAGTGGGGAGTAGATGGTAGAGATTTGAAGGATTTCAAGCTTTGCTGGGGGAAGAGAGTTGAAATTGTAGGCTGAGTTAAAAGAATATGGAATATATAAAGCTACACAAAATGGTGTAATAGAATTTTTTGTTCTTATCAGCACTTGGTGGAGTACAGAGAACCAGAAACATCTGAAAAGTATGAGCATTTTCCACTGGAGTACTGCAGATTTCATCAATTTGATATAACTTTTATATCCTTTTCTAAAGATTATCCTCCCTCAAAATCATACAATAAAATAATTATAAATAAACCACATATGTTAATATCTTAACACATTTAAAATGATATACAATCAAAATAGATTATTGTAACCAACATCATTTTAGCAGGAGTCCAAAAAACTAAACATCTGAGTTCTGTGCATCTTTTAGATCCAAGAGCAGTGCAATTTACAGTTCAGGCACTGCACCTGTAAAGTGTTTTTGTGTGTTGATGAAAATGTTCTTTCTAATAAAATGGTCATCTAATTGACATTCCTGGTAGGGATATATTGAATAATTCAATGAACGAAATACTTTGGAGTCCTATTGATTTTTCCTCTCTAAATAATTGTAACTTTATCACTCTATATATATATTTAACTACTTTTATACTTGTATACTGCCTTATCAGAATGTCAAGGTGGTTAACAGATTAACAAGAACATTGAACTTACATATGAACAAATGAAATTAAGGAACAATATGCATATTGCTAGAGAATCAATGTGGATGAGTGGGGAGGGGCAGAACAAGAGAATGCAAATGACTAAATTATATAGTGTGCTCAGAATAGCTAAGAGTAAGGGCGCGGGCAGGGTCCTGGCACCCGCGGGTAATCCTGTGTGGGACCTGTGCGGGACCCTGCACGCGCCTCGTTAGTGTGGTGGAGGGGGGGCGGAGGCGGGAGTGCTGACTGGTTGGACGTCGATGCGTCCTTTAAGCTGATTGGATCCCCCGCGTGAGCATGCGCGGGGGATCCAACGGTTGGCGTGCATGTACTCAGTGCTGCGGCTGCTCCTGAGCACATGTGAGGGAGACGGAGAGGAAGCTCAGCTCAAGCTTCGCTAGAGTGGTGGTGTCCTTTGGCGGTGTTTTGTCGGGGCCCAGGAGACCGGAGGCTGCGGCGGAGTCGGCGATCTGAGGTCGGACGGCAGAGTTGCTGTGTCTTGGTGCAGAGCTGCGGCGAGCGGGTGGCTTTTCGGGCCATTTGGGGGGCCTTGACGCAGCAGTCCCGGGTAGCACATGGGCCGGTATTCTGAGCAGGCGAGTTGGGGCTGTGGGCGTAAGGGGAGGAAGAAAATTGAGCACGCATGGATTTTGGATTCAGCAGTTTAAGGGGGACAACGGTAGGGGTTTAAAAAAAAATAAAATAAAGGGGAAGCTGCATAATAAAAATACATTGTAAAACAAAACCAGATAGATAGGATATTCTGGTGGAAAAAACTTCTTTAGTTATTAAAAAAAAAAAAAAAAAAAAAAAAAATAGATAGAAAAGGATGCCTGCAGGGAGTGGATGCGGTGGTCGGGGGCAAGGGTCCAGCAGACCTGGGAGTTGCCGAACAGTCGGGAGTCCTAAGGGGCAGGGGAGTGATGGTGGAAGGAAAGGTGGCCGCGCAGTGAGCCCTTCCTTTATGCAGGGTGGGGAGAGGGCCAAGCAGTCAGCTGGTGTGCGTGGTAGGTCCGGGGTGGCGGCTGGCAGGTCAAGGGGGGGGCTCATGGGCCAGGGGACAGGGACTTGTGTGCATGCCTAGTGCGGGGGGTGTTCAGGATGAAGCGTCAGCCCTGCCAGCGGTGGAAGGGGGGGCGGGATGGTTCCCAAGGGGGGTTTCTTCCCATCACGTAAAGGGATGGAGGGGGGTAGTGGGCATGGGGTGGGAACCCCGGTGCCCTCTGGGATGGGTGTGAGTGAAGGTTCGGTGGGCAGCGCGGGTCCATGGGTGGTCAGAGGTGGTGCCAGGGGGTGTTTGCCCTCCATGGTATGGCGCGGTGGGGGCTCTGGGCTATGTTTCCGTAGGGCAGCAGGGTGCATGGGATCAGTGGTTGCGGGGAGGACAAGGCTCCGTCTGCTGCCGATTGGGTGGGAGCGTGGCAACCGGCGTGGTCTGGGGTTTTTTTCCCCTTCCCCTTTTCCTTTTGTTTCACCGCAGGTGCCTTGGATGGCGTCACCGGGACCTGTGCACGAGGCAGTTGGACGACGGCTGGTGACTATGGACGTCCAAACCACGGAGCCGCTTCGGGATCAGGTTGCAGGAGCGGAGGCACAAAGTGTGATGGAGCAGCGGTCAAAAGAGGATACGGCGCAGGTGGTGATTCCACCGGCAGTGATGGATGTGGGGCCCACAACAGTGAGGGGTGAGTTGCAAGGGGGCAGGGGGTGAGGGGAGTGGCAAGCGAGTTGTGCGGTTGGGTAAAGCGAGCAGGAAGAGGAAGCATACGTGCAGGCGGCGTTGGAGTTCAAGTCGTCGTCGTCATCTTCGTCGTTGGGTTTGTTGGGGTCCTCCTTGGGGGGGTAATGAAAAGGGGATGGAGGCACGAGATGGGGTTGCAGCTGCGAGTGGTGTTTCGGTTTGGACTGCGAATTTCACGACTCTATCGGAGTTTTGGGAAGGGGTTCCGAAGAAGCTGAGATGCAGAATTCGCAAGCGGAGATACATAGATATATTCCGCTTGCTTGAAGGTCGTAAGCGGTCAGGGGAGAGCAGGAAAAAGCGGAAGGAGGATGAGAAGGCTGGCAGGATTCAGAAGGTGTCTAGGACCGTTGTGAATTGGGTATGGACCTTTTTGCGGTTGGCTAGTGTGTGGGGGCAGCATTACCCGGGACAGCAGGGGATGTTGCTGGCATATGCGGATTCGATCTTAGAAGCATCACAGACCCACGATGGGTGGTCGTGGCTTAATTATGATGAGAAATTTAGAGATAACATGGAAGAAAACAAGTCGTTAACTTGGGGAACACAGGACATCAACTTGTGGCTCACCCAGATGTCAGGGCGGCGCCTGGGGGAGGTGGGGGAAAAGGCGGGTCAGTGTTCAATGCGGGGGCGAGTCGTTCCTTTCGAGGTGGCGGAGTGGTATCGCCCGTCAGGATGCTGTCAGGCGTGGGAGGGGATGTATGCTGGCGGTTCAATAAGTCTTCCTGTCCGTTTCTGGATTGCAAGTTCTGGCACGTGTGCTCAGCCTGTGGAGGTGGACATTCCGCAGCAAAATGCCTTAAAAAAAAAAAGTATGGTGTTGCCCTCCTTGCTGGCCATTAAATAAGGGGGAGGTGTTTTGAGGTGGCACCTCTGCCAATAAGGGTCAAGGTATTGAAGGAGTGGCTTCGTTTTTAGCCGAAGCCAAAGGTTGGGAAAATGTTATGGTTGGGGTTTCAGTTTGGTTTTGTTATACCAATTCCGGGTGTGGTAGCGGACGTGGCTGCGAGGAATTCTCCATCTGTGTGGAGGTTTGCTTCGGTGGCCCGGGAGAAGTTGGTGGTTGAGTTGGTGGTAGGTAGGGTTGCGGGGCCGTTTGCGCAGCCTCCCTTTCAGAATTTTGTGGTATCCCCTGTTGGGATCATACCAAAGAAGGAACTGGGGAAGTTCCGGATGATCCACAATCTGTCGTTTCCAGGCGGTGCTTGAGTGAATGATCACATACCGCGCAAGTGGTATACGGTGCGTTATGCATCTTTTGATCGGGCAGCAGAGTTGGTCAGGAAAGCAGGGCATGGTGCACTGATGGCTAAGGTCGATATTGAGGCAGCGTTTCGTTTGTTGCTGGTGCACCCCACGTCCTTTCGTCTGTTAGGTTTTCGTCTGGACAAAGGGTTTTATTTTGACAAGTGCATGCCGATGGGCTGTGCGGTGTCCTGCGCTTACTTTGAAAAATTCAGTACCTTCCTCCAGTGGACGTTGACGTGGCGGTTGGGTAGGTCTGAGGTGGTGCATTATCTCAACGATTTTTTGTTTGTAGGTGCAGCGCATACAACAGCATGTAAAGAGCTCTTAGACGGTTTCGAGAGACTAGCTGGGGCGTTGGGGGTGCCGTTGGCGGCCGGTAAGACAGAGGGACCGTGTTCAAGGATCACCTTCTTGGGAGTTGTTAGATTCAGGCTGCATGGTGGCGCGTTTGCCGATTGGTGAGGTTGCGGGATTTGGTGGCTGTGTTGGCCGCCTCGAAGTTAACATTGAAAGAAATGCAGGCATTAATTGGATCCTTGAATTTTGCTTATAAAGTGATTCCTATGGGCCATGTATTTCTATGTCACTTGGCAGCAGCGACGGCGGGGGTGGGGAAGCCGCACCACCGCATACGTATTTCAAGAGTTATGCGTGAGGATTTGTGGAATTGGGACGTCTTTTTGTGGGAATTTAATGGGACGTCAGTCATTATGGAAGCGGAGCGTTCGAGTGAGGATTTACAGTTCTACACTGATGTGGCAGGGGGAGTGGGGATGGGAATCTACTTTGGGGGTGCGTGGTGCGCCGATTGGTGGCCGTAGGAGTGGTGTGAGGTAGGTTTGACAAAGAATATCACTTTTTTGGAGCTATTCCCGATGCTAGTGGCTTTGGAGTTGTGGCCTGAAAAATTGCGGAACCGTAAGTTGATGTGGTGGTGTGATAATGAAGCTGTCATGAATGTCATTAATCATTACATTCCGCGATGTCTGAGGGTGGCGTCGCTCATGAGAGCGGTGGTGCTAGGTTGTCTGCGTCAGAATGTGGTGTTGAGGGTGCGACATATCCCTGGCCATACTAATGGTATTGCTGATGCTCTTTCCCATTTGCAGTTGGAACGTTTTCGGCAGTTGGCACCGGAGGCGGAACCGAAGGGTCGTGTGATCCCTTGGAGCTTGTGGAACCGATGGCCTGCTGAGATGGAGCTGCTACATCTCCATCCCACCTAGGATCACTTATTAACAGGTTCACAAATAATAGACAAAGAAGAAAAGATGCACAAAACTCACTAGAAATCCCAACAGAGCTCAGGAAGACCAAACAGTCAAGTAATAGAGCCTTCTCTTATTATGCCCCTAATTTATGGAACTCCTTCACAGCTAGAATTAGAAACATCGGAGACTATCAAGACACTACTTTTCTCTGACTATTATATTTCATTATAAAGCATATGAGGACAGACTTAAGGATCTTAATATGTACACCTTAGAGGAAAGGCAGGATAGAGGTGACATGATTGAGATGTTTAAATACCTCCGTGGAATAAATGTTCAGGGAGAGAGCCTCTTTCATTTGAAAGCAAGTTCTGCTACGAGGGGACATGGGATGAGGGTGAAGGGGGATAGATTCAGGAGTGATATGCAGAAATATTTCTTTACGGAAAGAGTGGTGGATCCATGGAATAGTCTCCCAGTGGAGGTGGTAGAGATGAGGACAATAACTGAATTCAAAAAAGCATGGGGCAAACACAGAGGATCTCTAAAGGTAAAATGGGGACTGTTGTAGTTGATATGGAAGGATGGACTAGACAGGCTATGTGGTCTCTTTCTGTCATCATATTTCTATGTTTCTATTATGGAACCAAGCAAACCTAAAATGATACTCTACCAACATAACATAATCCCTGATCAAGATGCTCAACATGTGCCCCTAGTGCCTTCCTTATCTCCAAACCTATGAAAAGGCAATATACAACACATATATGTAAATAATCCCAAATCCGCATTGCATATATATGCACTCATGTAAATAAGTTACTGCTTGTTACCTGAGGTTTTATTGATAACTAATTTGTATATACCACTAACTACTGTTTGTTGTAAAATGTTTTTTGCATTTGTTCTTTGTAAACTGCTTTGATTACTTGATAAGGCGGTATAAAAAACTCTAAATAAAATAATGTCAAGTGTATGTGTGTAGACTTGTAGTTTTTTCTTCTAAACGTACCCTGCCTAGATGTATTGTGTGCGTAAAGCAGTATAAAATATATTTTAAATCAATTTAAAATTCTTATTTCACTTGCAGGAATATGGAAAGCCAATGCAAAGCCCTTATCAGTGGAGAGATATGATGCCATCTTTTATGACTTATTACAATCTTGGCAGCCATATTTTGACTAAGCTACCAGCAGATTGTTATCCTCTTAGAGCAGGATATACCATTTGGCAGTAATGTTACCTGTTACCCACCATTATTTCATCTGCCTCATATTACTCCAGGCAACCGTTTTCAGTGATTTGCTCTCTTTCAGAGGTCACTGACAGCTCAGCACCTTCAGCCCACCCTCCTCTGCCAGACCCCTCTCGTCTTGCCAGCTACCTCTCTGAGAAGATTGCTGTGCACCGTTCCAAGTTTCCCCTCTCTATCCCCCTGCACAGAAGTTTCATCTTCCCTCCCCACCCTTGGCTTGGTGCCTTCATCACCATCCTCCCCCCTCCCTATCCACCCCTACCTTCCCTCATCTTTGGTCTTCCTTCCAGCCTGTCACTGCCACCACCCTACTCAGTTATCAATTCATCCTGTAAGACTACATGCCCCTCTGACCCTATCCCTTTCCCTTGGATCATGGAACCTTCCCTTGCCCTCCTTCCTTTTGTACTCTCCATCTTTAATTCCAGTCTCCCTTCGGGTATCTTTCCCTCTCTATGGAAGCACGCCCTTGTCCTTAAAAAGCCTTCATCTGCCCCAGACAATCTAGCTAACTGGCATCCAATTTCTAATCTTCCATTCCTTTCCAAGATCCTTGAGAAACTAGTCTTCTCTCTGCTCTCTTCACACTTGGATTCCACTCACTTCTTGCATCCACGCCAATCTGGTTTCCACATTGGCCATAGCGCGCACACTATCTTTCTTTTCCTGCTCAGCAAAACACACATTGCTCATGAACAAGGCAACATCTCTCTCGCAATTTTCGTGGATCTCTCCGCAGCCTTTGATTTGGTAGTTCACCCTCTTCTACTTTCACATCTCTCTGACTGTGGACTCCAGGACAACAAGCCTTCACTGGTTTCAGTCTTTCCTGTCCTCATGTTCTTTCTCAATGCTTTACGGTTCTGCCTTGTCCCCACCTACCCCATTAACCTGTGGCGTCCCCCGGGCTCAGTTCTGGTCCCCCTTCTCCAACATTTTCTTAGCCTTCCTTGCAATACTAACTCAGCAACTTGGTATCTCTGCCTGTTTTTATGCAGATGACATCCTCCTCTTTCACACGAACACTCACTCCCCAGATATAACCCCCTTAAATGCTTGTTTATACTGTACTCTGTCTCTGACTGGCTTCATTCCAATCGTCTCTCTCTCAATCCCTCCAAGTGTTCTGCAATATGGTTCACTTTTAATATTCCACGACTCACAATACCCTCTTTTCTGTCCCACTCCACAGTCCCCCTTGTTCACTCTCTCATCTATCTTAGGATCATTCTAGATTCCTCTCTGTCATTTCACACGGCCACATTTCCTCTCTTTTCCAATGGTCTGTCTTCTTTCTCCGCCAGATCCGTGCTCTTTGTTCTTCTCTTGACCAGCACTCCCTTACTACCCTCCTCCTATCACTAGTAATTTCTAGAATAGATTATTGCAACAGTGCCTTTGCAAGTCTTCCCAACTACCAAATTTGTTGATTGCAACTTCTCCAAAATACAGCAGCCCGGATTATCACTTATACCTTGCACCATGAACACATCACTCCCACCCTGATCCGACTTCACTGGCTTCCCATAAAATTTTACATAAATTACAAAATTCTCACATCTGCTCACCAGGAATCCACACAGGCATACTGCAATATTTAGCTGACCACCTTCATTTTCACTCCTCCCACCATCTCCTCAGATCTCTCCACACTCACCGCTTGGCCCTCTCCTCAGTTTCCTGTGCGCATTTGGAGCAAAAGTGTCATTCCACTTTCTTTTTCCTTGCTCCTGCCTTATGGAATTCCTTACCTGCCTCACTACGTGCAGAAACCTCCTTTCTCTGGTTCACATCTCAGCTCAAAACACAACTTTCCCTCCTCTTCCCCTGAGCAGACGCCCCCTTAGCTCGCTCCCTTCTTAGTCTAAATTCTTCTCATCTCCTCTCTGTCCGCCCATTGCTCTCTTCTTCATTCTTTTTTTTTCTGTCCTGCCCTATATATGATTGATGTTCTTTTCCTTTTCCTTATTTTTAATTTAGATTTTTGTAGACTGCTCTGATGCCTTGCTGCTTTGGGCGGTATATCAAATGACAATAAAGATAAAGAATATTGTTGCCTGCAAAATTGACCTAAGATCATAAAGTACAGATTAGTTTTGTATAACCAATTGGAACAATAGAAGTCTTTTTGACTACACAATTTACTTGGTTTTGTATTGTGAGGCTGGCATCTGTAATGCCTCTCAAGCTACAAGTCTTAAATATTAGAGCCAGGGTCACATTGATTAACAGGGGGAGGTTGCGGTTCAGAATCCATTCTTCCAACTTACAAAAACTGTTTTCCTTATCGTCCTTCCAGTACAGTCCCACACTTCTGGCTAGTGGTATCTCTTCCAGCAGCTTTGAGAATAAGCATGTCATTTTTTGATGACACCAGTACTAATGCAACTGGCACCGCCCACCAGCCCCGGTATGCTCAGTCTCCAAGCAGCTGGAGGAGGTAGTGAGCCAAGGTGCTGGACACACTGAAGGGACAACTAAGAAGCTTTATCTTTATTTTTTTCTAAATTCCTTTATAGCATGGGAGGTTTTTATTTGGTTAAGTAAAGTTGCAAAAAAAAAAAAGGAAAAGAAATGGAGGAGTGATACCCCTCTTAGGTGTTAAGGGAGTGTTGCAGAGCCTTCGACACCCAGAACAGTAAGCACAGGAGCTACAATGATTAGTGCGCCAGTTTGAGGATGACTGAACAGACGGCCTGGCATTATCTGTGGGTCGTGGGGACCATGGCAGCCATTCTTAAACTTGTACCATGGTCAAGGGCGCACATGCGTCCACTGCAGAGGGCTTTGCTCTACCGTGGTGTCACCAGATGCATCCCTTGTTCCAGAAACTCCCCTGCCCACGAGGGGCCAAGAGTGCTAAAATGGAGGCTTCGCCCGAGGAATCTGGAGGGGGCATGCCCTCGAGTCGCCACCGTGGATCCCGCTGAGATCAATGCCAGTCTATCTGGTTGGGGAGCCCATTGCAAAGGACACATTGCTAAGGGACAATGGAGCACGCAGGAAGCTCTTTGGTCGATCAACAGGCTGGAGATGTGGGTGGTAGCCCTGGCGCTCTGGAGCTCTGAACCATGGTTGCAGGGGAAGGCGGTCCAGGTCCTTTTGGACAACACAACCACGATAGCCTACAACAATCGTCAGGGAGGCACGGGCAGCGCAGCCTTGGAGGAGAAAGCCAAAATGCTGTTAAGCTGGGCAGAAAGTCATCTCCAGGCATTATCGACAACGTGACTGCAGACTACCTAAGCCAGGTGCACATGGGCCCTGGCAAGAAGGTGCTCAACCAGGAGGTGTTCGCCACAGGGGTTGCGCAAATGGGACACACCAGTCATGGACCTGATGGCAGCGATCAAGATCGCCAAAGCGAGCCGCTTTTTCAGAAGAAGAGAGAATGTCAGAGGGCCTTGCCCTAGTGCAAAAGCGGCCCACAGAGGGACTTATCTATGTTTTTCCCCACATGGGCTCTCATAGGCTGGGTCATGCAGCAGATCGAGGTTCAGCGGGGTTTGCTCATTCTAATCACCCCGGATTGGCCAAGTCGCCCATGGTATGCCAACTTGGTGCAGATTCTTGCGGATCAGCCGTGGTGTCTTCCGACTCGAGAGGATCTCTTGACACAGGGGCCAGTGCACATGCCTCAGGTGGATTGATTCTCGCTTATGGCATGGCTCTTGAAAAGGCTCGTTTGAAGAAGAAAGGCTACCCTGGCCCGGTGATATCAACCTTGCTGAAGGCAAGGAGGAGGTCTACCTCTCTAGCCTATATCCGGGTATGGCGCATCTTTGAGGTGTAATGTGCAGATAGACAGGCTCTTCCATCCACTGCTACCATTCTGGACATCCTAGCGTTCTTGCAGGCCAGTTTTGATAAGGGCCTAGCAGCTAGTTCTTTGAGGGTGTAACTGGCGGCAATTTCCTGTTATCATGGAAAGATCCAGAGGGTAGCGTTGGGTATGCACCCGGATCTAGTACGATTCCTGAGGATGGTGGCTCGCCTTTGCCCTCCACGGAGGTCAGTCATTCCACCCTGGGATCTCAATTTGGTGTTAGTGGCGCTTATCAGAGAGCCCTTTGAGCCAGGCTTCGCTGAAGGACTTAACCCTTAAGACAGTATTCTCATAGCTATATGTTTGACATGCAGGATTTCGGGGCTTCAAACCTTATCGTGTCAGGAGCCATTCGTTTCTTTCTCGAGGGCGGAGGTGGTCATGCAACTGGTGCCTTCCTTTTTGTCCAAGGTGGTATCAGCATTTCATTTGAATCGGTCTGTTTCCCTACCGGTTCTGGCAAACACAGGAAACGACTTCGCCAGCCCACAGTTGTGCCTCTTGGATGTTCGATGCATCCTGAGGCATTATTTGAAGAGGACAGCATCTTTCCAGAAATCGGATTGCCTGCTTGTGCTGTTTAGGGGGCTGCGGAGAGGAGAGGCGGCGGCCAAGACTTCTATTTAGTTCTAGATGGATCAAAGAAATGTGCACATTCCACGAGGGCTCAGGCAGCCTCGTGGGCAGAGTATAATTTAGTGCTGCCGGTAGAAATCTGCAGGGCGGCAACCTGATCTTCGCTTCATACCTTTGCTAAGCATTATCGCCTGACGGTCCTGGTGGTGGAAGATGTCTGTTTTGAATCGGCGGTGCTTCATTCCAGTTTTGCAGGTCCCTCCTATTAATTTAACTACTCTGTTATATCCCAGACGAGCGGGACTGGAAGAGGAATGATAATGAAGATGAAATTAGACTTACATGCTAATTGTTGTTTGAGGAACTTCAGTCCAGTCCTGGATCCCCTCCCCAAGTGCTGGTTGTCTGCTAATTTGTTCTGTGATCCAGTCCTGAAGCTGTTTTCCTTGGCAATGGAAGGGGCCAAGGGTGCCAGGTGATTATGGGGAGGATGGCATTGGGGGTGGACTGGAAGAGCTGTCTGCCTCATGCTCAATGCTGGATGTCGTATCCCAGGTGTTCCACAGGTAAGCCGCCTCATTCTGGGGGGAGGGGGATCCCACCTCCGGTGAGGGGGATGCCAGATAATTTAGGCATAGAATTGTTTGCTCAAGTTTAACTACTTATTTGTTGCTCCTGTGAGTCTGCTTTGTCAATAGGTTACTGGGGCTGGTGGGCGGTGCCAACTGCATTAGTACTGGTGTCATCAAAGATGACATGCTCAGTCTCCAAGCTGCTGGAAGAGATACACTACCCACAAGTGCAGGACTGGATTTGAGTTCCTCAAGGAACAACAATTAGCAGGTAAGTCTAATTTCATCTTTATCTGGGTTAATATTTAAACCATGGACTATTAACCATTGGCTAATGACGGAAAAATAAGATTGTCAAATGTGGATTCCAGTGAGAGTTCCAGCGAAAACAATCTGGATTATCTGCTTAGCTAAAATGTACTTATGCAATACCCTAATGGCACATACAAGCTATAAAACATTTAAACAAAGTGGGTGTGAGACCTTAGGGTCTCCGGATTTTTACAAAACATGTTTAGACTGGGGAAATTTGATCCCTATATTTCACTGTTATGGATCTATCGAGAATGAAGTGAACCAATTTGCCTCTACCCCTACTGATCTCTAGCTGACAAAGTGGCAACAAATAATGATTAGCAAGGTCAGATGCAGAGAATAAAGCCAATTGCACTTCACTTTAGATCATCCAGGCACTGGGGAAGACCCCTGATGCCATTGGCGCAGCATCAGAGGGGCTGATGTCTATTCCCCCAACCAGTACCACAACTATTGATGGCCTCATGGACACTTTTTTTTTTTTTTTTTTTTTTTTTGTCCTCTTCCACCTCACAAAAATCACTGGTGGCCCTTGGGCCCCAAAGCCCTCCCTCAACCTCTCCAAAACATCATTGGTGGCTCTGTGGGCCTCCATTAATCCTACCTTCCTCTGCAGTAACCTTAGTAGTATCTACACAGTCCTGCCTCCCTGCTACCATTTTTCAAAATGGCTTCTGACCCCACACAGTGCACCCCAGCAATACACCCTCTAGGGGAGGCTCAGTCTACCAAATAAAGGAAAAAAAATCATCATTTGACAGACTGACTCACATCCCTCTCTCGTAGTGCTTCCTGGGATGCACAGAGTGGAGTCAGCAGACTGACTGATCCCATGCTGTGCATACCAGAATTCACTGTGGGCCCCCCCCCCCTCCCAACCGCATGGGATCCGGTACCACCATTTTGAAAAATGGTGGCAGAGAGGCAGGAGCCATGTGGGCATTGCTCCTGCCTCCCATTCTACTAAAGATACTGCAGGGGGAGAGAGTATGATGGGGTAGGGTTAATGGAGGCTCATGGAGCCACCAATGATGGTTTGGAGAGGCTGGATGAGGGTTTTGGAGCTATTATTGGTTTTGGTACTGGTCGGAAGGTGCACTCAGTTTGAGGGGGGAGAGGGGGGTTGTACTTCTGATCACAAATGTTAATTCCCCCTTCTTCCTCCCCCCCACTGACACACTTTGTAAGCTTGAACAAGTTACTTTAACCTCCATTGTCTCAAGCAGTGGTTCTCAACCCAGTCCTCTGGGATCCCAAGACCAGTAAGGTTTTCAGGATATCCACAATGAGTATGCATATTTATTGTAGATTTCCTGAAAACCTGACTGGCCAGGGGGTCCCAGAGGGACTGGGTTGAGAACCACTGGTCTCAAGTATAACTTAGATTGTGAGCTCACTTGGGCATGGAAATACATTCAGATATACAAGTTAACTTGCCTTGAGACTGGATTTGGAAAAGGCAAGTAATCAAATCTATAATCCATCCATGCAGTACAACTAAAATAGCATATAAGATTTTAGGGTTGTTTATACAAATTAATGGTAGTAGTAGTTTACTTGTGTGGTAAGCATGGCGTGTGGGGGGAAGGGGTTTCCTTTAAAACACAGGCCAGACCAGTTCAGGGAAAACAAAAACAGCTTTAATTCTGTCCCAGCTTTTAAACCTCCACAAGTTGGTTCTCCTAACCCTTTCTCCAGCCCCAGTTAAAGTTCCTACCCTGAAACCTCTTTGCACAGCTTGTCTTGGAAGGACATCTGATTCCACGGGGCCCCTCCTGCAGACTGCTGGGTTCTTAATGTCTCCCTGTGAGCCATGCCCTCCCAGCCCTGAACTCTGGGCTGCAGACTCTTTTAAAGGGGACTGTTGATATTCCCTTTGAAGAGGGACGGGTAGTGTTCTATAGACCCCATCACAACTTGCCTTTCCAAACCTGAGCTCAAGGTTAGACACTATTTATTTATTTAGCAAGCATTTGTATACCGCTCCTTCCAGCGATCAGAAGCGGGTATGATTACATAGAAAAAGCTGTCAAATCAAAACAGGAAATTTAGGTATATACATGATTGATTCGAGAGGAAAGGATGGCACACAGAAAATTATCTACTTCTAGTCTATGGGGAAAGAGTTTACATATGTACGTTTTTACATAGAAGGTTCTCTGGGTCTTTGGGTAGATAGTTGCCCTTCATGTGGATTTAGAACAGGTTGAAATGACTTTGAAATAGGTGCGTCTTGAGTTTTTTTCTAAAATCCGATAGATCCTTGCTGGCTCGTAGCATGGGCGGTAGTTGGTTCCATAGTGTAGGTGCTGTGTATGAGAATGCCCTGTTACTAGTGCTGACTTTGACAGATCTTATATCTGTAGAGGTGTGGAGGGTGTTGTAGTTGATGGTTCTTCTGTTTCTGTTGGTGGGTTGCATGCCGATTAGGGTGGAGAGGAAGGATGGAGCAATGCTGTGGATGAGTTTGAAAGTGGTTGTCAGTATTTTGTATTTTGTGCGAGCTGTAATGGGGAGCCAGTGCAACTTAATTAGTACTGGTGTGATGTGTTCAGTAAGACTTTTCCTCATAATGATCCTGGCGGATACAATCTGTATATTCCTTTCCCAGAAGGCTCACAATCTAAATTTTCTGCCAAAGGCAAGCTTGCAAGGAGTGCCAATAGGAGAAATATTTGAATCCTGGCTCCCTTGACTCTCAGCCCATTGCTTTAAACACTAGGCTATTCCTCCAAATGTGTCTAGTAGCTTGATTTTTTTTCAATATGATTTAATTTTAGTTTAACTAATAATTTGACACTGACAATTTCTCTTCATTTTGCTGGAATAAATTCTAATGAAACGAAAACTGGCAGTGGGTATTCTTCCCTTCTATAAATTGATAGAATGCTGTGTGGTTTAATAGCAAGTTCTGTCTCTTATTTATAGAAATGAAGGTTTATTCATGAACACTGCTGCACAAGTAGTTTTGCCTATTAGTAGCCACCAAGCTAGTTTGACAAAAAATGTATCCCTGGGTTTTTGGCATGTTCTTGGTAAGCATGTGATCTTTATGGCAGGAGAACAAGAGAAGTAGGAAAGCAGCTAGACAGACAAAAGAATTGCTTTAGGCCTTGTTCACAAAATCAACTGAGTGGTGATAATGTTTTTCATTTAAATTAGTCTTCATCTTAGTGCATGCAGTTAACTTGGCCAAAAATCAGGTACAGTGCCAACCTCTGCTCAAACATAGTCAGTGGGCAGTTGAAGATAATTAAAAATAGTGAAGTGCAAAAATAAATGTTGACTTTAGTGTGTGTAAACCTCAGAAAAAGTTAACATTTCAGTAACTTATATGTGTGCTGTTCTGTTAAGTTTCTGCAGCTATGTATGATTGAGGATACATTGCCAGGTGTTGGCTTGGCAAACCAATTACCAGGTTTCGGGGGGGTCCTATGATGTCTTCTCCCTCCCAGTAGTCATCCTACTGCTCTTCCTCTAGTCTTTGCAATAGTCTTCTGATGTACTTGAGGAGAATCTTTTTACTACAAGTCTTCTCTAATTGTGAATAAGTTGCTAGCTCCCCTAGTGCAGCTGGGCCTAATTTGAAGACCTGCACGGAGGTGTGTTTCGCTTTGCTTGATGGAGGAACTGGATTAGAGCTTGAAAAGGGTTCCAGAATACTTGCTCTAGGCCTGATAGCTGATGGCCAAGAAAGCAAATAGAATGCTATAAATCATAAGTAAAGGAATGAAGAATAAAACTAAGGATATTATAATGCCTCTGTATTGCTCCATGGTGCAACTGCATCTTTCTGTGTGCAGTTCTGGTCTCCATATCTTAGAATATTTTTTATATATATATTTAAGTCCACACACACATTACTGAAATGTTAACTTTTTCTGAGGTTTACACACACATATATATGTGGAATTAGAAAAAGGTACAGAGGAAATTGACCGAAATGAAAAAAGGGGATGGAAGGATATCCCTATGAGGAAAGGCTTAAAGGATTAGAGCTCTTCAACTTGGAAAAAAGACAACTGAGGGGATATAGAAGTCTATATTTACCATATATATTTATGATATATTTACCGTAACACGGTAAATATAGATTGGGGTTTTTTTTACTCCTTCAAAAAGAAATAGTAGGGGGTACGCAATGAAGGTAGAATGTAGCACATTTAAGACTAATTGGAAAAAATATTTTTTCGCTCAATATTTAATCAAGCTCTGGAATTCATTGCTGGAGGATGTAATAAAAGCTGTTAGTGTATCTTTGTTTAAAAGAGGTTTGTAAAAGTTCCAGGAAGAAAAGTCCATAAATTTTTATTAAAGTAGACTGGTGAAACCCACCACTTATGCTTGGAATAAGCAGCATGGAATTTACCTACCTTTTGGGAACCTGACCTGGCCACTGTTGGAAATAGGTTTCTAGGTTTAATGGATCTTTGGCCCGTCTCAGTACGGTATATCTTATGTGTTATGTCCTTTCCTTGTAGACCATTTCCGAAAGACTACAGGAAATGGTTTAATTACAATTCCTACAAGATCTCCTAGCCTCACAATTTCCTATCCCTGTCAAAATCAAATCTAAAGAATTACCTTTTTAAGCAGCATTCCTGGCACTTCTGTCTTGAGACAAAAAATCCTGGAACATATAAATAGAAATAAATTGGTATTCAGTGCAATAAAATAATTTGCAGAATAGGTTTTGATTCCTGCCCAAACCAAGAATTTTTTGTTCAGTTGCAAGTGACAAAAAGGGGAAGAGGCTTTAAGGGAGACAATGAAGTATCTGTTAAGACATAGGAGCAATAGTGAGGAGCAGTACTGGGGAGGTTTTTCAGATGTCTATTCAACTTATTTCATGATACTAAAAAAAGATGGTGCTCACTCAGTGTTAAATCTCAAGACTGAAGAAATCTACAGTATAGTGCTAAGCCTTATTTGTGTGGAATTCCAGGTTTCTATCAATGAGGCGAAATTTATTTATTTATTTATTTATTTAAAACTTTCTTATATACCGCCTCTTCCATAGATCAAAGGCGGTTTACATATAACAAGTGTAACAAGAACAGGTTTTACATAGAACAGATTTTTAAATTATTTACAAATCAACTTTTAAATAAAAAGCGGTTTACATATAACAAGTGTAACATGAACAGGTTTTACATAGAACAGATTTTTAAATTATTTACAAATCAACTTTTAAATCAACAGTTTTTAAATTATTGACATTCAACATGATTGTGAGTAACTATATTATTAATTGTAAACAACTATATACAGGAGTAGTAGAGTAGGTAGCTTAGGTAGACATTTGTTGGATTCAATCATCAACGTTGAGGTTACGGTGTGATCGTCTGCATTTAAGGTGGGTTTGTGATCTGTATTGTGTTTGAGAAGTGTTCTGTGAATAAGTGGGTTTTAAGTTCTCTCCTGAATAGATGGAGGTCTTTTATCATTCGGAGATTTAAAGGTAATTTGTTCCATATGGCGGGTGCAGCATATGAGAATGCTCTGGAGCTCGTGGTTTTTTTTGTTTTACGGATAGTGTTTTGTATGGCTAACGAGTATGTTGCATTTTGTCTTCGTGTTCTGTGTTCTGGTGGGGCTTGCAATAGGGTGGTTAGATGAGATGGAGAGATGTCATTGATGAGTTTAAATGTGGTTATGATTATTTTGTATGTTATTCTGCTATTTATGGGGAGCCAGTGCAATTCAAATAAGATGGGAGTTATGTGGTCGGTCAGGCGAGCTTTCGTTGTTACGCGAGCGCAGATATTTTGGGCTCTTTGGAGGAGGTTAGTGTTTGCTAGTGGTAGACCGTTTAGGAGACTGTTACAATAGTCGAAGTGGGGAGTGATGAGTGCACTGATGACCGATCTGAAATCGTGGGAGTCTAGGAGTGGTCTTAGGTGTTGTATGGTTTTTAGCTTGAAGAATATTGTCTTAACTGTTTGCTTTATGTGAGGGATCATACTGAGGGTATGGTCTAGAATTATTCCTAAGTATTTCACCTCTTTCTTGATTGGGATTGTTGTGTTGTTTATTGTGATGGTTTCCGGGAAGGTTGCGTTTAGTTTTCTTGCTACAAACATTGCTTCCGTTTTTTTCAGGTTGATTTTGAGGTGGTTTTTCTCAAGCCAGGTGTCTGTCTCTTTGATACATTCAGACATATTCTGGTATGTGGGGTTGTTTGTGTTAATTGGGAGGGTGAGCATGATGTCGTCAGCGTAGATATAATGGCTAACTTTGTATTTTTTGAATATACTTGTGATAGGTTGGAGGTAAATGTTGAAGAGGAGTGCTGAGAGAGCTGAGCCTTGGGGTATGCCTTGGTCTTGTGTGAAGGGTTCTGATGTGTTTTGGCCTAGTTGAATGCGTATTACTCGGTGGGTTATATATGAGATGAACCATTGGAGGATTGTCCCGCTAATTCCTATATCTTGGAGTCTGTTAATTAGTGTATTGTGGTTGACACTGTCAAAAGCGGCTGATATGTCTATGAAAATGAGGAGGAATCCTTGATTGTTATCGTCTGTGCCTTTAATGAGGTTATCTAACAGTGTTATTAGTAGGGTTTCTACCCCGTGAGATGGGCGGAATCCAAATTGGTGGGAGTCAAGGGGGGCATGAGAGTCAATATGGTCCTGGAGTTGAAGTTGTATGATTTTTTCAATTATTTTGGCTACGAATGGTATGCTGGCTATAGGCCTATATGAGTTTGGATCCTTTGGGTCTAATTTGTTGTTTTTTAAGATGGGTCGTATGGAGGTGAGTTTTAGGGGATCGGGGCATTAAGCCTTGGGCAAGGGATTGGTTTACTATCGGTTGGATATGTACAGCGAGTTCAGTTTTTGAGGCTTTTATCCATGAAACTGGGCATGGGTCAAGGGGGGATGTTGTAGTATTGATCATTGTTATGACATTGAGGAGGTGTTTTTGGTCAATTTCGTGGAAGGTTGTCCATTTAAATGGTTGTTTTGGGTGTGAGTGCAGAGTTATAGTTTGGATGCTCGTTCTGTTTTTTAGCTTCTCAGCAAAGTGTGTATGTTCTGTGCTTCTTGGCTTTGCAGTGTGTATGCCTCTCCACATTTCGGCATCCCAGAATAACCAAATGTTCTCCCAAGTCGTCGTATATGGTCCGCATGTTCAGTATAGAGCCTTCCTGTTTGACCTAGCCTTAGCTCCAAGGATGTGCACATAGATACTTACTATGTTTTTGTTTTCATCTGGCACACATTACTAAGCATTTTACATTCAAAAATGTAACTTGGAGTGTGGAGGAGAAGCCTAGTGGTTAGAGCTCTAGCTTGGGAACCAAGAGACCGGCGTTTAATTTCCACTAGCACTCCTTGGGCAAGTCATTTAACCCTTCTTTGCTTCAGAAGAATCCAAGTTATCAATATCCCTGATTAATGTACATTACCACATTTAAGTTACAATGTAAACCACTTTAACTAAAATGATAAAGTGGTATAAAAAACCTGTTAAAAAAATCATTCCAGAAATTCAGACTTATAATAAAAGTTGGTAAACTGTAATATGATTGCTTAGTTTGACAAAAACTTAATTTTTAGCCTTAAAGATTTGGGATTTTTGAGTGATATTGGTTTATCTATTTAATATCTTTTATACGGTGGACAGTATTCAGGAATTCTGAATAGTCATTACAGCCTCTTAGGCCTGGGGGGAGGGTGTTCCATATAGAGGGAGAAGGCAGATTGCATGGGGATTGAGTGCATTTTTTGCTTAGGATGTTTACTGTGTTGGATCTACGTGGTCTGGTAGAGTTTAGTCTTGAAAGGAGTGAGAGTAAGCATGAAGCAGATTCATTGTGTAGAACTTTGTGAATTAAGGTGGTGATTTTGAATTTTATTCTGGCTTGTATGGGGAGCCAGTGAAGGTCCTTTAGAATGGGGGTGATGTATGCTTGTTACGGTGAGCGTGTTATTAGACGCGCCAGAATATTTTGCGCCATCTGGAGGGGGTGGAGGGGGTGTTTTGGGAGACCATGGTATATAAGGTTACAGTAGTCAAGGGTCGAAGTTGTAAGGACTGGCAGATGGTTTGAAAAGAGTGTGGGTTTAGTAATGGACGGAGGTTCTTTAGTGTTTGTATCTTGAAGTAAATGGAATTGGTTGTTTTTATCTGTTCATGAAAAGTAAGGTTTTGGTGTATTATTAAGCCTAGGTATTTGACTTGTGTCTTTACTGTGATTGTGAAGTCTCCAAGGAGAATGGAGGGCAGAGGGACAAAGGATGGGTTGGAGGAGATTTGGATGGCTTCTGTTTTGGATTGATTAATTATAAGGTTATGGTGGTGGAGCCACTGTCTTATTTTAGAGAAGCAATTGCTCATGTTGGTGAGGTTTGGATTGGATATGTTAAAGGAGGCAAAGAACATTATATCGTCGGCATATAGTTGATACTGTACTCGTATGTGGTATTCTTGGAATATTTTGCACATAGTTTGGAGAAAGATGTTAGAGGAGTGCTGAGAGGCTGGAGCCTTGGGGGACTCCTTCAGGAAGGGTGAATGGTTGGGAGGTTTTATTGCCAATTCATACTTGTATTCTGTTTTCAAGGTATGAAGAGAACCAGTTTACTGTTGTCTCTAAGGCCTATGTCATAAAGTCTGTCAAGGAGCTGTCTGTGGGGGAGTGAATCAAAGGCTGAGGATATGTCAAGGAAGATTAGTGTACATCCTTGGTCGGGGGATTGGGTGTATTATGTTGAGTCGAGGAGAGAAGTGATCAGGGTTTCCACACCATGATTCCTTTTGAAACCATGTTGGAAGGGATCGAGGGGGGAGTGGTCATCAATGTAGTTTTGAAGCTGGTTTTGTAAAGGTTTTTTTGTTATTTTTGCAAATACGGGTATACTTGAGATTGGCCTGTAGGATGCTAGTGATGTGGGGTCGAGTTTGTTTTCTTTCAGGATGGGGTGGATGGAGCTGTTTGTTTTAAGGGAGGTTGTAACCATGCATTGAATGAAGGGACTTAGTGTTTCTTTTGTATTTTTAATCCATGTGACTGGGCATGGATCTAGAGCAGAGGTGGTGGTGGTAAGTTTTTTAATATCTATTATGTTTTTAAGGGATGGAGGGTCAAACTGGTTCCATGTCATTGTGGGGGTTAACTTGGAGGTTTGGGCATATGTATGGGCGCTGGTGTTGGATGAGGGAGAAGTGTATTTAGAGCAGAGATGGTCTGCTATGGTTTGCGGGGAGATTTTATCTCCCAGTTCTTGGTTTGGTGTATCTTTTAGAAGAGCTTTGGCAATGGAGAATAGTTCCCTAGGTTTATTTATGACTCGTAGGATTGTGTTCTCGTTATATTCTCTTTTCTGTTTTAGAGTTTCATTGCAGTAGGTGTGGAGCTTTTTGGAGTAGGAGATGAAATTGGATGGGTTGCATTGGCGATGCCAGCAGCATTCAAGCCATCGGAGTTCTGTTTTTAGATTATGTAGGTATATAGAATACCATGGTGCTCTCTTACGGTATTTCAGAGTATGTGTTTTGGGGTTACTTGTGCCACTCTGGTCAGGATGGTGTTCCATCTGTTGATTTGAGCATCTAGGTTGACCTCATGAGGGGTCGATTCTAGTAGGGGTATTACTTGTTTTAGAATTAGGTTGACATCAAATGGTCTAAATTTACAGGTCTGTGAGGATGGGGGAGGGAATAGTATTTTTCTTGTGATTAGGTGGAAGAGAGAATAGCATTAAAGAATGGTCTGACCAAGGAACGGGGTGGATGGTATGTGATATGTGAGAGTTGGTTGTAATGTTGTGTGGAATGAATATCAGGTCTAAGGTGTTACCCTTGTTGTGAGTAAGTGAATTGAGAATCTGGGTAAAGTGTAAGGGTTCCATGGCCTCTAAGAAGGAAGCAGCATGTTTTTGTGAAGCTGATGAGAGGTTGAAGTCCCCTAGGATGATGAGGGTGTGTGTAGTGGTTTGTGGGATGCAAGCTGATTTGAGTATTGAGGAGAGGTCTAGGCTGTCTGAGGTGCTCTATAAATTAGACATATGGTGAGTGAGGAGTTAGATAGCTTGAGCAGATCTATGCCTTGAGTTGAGGTGGATTCAATGGTGGAGAAGTTTAGTTCTTTGCTAGTACTGAGACTCCCTAAAAGAATTCCGATCTATTAAAGGAACAATCCCCCGTGTATGTCATTTATTTTTGTTGGAGCTACCAGCCCAGTGAAAAGAACCAATCAATTCACCACCATGGCTTCTCCGTTTTAATTAAATTCTTTAAAAAAACAGCTTATCCTTGTACTTAGCTGAATAATGAAATGCTTCAGGCTGTTCAGGATACCACATAAACCGACGATGTGTCACGTTTCAGGTTCAAAACTTAGCAACCCTGCTTCAGGTCAAGCTCAATGTGGTCAGTCTTCAGCCAAAATGAATTTTTGTAGTTTTGCTAGGAACTCCTTAAGTATTCCGGTTCGGTGTCTGATCTCACAACTGACAAAAGCAACCTCCAACCTATCAGAGGAGTTGAAAAAAGCGCCAATCAAATAAGGGGGGGAGGGGGGTCCCACCATTCAGAAACCCCCTCCCTAAATGAGAGGCTATAGTAGATAAAGCACCCTAAATGACAGTATACCAATCAATCTGTGTATTTAGGCCTTTGGGGAAAAGATCCACCGCTGTTCCAAATTTTGCAGATGGAGTGGAGGAGTAGCCTAGTGGTTGGGGCAAGGTACTTCAGGCCGGAAGGTCGGGGGTTCAAATCCCACTAGAGGACAGCAACCTTGGGCCGGAAGGACTGGGGTTTCTAGTCCCACAGGTGCTCCTTGTGGTCTTGGGCAAGCCACTTAACCCTCCATAGCCCATGTTCCCTGTAAAATAGTTATTTCCAAGTTATAATGCCCTGTTCAATGTAATTTGTTTGTTCAATGTAAACCACCTTGATGCAGAATAGCATGGTATATAAGAGAATGTGAATAAATAAATAAAATAAATAAATAAATCCAACACTTGCCAATGAAGGGACTCAAATGTATACGCATGTTCAATACAATGATCCACCATTGGTGCCGCAAGATTTCTTGTCTGAAGACGTGATGCATGCTCACTCAATCTTATCTATAAGGGTCTAGAAGTGCGCCCAATATAGTAGAGCTGACACGGGCAGACAATCAAGTAAACAAACGTTGAAGAACAACTGATATGCCATCTGGAGTGGTAGGTCCTAGAAGTGTGGAGATCCATCCAGTCTGATCCAGACATTGTGTTCAAACAAAAGTTACAAGTCTCACAAGGGTAATGTCCCTTCATTACATGCGAAGTAAGGGGTCGATCCTGCTGCGTTGTGGTCCTCATTACTAAATCACGTAAATTAGCTTTTTGGGAATAGGCTATTTGCAAATGCCGGTATTTAGGGTGCTTTGTCTACTATAGCCTCTCATTTAGGGAGGGGTTTCTGAATGGTAGGACCGCCCCCTTATTTGATTGGTGCTTTTTTTCAACTCCTCTGATAGGTTGGAGGTTGCTTATGTCAGTTGTGAGATCAGACGCCGAACTGGAATACTTAAGGCGTTCCTAGCAAAACTACAAAAATTCATTTTGGCTGAAGACTGACCACATTGAGCTTGACCTAAAGCAGGGTTGCTAAGTTTTGAACCTGAAACGTGACACGTCATTGGTTTATGTGGTATCCTGAACAGCCTGAAGCATTTCATTATTCAGCTAAGTACAAGGATAAGCTGTTTTTTTTAAAGAATTTTATCTAATTAAAACGGAGAAGTCATGGTGGTGAATTGATTGGTTCTTTTCACTGGGCTGGTAGCTCCAACAAAAATAAATGATATACACGGGGGATTGTTCCTTTAATAGATCGGAATTCTTTCAGGGATTCGTTTATTCGATTCTGGTCAAGGGTTTTCTTGTTTTTTAGTACTGAGACTCCGCCACCTCTGCTGGTTGTTCTTATACTATTGTAGATTGAGTGGGTGGAGGGACAGAGCTGGTTTATAAGGACAGTCTGTTTCATGAAACCAGGTCTCTGTGATTAAGAGTATGTCAAAGTTGTGAACGGATACGAGATCCGTAATTAGTGGGATTTTATTCCTGGCTGAGCGTGCATTGATCAGGGCGCACATTAGTGGAGGGAGGATCAGATCTGTGTGTTGCGTGAGGGTGGTGGTTCCTGGGCTGATATGTGAGTCTACATTTCTGGTGAGCTTGATGTGGGCAGGCGTAGTGCAAGGAGTTGGAACTGAGAGGTGTTCTGTGTTTATATATTATCCCATGCTGGTTACCACTTTAACTATACCACAGTGAAAGAGAAGCAGCGCCAGATTGGATCCTTAGAGGAAAATGGCATCATGGGAAATCTTCCTAAGAAGATAGGAATTGGTCTCCCCAAGCTAGTATGTGGAGCTGTTAATGTCCATGAGTTTCAAACAATATGTAGTTCAGAGAAAATATTTTCTGGCTCCCTTAAGCAGTTTCCAAGTTATTTGAAATGTGCTCTTCTCCATTTTGGAAGTGTTAGTTCATTAACACGTACCTCTCAATGAATGTATAATAAATTTACCTGTTACTTCCAAAAAGTCATATTTGACTAAAGTGTTAGACTTGTGAACAGGCTTGGTAGGAATTGCAAAATACTTGGGAAAGTGGAATTATAAATGTCTGAACTAGGCAGAATTCTGGGAAGGGAGAGCCTATTCTGAAAAGATGGGCTCCACCTTTGCCAGGGTGAAATCAGGCTGCTGTCACTAAATGTTTACTAAGTTGGGCTAATAATGATTAGCAGGTACTATTTGTAACTAGATCCCATATTATTCAAATAATGCATGCTAACCATTAGGGGCATGTTTACTAAGCTGGACTAACATTTAAGAAAGAGATGGAACAGCTTTTAAACTAGAACCTGGGGCAAAGCAGACAGTTTCTAAAGTGTGCATGGTTCGGAGTGCAGTATCGTTGATGGATACTGTCAAAACAGGGAAGATAGGGCAGCCGATGGACTCCTTTGCCTTTATTGAAACTTCTCTTAAGTCCCCTTAAGTGCAGATGGAGTTAAAGGACTGTAAAGTATCCCTGTCAACTAAGGTTGTAAATATAAACAGAAATCATACATTGAAGCCTTAAAAATAAGATGGGAGAGTGGGAATATACAGCACTAAATAATGAGGTAGATATAATAGACATCCCAGAGGGCTGGTGGAAAGAAGATAACCAGTGAGACACTGTGATAGCAGGGTACAAATTATATCTCAGTGATATAGGGTAGACCAAATTGGTGGAGGGTTGACGTATGTTAAAGAGCATTGACCAAAAACAAAGGAGAGGCATACCCAACTGCACAAGAATGCAAATGAAGAAGACAAAAGAGCAGAAGGATCAAAATATACTCTAATACACCAGTCAAACTCAACAGCCGCAAATAAATTATTAAAAAAAGATAAGTAATGTGCCAATTTTATTATAAAAATAGACTAATAAATAAAATGCCCAAATTTAGACGTGTACAGAAGACTAAAAGCATCAGCAACTTTTAAGTGTCTGTTTTAGATCAATGTCAAACACTGTCCAACATGTTTTGGCTTAGTGTGCATGAGGAGCAAAACAATAAACAAAGTGATGTAAAGGGGAAAATGATCCCTACAAAAATTAATAAAATAAATACCTTTTAGCAACAAAAACAGTGTGTGATAGAAAAAAGCTGAACAAATGTGAAAACAAGGAACGAGGAGAAAAAAATTGAAAAAACGGAGGAAGGGAAATGGAAAGGAAAAAATGGAGGAAGAGGAGAAAGGGCAAACAAAAAAAGAATGTGAGAAGGGAAAAGGTGTAAGGAATAGAACACAAAAGGCATACTAAGGGAGGTCACTAAATACACTTTACCACTTCAGTACCCCTGAAAAGGGGAACCCCAAAAGCCAAAAAGGGAGAAATATTATCACTAAGTGATCATAACTCATTAAGAATTCAATGAAATACAAAAAAGCTAAATAGAAAAAAAAGCATTACTCACACTGAGATGAGCACAAGACAAGTTATAAGTGTGCACACGTATAGTGATACCAGTCAAAATACAGAAAGAGCAACGACACTACAAAAAAGACAAAAGCCAGATATGTCACCTTAGTGAGCCACATATGTATATAGAAATATAAGGGACAATGCCACTCCAAATATTGGCATGCCCATTACAAAATGTACTCTTGTCTAATAAAAGCCACTGATGCTAGGTCCTTTGACAGGTTTTCTGCCTTTTAAATGCAGCTGTCAGCACAACCACAGCTTTGCTATGCTGGTGGAGATTTTTTACAGATGCTGTAATAGCCATTCAAGGCAAATCTTAAGGAGTATTTTTTAGTGATCCTGTTGCATACATGAAATGGTTGGGGTTTTTCCAGCCCATTGTAGCATTACTTTAATGTACTTATAGTAAACTGTAGCTTTATTCCCTGATTTTGTGTGATGAGTACATTTTGGATAGGGCATGGCAGCGTTGTCATTTATTTTTTAAGTCTGGTTGATTTTAGTGTGGAATTTGATGGTTATGATCCATGAAAGCTGTATATACATCTTCAAGGTGGCATTGTCCCTTATTTTTATATATATATGTGGCTTGCTAAGGTAACACATCAGACTTATTTTTTTGCGGTGTCTTTGAATGACAATTACAGACTGCCATGGAGCTGGGCCTAGGGGGACATGGGAACACAGGTGCAGATTAGAAGTAATTAAAATGATTTCTCTGAGCTGGAGGCGAGCTCCTGCATGCTGACACCATCAATAACATCACCATCAAAGTGTGCCTGCATTCCCCTGCTTGTGGAGAAAGTTTGCAAGTTTACATCCAGCTCATAGAGCACCGGCAGAGGAAATCATTCTACTTTTTAGCACTGGTTGTATTGCAGTGTTTTTCTTGATAGGGTGCCATTGGAATCTTGAACAATATATTCAAAAACCAAAAGGAGGTTTTCTCTTGTTAGCTTTGTGGATTTTCCATATTAAACAAGACTTTAGCAAAAATGTACTGTCTGAAAAGGGAATATGGCCAAAGATGAACTGGATATCACGAATCCCTTAGCGTTAACCTCAAATTCAACAAATTTAGGAAATGTTTTTTTGCACATAATAAAGTGTATTTAAATAAGAACCGCTGAAAGCAAAATAAACTAGCTACTCCAAAGAAATTAACATTGAAGGATGTGATCAGAGCGTAATGGGGACAAAGTTGCTCTGTTTGTGCTGCTTTTATTTCAATGGTTGCCATGTTTGAGCAGAACATGTTAGGTTTACAGAGCACTTTTACCCATTTGTTAGTGAGATTGTTGTGGTGCCTTTGAGGCATGTTAAGTGCAAAAGAAAATTCACTTTACTAGTCATTCATTAGGCGTTAAAATTAAACACAGTGCATAGCTTATATGGTAAATGTTGGTGCAATCAGCACCTGCCCTGTGCAATAAATATTGGGCAAACAATATACAAGGGCCCATGTTAAATGCTTTGTCAGATAGCGTGAGTGCATTCACATTATTTGCAGATGCATTTGCTGTGGGCCCCTGCACTAAACAATTATAAAACCTTGAACCCCAGCGTAGCTTCCAACTACCATCTCCTCCCATTCTCTTAGAGGAGCCCCCATTGCCACAATTCCCAACATAATCCACAAGCCATCTCTCCCCCCCACCCCCCAGCACTTACCAGAAGCATCCCAGGTGTCAGAGCAGGAGTGATCTTCCCTCCAGTTTTCCAACCCCAGTTGGTGAGGGGGTCTTACGTGTGCACTAGGTGCAAGGAGCTCTTTGCTCTCAGGGAACGAGTCTGATCTCTGGTGGCTAGAGTAGCAGACTTGGAGGATATAAGGAAGACAGAGGGGGAAAGCCAACAGTCGCCCAAGTGTGCATGGTTTCGAACAATGTATTCTAGAAGGTTACTGACAAAAGACTGAAGTTAGGGCATATCGGTAGAGAGGTTCCAATAAAGACAAAAGTAGCCCAAATGCCCTTGAGTACAGAGCAGACAGAGCTTAAAGATTCCAAATTACCCTGCCTACCATTAACCAGATTAATATGAATAAGATACCGCCTCTAAAATGCTTGTATGCAAATGCTAGAAGTCTAATAAAAATAAGATGGGAGAGTTAGAATATACAGCACTAAATGAGAGGTTAGATATGATTGGTATCTCAGAGACATGGTGGAAGGAGGACAACCAGTGGGACACTGTGATGCCTGGGTACAGACTATATTGTAATGATCAAGAAGATCAAATTGGTGGAGGGGTTGTGCTCTCTTAGGGCATTGAGTCACAAGGAATTAAAGTTTTGCAGGAAACAAAATTTACTGTAGAATTTCTGTGGATTGAAATTCCATGTAAAAAGGGGAAGGCGATGGCAGTGGGAGTATACTATCGACCACCTGGCCAGAATGAATAAATGGATGATGAAATGCTCAAAGAAAGCATGGAAGCTAACACAAGTTACAACACAGTAATAATAATGGGTGATTTCAATTACCCCGGTATCGACTGGGTCAGTGTCACTGTAAGACATGCTAGGGAGATAAAGTTTCTAGATGAAATAAATGACTGGTTCTTGGAGCAGCTGGTTCATGAACTGACCAGAGGGGAAGCCATTTTGGACCTAGTGGAACACAAGACCTGGTGCAAGAGATAAGGGTGTTGGGGCCACTTGGCAATAGTGATCATAGCATGATCGTGTTTGATTTAGTAAATGAAGGAAGGATGGTAAGGAAATCCACAGTACTACCTTTTAACTTTCAAAAGGGAGACTGATAAAATGAGGGAAATAGTTAAGAAAAAACTAAAAGGAGCAGTTGCAAAGGTTAAAGATTTACATCAAGCTTGGGTGTTATTTAAAAATACTATCTTGGAAGCCCAGACCAGCTGTACTCCACGCTATAAGAAAAGTGGAAGGAAGTCCAAAAAACTGCCAGCATGGTTTAAAGGTGAGGGCAGAGAGGCTGTTGCCAAAAAAGCATCTTTCAGGAAATGGAAAAAGGAGCCATATGACAAAAACTGGAAACAACACAAGCACTGGCAAGTTAGATGCAAGGCATTGATAAGGCAGGCAAACAGAAAATTTGAGAAGAAGCTTGCTGTGGAAGCAAAAACACATAATAAAGACTTTTTCAAGTACATTCATAGCAAAAAAACAAACAAACTGTGAGAGTCAGTTGCACCATTAGATAATAGAGGGGCAAAAGTAGCATGAAGAGGGGACAAGGCTATAGTGGAGAGACTGAATGAATGAATGCTTTGGTCTTTACTGAGGAAGATGTAGGAATGTTACCCATGACTGAAATGGTATTTAAAGGAGATGCTGTGGAAGAATTGAAAGAAATATCGATACACCGGGAAGATGTATTACCACTATTTGATAAACTGAAAAGTAGCAAATCACCTGGACCAGATGATATACATCCAAGGGTGTTGAAAGAACTGAAATATGAGATTGCAGGCCTACTATTAGTAATCTGTGAACTATCATTAAAATCATCTGTAATACCTGAAGATTGGAGGATGGTCAATGTAACACCAATTTTTAAAAAGGGTTCCAGGGGTGATCCGGGAAACTACAGACGGGTGAGCCTGATGTTAGTACTATGAAAAATGGTGGAAACCATCATAAAGAACAAAATTACTGAACATGTAGATAGTCATGGCTTAATGGGAGACAGTCAACATGGCTTTAGCCAAGGAAGGTCTTGTCTTACTAATCTGTTATATTTTTTTGAAGGTGTGAATAAACAGGTAGACAAAGGTGACTCGGTTGATATAGTGTATCTGGACTTTCAGAAAGCCTTTGACAAGGTCCCTTATGAGAGACTTTTGGCAAAATTAAAAAGTCATGGGATAGGAGGCAGTGTACTATTGAGGATCAGGAACTGGTTAAAAGATAGAAAGCAGAGATTATGGCTAAATGGCCAATTTTCCCAATGGAGAAAGGTGAATAGTGGAACTGCTTTTTAATATATTCATAAATGACCTGGAAATGGGAATAATGAGTGAGGTTATCAAATTTGCTGATGACACAAAACTATTCAGTTAAAACACATGAGGATTGTGGAAAATTATAAGTGGACCTTAATAAATTGGAAGACTAGATGTTCAAACGGCTGATGAAATTTAATGTGGACAAGTGCAAAGTTATGCACTTAGGAAAGAAAACCACAAACTATGCTTACACGATGCAAGGTTCCACATTAGGAACCACCACCCAGAAAAAAGATTTAGGCGTCATCGTGGATAACATGTTAAAACCCTCCACCCAGTGTGCAGCGGTGGCCAAGAGAGCAAATAGAATGCTAGATATCATCATAAAATGAATGGAGAATAAAACAAAGGATATTATAATGCCTCTGTATCGTTCCATGGTGCGACTGCACCTTGAATATTATGTGCAATTCTGGTCACTGTATCTCAAAAAGGATATAGTGTTATTAGAAAAGGTACAGAGAAGAGCCACCAAAATGGTAAAGGGGATGGAAGGATACCCCTATGAAGAGAGGCTAAAAAGGTGTTAGAGCTCTTCAACCTGGAAAAGAGACGGCTGGGGAAGATATGATAGAAGTCTATAAATTAATGAATGGAGTGGAACGTGTAAACATAGATCGATTCTTCACACCATCAAAATATAGAAAGACTAGGGGGCATAAAATGAAATCTACAGGGTAACCTATTTAAGACTAATAAAAGAAAATATTTTTTCACTCAACATGTAATCAAACTCTGGAATTTGCTATCGGAGGATGTAGTAAAAGTTGTAAGTGTAGCCGGGTTCAAAAAAAGGTTTGGACAAGTTCCTGGAGGAAAGATCCATAAACCATTATTAAAGTGGACCCAGAATATCCACTGCTTGCCCCAATACAAGCATTATCGAACCTGTGTCATTTGGGGAAACTGCTAGGTACTTGTGACCTAGACTGGCCACTGTTTGTAACAGGATATTGAGCTGATGGACCTTGGTCTGACCCAGTATGGCATATCTTATGTTCTTATGAAGGAAGGAGGTATGTGATAGAACCTTTTAAATACCTGCATGGTATAAATGCACAGGAGGTAGCTCTCCTAGTTGAAAGGAAGTTCTAGAACAAGAGGTCATATGATGAAGATGAAAGGAGATAAACTCAGGAATAATCCAAAGGAAATATTTCTTTACGGAAGGGGTGGTAGATTCATGGATCAGCCTTCTAGTGAAGGTGGTAGAGACCAGAACTGTAGCTGGATTCAAGAACGCAGGGGGCAAACAGGATCTCTTAGGGAGAGAAAGAGATTGTAGAACTGAATAGTTCTTAATGATGGGCAGACTGGATAGGCTATATGGTCTTTCTGTCTTTATCTTCATTTTCTGTGTTTCTTGATGGACCTTGGTCTGACCCATTATGGCATATCTTATGTTCTTATGTTCTATTTCTTTGTTAGCTTTAATAAAAGGAAAATTATATTTTATCTCAAGTAGACAGCACTATTTTTAAAAATGCAGCAGTGTAATAAATATTCTATTGCCAGCTGTCCTGACTATATACATATATATATTTTTTATGTTTGTTTATTAAAAATTTGTTATACCACCCACACCATAAGTATCTGGGTGGTTTGCAATTGTAAAAATTACATAGCTGCAGAAAGAGAAAGGAATGCCATTATTTAAAAACAGTAAAGAGAGAGAAAAAGAAAAAACAAGGAACAGCTAATCAGAACATGACAGCATACTACATCGACAGAGAAGCAGAGGGAAGGGTAGGGACTACGGGGGAAGGTCAAACGCTAGGGTAAACAGATTAGTTTTGTTTTGAAAAGCTGGAAGGACGTCTCGGATCGAAGGGAAAGGGGAAGTGAGTTCCAAAGTCTCGGACCTAAGAAATAAAAAGCGGAAGAGCGAGTGAATTCCAGGTGAGCGTGCGAGGGAGGTGGGAGGAACACGCAATTAACATGGATAGAGCGAAGAGAACGGTGAGGAGTGTGAAAGTGAACCAGGTCTGCAAGATAAAGAGGAATACCTGTGTGGAGTGCCCTATGAACAAAGGTGAGGATTTTATATTGGATACGAAAGGATACTGGTAACCAATGTTGATGTAAAAGAAGAGGAGTGACATGTTCGTACCGGGAAGCATGAGTTAGAAGATGGACCGCAGTGTTCTGAAGACGGGAAAGTTGTGACTCTGGGAGACCAGCTAGAGCAACGTTACAGTAGTCGAGTCGGGACATCACTAGGGAGAGTAAAAGTAGCCAGAGCGGAGGGGGAGAGAAAGGGACGAACAGCCCGTAACTGCTTAAGAGAAAAGAATGACTGTTGGACAACTGAGGAGATATGTTCTTTAAAAGAGAGGGAAGAATCAAGAACCACACCCAGATAGCGAAAGGAAGAAACCAGAGGAATAGGCTGAGAAGAAAAAGAGGGAGCACACATGGGAGAAGGGCTCCCTAAGGTAAACCAGGTGGCAAAAGACTTAGAGGGGTTTACATGAAGAAAATTGGAGGAGAACCAGGAGGCAACAGCAGAAAGACAACAGTTAAGGGGGGAGATGTCGGGAGTGAGAGAGTCAGTGTGATGCAAAAAGAGTATGTCATCCGCATAATAATATGCGGAGATACCAAACTGTTGAACGATAAGAGCGAGGGGAGCCAGAAAAACATTGAAGAGAAGTGGAGCGAGGACCGACCCTTGGGGTACACCACAGGAAAGAGGGGTTGGAGCTGAAGAAGAAGACCCAGAAACAACTTTTTAGGTTCAAGTGTTCCCCAGGTCCAAGCAGGAAGTCGGAACTCACATATGGGTGATGTCATCGACAGAGCCCTCAAAGGAAATGGTTCCCAGCTTTCAGAGAGCCTTTGGGAGGTTGACCATGTGTGTGTGCCCAGCTTCCTGCCCGAAAGAGCCATCTTACCTCAGTCTTCTTTTTTTCCGTGGAGCCCTCCAGGCATCTGTCTGTGTCCCAGAATCTAGTTGTTTTCTTTTGGCTGGTTTTCTAGTTTTTTTTCTTTCTTTTTCAGGTTCTGTTTTGTTTCGGCATCTTCCTGCTCCACTCCAGAAGCATCAGTACCTTGGCGTCATGGTTTTTTTTGGGTTTTCGTTTCTTTCATTTTTTGGCACGTGTTTTTTTTTTTTCTCTCTATCGGGAGGCATGCTTCATGGATGGCTTTGGCAGAAAGTGCTGCCAGGACTCGATGCTTATGGCCAAATTCCAGGCATACCAAATCTAAATGAGTATGTACCTGCAGAATCTAGCAGGTGAGCTGGCCAGGTTCTCCTTGTTTTTTTCTGGAGAAGACTTCGAGTGCTTCAGGGGGCTGGTGGGGAAAATTAAGGTGAGTTCCAAATACGTCACCAGGGCTGCCTACGGCAGCTTAGAGTCCGTGGCTGTGGTGGGCATTGGTGCCTTCCGCCTGGCATGGCTAAAATCCTCGGACTTGGAGCAATGGGTTCCGGACAAGTTGGCCAATATCCCTTGCTAAGAGGAGAATCTCTTCCGCAAACCCATGACTGAGAAGGCTGCTGACTTGGGGAGACAGCAATTCACCATGACTCGCCATTCGAGGAAGACTGCTGATTCCGCTAGAAAGGTGGCCTTAGTTAAAAAGTCTTTTTACCCAAAAAAGAGAGAGTACTATGGTATGTACACTCCATACCATTCATACCAATACCCCCAACAGGGGCAACAGCCAAAGGGTCAGGGCCAGAAGCAGTACCACAAGCCTAAGACCCCTAAGCCCCACCCAACGCTGCAGCCAGATCCTGGTGGGGGTTTGTGACTCCTGCATGTCCTCACTATCCTCCCTCCTCCCCATGGAGTTGTTTTTCTCTTTCGAGTTTTAAGCTATGTTATCATACTGAGGTAAGATGGCTCCTTTAGGTGGGAAGATTGGCACATGTGTGGTGGACCTCCCAAAGGCTTTCTCTGAAAACTGGGGAGTGTTTCCTGCACGGGCTCATTCAGTGACATCCAGGGCCGGCCCGTCCATTGAGCAAGAATGTTTTTTGCACAGGGCCCCGTGTTTCAGAGGGCCACGCGCAAAGAACATTCTGCTTTAAAAATAAATTAAATTTTAAAAAAAAGCTGGCTGCTACCACTGCCACGGCGGCAGCAACAGAATCGACAGTCCCGTGGGCCCCCCCCCCCCCCGCCTGGCTGAGCCTCTCTGCAACGGCTTTCAGATCCGCAAAGGGAGAGTGTCTCCTCGTGGCTCTGTTAAGCCTGCAGGGGCTGATGGGAAATTTCCCATCAGCCCCTGCAGGCTTAACAGAGCCGCGAGGGAGATAGTGAGACACTCTCCCTTCAGATCTGAAAGCCATCGCGGAGAGGCTCAGCCGGGCAGGGGGGGCCCCACGGGACAGTCGATTCTGCTGCTGCCGCCGCAGCCGCCGCCCGCTTTCTTTTTTTTTTTTTTAATTTTCCCTGGGCCGATGGGGAGGGGGGATTAGGACTGGTAATGGGCTGTGGGCTGATGGGGGGCTAGGACTGGAAATGGGCTGATGGGGGGGTTAGGACTGGAGGTGGGCTGATGGGGTTAGGACTGGTAATGGGCTGTGCGCTGATGGTAGGTTAAGACTGGTAATGGGATATGGGGGGGCTAAGTCTGGAAATGGGGTGATGGGGGTTAGGACTGGTAATGGGCTGATGGGGGGTTAGGACTGGTAATGGGCTATGGGGGGCTTAAACTGAAAATGGGGTGATGGGGTTAGGACTGGAAGTGGGTTGATGGGGGCTAGGACTGGTAATGGGTTGGGGGGTTGCTAGGACTGGAAATGGGCTGAGTGGAAGGGGAGACTTGAACTGCAAATAGCTGGTGGGGACGGGGACTTGGAATGGAAATGGGCTGAGTGGAAGGGGGCTTGAACTGCAAATAGCTGATGGGGAGGGGGGCTTGGAATGGAAATGGGCAGTGAGGGGAGGGAGCTAGGACAGGAAATGGGCTGATGGAGCAGCTAGGATAGGACTGGAAATGGGCTGTTGGGGGAGCTAAGATTGGAAATGGGCTGTGGTGGGGGCTTGGATTGAAATGGACTCATGTAGGCACTAGAACTGAAAGTAGGCTCATGGGAGGCTTGGATTGGAATTGGGCTGAGTGGAGGGGAGCTAGGATTTGACATGGGCTGATGGGGCTAGGAAAGGACTAGAAAAGGGCTGATGGGGGGCTGGGATTGGAAATGGGCTGATGCAGGGACTAGAAGGGAGCGGATGCTGGGTGAGGCTAGAACTAGAAGGGAGCTGATGTTGGGGGAGGATTAGAATGGGATGGGGCTGGGAGAGTGAAATGGAGAGGAGAAAAATATTTTGTGTGGGAGGGATGAAAAATCTACAATTTGCCGGGTACTGGGAGAGTAAGTGGGGATTGAGGATGGAGGGGTAAAATTTGAGTGGATGAAATAGGAATGAGGAAAGAGCAAAAGGAGAAAGATTAGTATGTTAAAGCAGATGTAGAGAGAGTGAATGGAAAAAAACTAGAAGAGAGAAAGGACAAATGGACAGCAGACGATGGAGAGTTAGCAGAAGACACGAAGAAACCAGAAGAAAGTGGCTGGAGCAATTGCAACTGAAAAAAAAATGCACAAAAGGTAGAAAAATCTCTTTATTTTGAATTTATTAACTGGAATATGTCAGCTCTGGGAAATGTGCATCATTAACGTCTGCGCTTTGTTTAGTACAAGAGGAAATTAATTTATAGTTTTATTTCTACAGTGGTGGTGTACATTCCAAGTTTGGCTTTTGGGGTTCCCAGTTAGGCCTTCCTGTTTCTAAATTGTGATTCCTTGTTTGGTGATGGTCTATGTTCTGCATGTGTAACTGAGCTGAGGTATTCCGTTTATGTAATTCCTATTTGACATTGCCACTTGTTCTCTTTCCCTAGTAGGTCATGTATTGTTCTCTAAAATGTATTTGTTTAATATTTGCAGTGTTGCCTTTTGATAGGTAGGGTCTGGTGCTTTGTGAGTCCTGGTAGTGCTGTTACGATACGGCGGGTTTGCTATGGGTTCTAAATGGGCAGTGTTTGTAGTAGTTCCTAATGTGTCTGGCAGTTGGCACTGGATTATAGTAATGTAGAAATCTTTTAGTCTTTCTTTATCCATACATTCATTAAGAGACGTGTTTACTAAAAGTTAGTGTATGGTAACATTATGCAAATATTTATGCAAATAAGGCCACTGATGCAAATGAGTCCCTGCACCCAGTCTCTGCACATGGCCTTGCACCCCCCTTGGGCCGCCCCTGGTGACATCACCCATATGTGAGGACTGATTCCTGCTGTTCCCGGAGAACATCTGCTACAGCTGAGTAACTACGCTTTCTTCAACTGACAGCACCCAGCTCCATTTTAAAGTATCCTGCTGAGCTACAGCACATGGTTTAAAGAACTTGCCAGGATTTGTTGTTTTGAAATGCCATAGGGAAGATATTGTATTTCTCATGGTTGGCTGGTATCTCTCAAAGTATACTTCACAATATTTTAAACTGTTACGAAGCAGACATTGATGTTTAGACAGTAGAATAATGGAGTAGAAACATAGAAATATGACGACAGAAAAAGACCACATGGCCTATCTAGTCTGTCCTTCCATATCAACAACTACAACAGTCCCCTTTATACCTTTATAGAAACATAGAAATATGGAGGAATAGCCTACTGGTTAGAGCACTGGCTTGGGAACCAAGAGTCCAGGGTTCAATTTCCAATAGCATTCCTTGTGGCCTTGGACAAGTCACTTAACCCTCCATTGCCTCAAAAAATCTAAGTTATCAATGTCCCTGTTTAATGTAAAGTTTTGGTTAACATTATTGGCACCCTTGCATTTTATATATGTTGTGTACAATATTTTGAGAAATAAATGGAAATATTCCACTGTATGTCGTCATAATATTTCAATAGTATGTTCAAAGGTATACAACAACAAAAAAAGGATAAGGATGTCTGTGCAACTCAGACATAGTAAGTTCTGAGAAAAAAACCAAAATGACCTGGACAGGATTAATGACACCCTTCACTAATATTTGGTTTCACAACCCTTGGCAGTGATGACCGTTTCAAACGTTTCTTGTAGCCAACTATGTTTTGTATATCTATCTGCTGGTAGATTCTCACACTCTTCATCTGCAATTTGTTCCAGCTCATAAATATTTCCAGGATTCCTTTTACCAATGCAGATTTCAGTTCTTTCTAAAGGTTCTTGATTGGTTTGAGATCAGGACTAATGCATTGCTGGCCAGTTTAAAACAGCACGTTTTCCCTTTTTAACCATTCTTTTATACTTTTGGGTATATATATATTAGGTCATTGTCCTGCTGGAAGACCTATGACCTTCGACCCAGATCTAGCTTTCTGACACTAGGTAGCACATTTCACTCCAAAATATCTTGGTAGAACTCTGACTTCATGATTCCTTTAATACATTCCAGGCCTCCAGTTCCTGAGGCATCAAAACAGCCCCATAGCATTACGGAACCTCCACCATATTTAACTGTAGGAAGGGTGTTTTTTTTCCTTATAAGCTTCATTTCTTCACCTGTAAATGTATTGCTGGTCTGGATTGCCAAAGAACTCAAGTTTGGTTTTGTCTGTCCACAGAACATTTTCCCAGAAGGATTGTGGTTTCTCAAGGTGGATTTGGGCAAAGATCAGGCGTGCCTTTTTATATCTGTCTTTAAGCAGTGGGATCCTCCTTGGTCTTTGCCCATGAAGTCCTTCTTTGTTTGGTACGTAGCATATGGTGCTGGTTGAAACCAGATTGCTCCAGGTCAGCCTTAAGCTCTTTGGATGTTGTATGTGGTGTTTTTCCAAGAGTTTGCACTAACCTTCGAAGACTTCTTGGATTAATTTTCCTCTTCCCACCAGGTCCTGGAAGGTTCTTTACAGTTCCAACAGCAGAAAACTACTTAATAACATTGCAAACTGCAGACTTAGGAATCCCAAGGTTTTTGGAGATCACCTTGTACCCCTTTGTATCTCTTTGAAGTTTGATGTTTGGTGGTGATGGCTTTTCTGATGGTCTCAGGCAGCTCTCTTGTCTTCACCATTGTGAAAACGGAATAGGAAGTGAGTGTAGCCATTTTAAACAGAGCCATCTTTCTTTGATTCAAGTTATTTGCATCTAATTTTACTGCAGTGGGAATGTGGTTCTCTGTTCAAACTGATTTGAATTGTTTATAAGGGTGCCAATAATCATGTCCTGGCAATGCCCCAGTTTTTATACTATTTCCTACTATTTCCTTTTTTAATTGGTCTTATTTTATTTGATTCTTTTGTGTGTCAAATATGAGTGCATATGCAGTATAATCCAAAGCCATTTCACCGGCCAATTTTTTTTTTTTTTTTTAAGAGATATTGGACATAGAATGGTTGAACTTCAAGGGTGCCAATAATGTTGATCACAACTGTACATTACCAAGTTTGTTACAATGTAAACAGTTTTGACTGAAATGATAAAGCGGTATAAGAAACCTGTTAAATTAATAAATAAATAATATATAACAAAATTAAAAATATACTGCAAAGCTCACTTCTTTTTTGGGCAGTTTCGTCCAAAGTAGACAGTTCTTTGAAAAGCTGGATTCCCACTCTGTGCTCTATGCGTACCATCTCTTAGAAATGGAAAAGCTATTGAAGTGGCCATTATCCATTTCCCACCCTGCTTTCTGGAAACGTGCCTTGTCCAGTTTGTTACTCTTTCATTCTAAGTTCTTTGTTCTCCCCGTTTTAAATAGTTTGGTGTCCTCCAAGATGGTTTGGTATACTGGCCATAAGAAAAGGAAATGCCATCCCAGGATCAGAGGTATCGGATTTGCTTAGGAATGCAGTTAGCTGAGAACTGTTTAATTTTTTCCTATGCCTATCTTCCATCTGGTGGTGATTTCTTCTCTTTCTGTTTTTTAAGTAGCCCTAGAGTGCTCACTATTGTATTCTTGGGTTGGTTTGCTCTTTGTCTTATTTTTAACTTTCCTTACATTTTTGTCTTAATGCTGTTTTTTTAGCCTGGTATTTTCATCCTAGGATCAGCCCTATGAATAAGTGACCTCCTTTTGTTCATGGCCCTGTTTTTCAGCCACTACTGACTTATGCAAATGAGGCCCCAATATGCACATGATCCCCACATCCCCTAAGGCTTTCCCTGTCCCTCTTCCTGTTCACTTAAACCCTTTCTAGGCTGTGACATAATGAACCCTCTACAACTAGTGTGTTTTCCCTCTTTTGCCCCCATCTTATTAAACTTTATTTTCATCTGACACGGGTACTAAAGACAATATATCAGACCAGGGTGAATTTACAAAATAGAAGAATAAATTATAAAGGAAAATGAATATGTATTAAGAAATATCATGCACTGAACTCAAAAAAGAACACAAGCCATATCCTATTAATTTTTTGTTGTTGTTGTTTTAAGGTGCAAAAGTGAGGGGTTTTTTTAACAGCTGCAGTATTTTGAATCTGAACACAGGACTAGTTTTCCAACAGAATGCTATAGTGTAATGAGCTATATAAATTTGGTCCACTTCTTGATATGGAAAGATGGGGATGTCCTTTTCAGAAGCCTAGAAAGCATAATACAGGAGACTAGTTCAAATGAATATCAGAAACCAGAGTTAGCTCAGCCTTTGTCCTTTCCCAGAAACTTTGGATATATCAATGATAGGGGGCAAGAGGTTGGTGTGCACAGCCTAGGAAAAGGACCTAGGAGTGATTATTTCTGAGGATCTCAAGGTGGTGAAACAGTGCAACGTGGCAAAACAGTGTGATAAGGCGGTGGCCAAAGCCAGGAGGATGTTGGGTTGCATACGGAGAGGAATTACCATCTGAAAGGAAGAGGTACTAATGCCATTGTACAAGTTGCTGGTGAGGCTTCACTTGGAGTATTGTGTTCAGTTTTGGAGACCATAATCTCACAAAGGATTTAAAAAGGCTAGAAATGGTAAGAGGAAGGTGACCAAAATGCTTTGGAGCCTGCATCAGCGACTTATGAGAAGAGACTTGAAGACCTAAATATGTACACTCTGGAGGAGAGGAGGGACAGGGGAGATATGATTCAGACCTTTAAATACTTAGAGTATTAATGAACAAACAAACCTCTTCCAAAGACAGGGAAGCTGTAAAACTAGAGGGCATAACATGAAGCTGCAAGGGGTAAAGTGAAAGGCAACATTGGGAAATGCTTTTTCACTGAAAGGGTGGTGGATGCTTGGAATGCCCTCCCTCTGGAAGTGGTGGGGGGCAAACAGTGACAAAATTCAAAATGGTATGGGACAGACACAGTGGACCTCTTTATAGAAACAAGATAAAATCAAAATAAACTTAACTAAAGACATGGTGGGGCGGTGACTTGCATGGAGCAGCAAGTGCACCTACTCTTGCCACCGTGCTGGGCAAACTAGATGGACCATACTGGTCTTTATCTGCCATCATATACTATGTTACTATGTAAACCCAACAGAGAGACAAATATGTGCCTTCCTTCCCACAATTCCTCCAACATAATACAAATTTTTTTCCTACATCTATTTTATGATCTTTAGGATATCTATATGTTTGGTGTAATGAATTAACAAAGGTCATTTCTTGTACAACAAATGGAAGCATTAAAGGTGTTCGTTCATATGGGTGTTTCAAAAATGAGAAAAAGGAGGAAGCAGGCTGAGCCTGACCATTAGGCAAGACTAGGCCATTGCCTAGGGCAGCAGCTGGCGTCGCATCCAGTTCAAACTTCTCCTGCTGACCTATAAGTGCATTCACTCTACAGCTCCTCACTACCTTTCCTCTCTTACCTCTCCCTACGCCCCTCTTGGAAATTCCGCTCTTCTGGCAAATCGATTCTATCTGTGCCCTTCTCTTCCGCTGCCAGCTCCAGACTTTGTTCCTTTCACCTTGCTGCTCCTTATGCCTGTAACAAACCACTTGAGTCTGTATGTCAGGCTCCTTCTCTGACCCTTTTCAATCCAAACTGAAAACTCATTTCTTTGCTGCCGCTTTCGGCTCTTGACTCACCTGATCGCCTTTGTGTTCCCTTACCATTCCCCCTAGCTGTATCTCATGTCTACAGTTACTGTGTTGTCTGTCTTGACTAGATTGTAAGCTCTGATGGACAGGGACTTTCTTTTACATATCTCTATGCAGTACTGCGACCATCTTGAAGCACTATACAAATGTTCAATAGTAGTAGTAGTAGATGGAGCAGCAAAGAGCTGCAGCAGCAGTCAAAGCAAACTAGTAGTAAAGTAGTAAAATAGTAGCAAAGCCACAGACTGTCAGAGCCATCAGCACGTTCTGTTACATGCAGGGAGCACAGGCGCACACCTACATATACCAAGCAAAGTTTAAGATTTAAGAGTATGATGTCCAGTTCTGCATTTTTACATGGAACATAGAAACATGATGGCAGAAAAATACAAGCATTAGATCATCATAATTGAGCTTAAATTCAGATACAGCACTGTAGTGAGAGACGCTCATAACCCTCGTATTGACACATTCTTTACATTACAGCTTGTATATAGTGGGATTATTGGTGTGCCTAATTTTTTCTCAATCTGCACATGCATGGGGAAATTTTCCAGAGCATGCATATGTTGGGAATCTGAAGGGGCCTGTCCCACCAGATGTAAGAATGAAATCAACACTGAGGAGGCCTGGCAGAACCCCTCCTGCAGGATGCTGCCTGCCCCCCCTCCCCCCCTGCTGACAGGAGGAGGAGAGCTGCAGTGCCTCAGGCCACATACTCTCTGCTGGTACCTGATGGGTGCTTAGAACAGACCGGCACTATCATATGTAGTTCAAAGTACTAGTTGCACCCCAAGAGACAGAGGAGGGAATAAACTGAGGCACCACTGCTCATTTCCTATTGGCCTGGATCAGTGGCAGTGGGTGATAAGGACTAAGGGATCACGCTAGGGCTATAAGGAGAACTGATCCAAAGCAAAGGATGGAAAAGATGGGGGTGGGGGGCAATGTTCCCTCTAATTTTCTGTAGGCTGTGTGCGCATAAAATATCAGCTGTGTGCAGCTTTTATTTATTTATTTATTTTATTTTATTTATTTACAGTTTCTTTTATACCGCACTATTCGACATCAGCGCGGTTTACAATGAACAGAAACTACACTTACCAAATATTGATCGGTGCTTACAATGAACAGCTGGGTATACATTAAACAGGTTTACATTTTTGAAGGAAGGTTTAATTTTTGTGTGCCACATAACGACACTCGGAGTTATATACTTTAAAATTTGACTACATGTCAGAATACAGTATGTACACCACATTGATTTTAATCAAATTAAATGAAAATAGATGATTACTAAATGAAGTGGGAAATTTCTAGTAATTTACTATCAGAACTTTTAAATTTTAAGACGTCTGTGTTTTCTATCAGAATCAGAGCTGTAATTTTTGTGCGCTCTGTTGTAAAGTATGTGCGCTCGCTCGCACAGCTTAGAGGGAACAGTGGGGGGGGGGGGGAGGAGACGCTAATGAAGAATGAGCCTAGAATTGACAGGGGTATGAGGAGGAACTAAGGGATGAGAGGAAATGGTTGGGTAGGAGGTTAGTAAGGATGCATTGAAAGATGAGAGAGGGAGGTGTGTAGATGTGAGATGGATTGTGTGGTGGTGAGAAAGGGCATGTAAAACTGCCTTTGGAGACTGTGTGCTCCATGGGCTACATCTTTCCAGTCTTAAATTTGTCTCTCCTAAATGCACACTCTGCTCATTCATCTTAATTTTATTTATTTATATTTAGCACATGCCTTTTCAGTGCTAGCTTAAGGTGTGTTGCATGCAGGTACAGTAGGTATTTCCCTGTCCCCTGAGGTCTTATAGTCTAAGGGGCATGTTTATGAAGGTGTGCACTGATAGCATCAATTGTGCTTCCAAATTAGCACAGAGGCCCGCAGTAATATTTGGGGGCATGTGTGTCCGCTGCTGCTGTATTTTAACATTATTTTAATGGTTGGCATGTTCAAAATGCCTGCAGTAACTGATATGCTGTCAATATCCACAACTTTCCCAAATGCACACTAACTGATAAATGCAGCACCCTTAGCACACATCACACCCCACCCCACGCTACTGGTTACTACACCATTAAGTGGCATTTTAGAAGGGGCATCTGGGAAGAATCTTGGACGCCCAGAGCACAACATCAAAAAATCTGGGGAGTGGCAGCAGTGATGGGAGACATGTCTAAGCACCCCCTGAAATCACTGTCTCCATCCCGAAAAATGAACCTCCCAATAACTGGTGCTGGAGATGGCGAGGTTGAGTACATGCATGAGGGAAGGCCGTTTCACAAATGTGGACATCCTCGAATTGCACAACCACAGAACCCCGGGTACTTAAATATCCTGGCCTGGCTAGCTCATATGACATGAGGCTAGCAGGTCCTGCCCTGCCATTTCAGATACTCAAATGTGCAGCGGTGAGCCAGTAATATGCTTGGAATATGTATTTATGTGCAGGTTGGTTCAGCCATGAATCGTTAACTGCGGTGATGTAAGCGCATTTTGTCCTTCCTCTGGAAGCATTGTAGTCATGAAAATGAGCCAGGTATAGGTGTGGATGTCTCGACAACCAAGGCCAGATGGGCTTGTGTCTTTCTGAAACCACACTGTGATGTGTGTCTCCCTTGCTCTGCCTAGGGCCCACCCTACCCCCTGTGCTACCTGGATGTTCTTATGCTGGGGGTGTCTATATACTCAGCTTTCTAAAATGGCTCTGGGGATGTCTGTTATGTGAACGTTTATGAGCCCAATTTCAGAAGTCCAACTCACCATTAGTACTTCTAAAATACCTCCCTCTCCTCCCCCTCCCCACCCAAACATGTCCCAAAGTTTTGTACCCGAGGACGTGGAGCATTAAGTGTGATTTGCCCAAGGTCACAAGAAGCATCAGTGGATTTGGACCCTGGCTGCTCTGGTTCTGAGCTTGCTGTACTAACCATTAGGCTCAGTTTGGCAACCTCCTGTCTGACTTAGATTTCATAATGGTGAGACTGAAAAAACTGGAGACATTGTCAAAATCTTGAAAAATGTATTTCCCATCAGGAAACTTCTGAGTTATTTAAAATTGTTTTAGTAGTATTGTTGTCTTAAGGAAGCTTAGCAGTAACCAAGAATTCAGTGCCAAAGTGACTTATGATAGTATGAACAGTTTTCAGAATTCAAAATAGTGGCAGCAAGTTTAGTTTCAAGCTTTACAAGATATAATTCAATAAAGAAAAAACTTTCAGCCTGGGTTACATTAGCCCCACAGTGCCCATAAAACCAATCTGTCTGTAGGAGGAAACTGTGACTTTGCTGGGAAAGAGCAACAGTTGGCGCCTTGGGGGAATATGAACGTTTTGCATTTAGTCCTGCTGTTTTGTTAGTGTGTCAAATTTCAGAACACAGACTGTTCTTGAGCACGTTCCAATGTCATTAGACAGGACATCAATAACATGCCTTCCAGAAGAATACACCAGATGGTTGTGAGTGTTGACACTAGATGTCAGTATAACCTCAGAAAAAGAAATCTAGTTTCTAGCCCATTGGACCATGCTATATGTTGTCAGTCCTGTTTTTTTTGTTTTCCAGCTTGAGTGGTTTTCCAGTTTAATATGGAAGAGGCAAGTCCGTATGGCTTACCATAATTCATTTCAGTACTCTAATCCTGGCTTATCTCACAGAGCAGTGCAGTACAAAGAAAAGGTATTGATAGCAGAAAATATTCTCTGAACGGTTGCTTGGATTTGGCCACACTGCCGTGTGGGAGGCTAACAATCTAAAACTAAAAAGTGTCCGCATGTTATGCAGTTCACTAGATATTGCTTCAAAAGTTAAATGGGAACATTTTGAAAATGAAATATAAAAATATGTTAGGCCATCCAGTGAAGGAAGTAGTAGTGGTGTGCTTGTTGTAGTTTTTGGAGGAGTTTTTTGCATTTTTGCACCAACCATTCTGTACATTTCCAATTTAAGGTGTGCTCTAAGACCTGCAAAGAAGCTGGAGTATTTCTCTATTCCAGGTAAATGGGTCAAGCTTAGGTCTCTATTTAAAGAGTTACTCTTCTTGAGCTTTTAATTTTTGTACGTGATCTTTTCTGTCTTCACTTTTGTCTGTGGTATTTATTATTTATGTGTATGTTTTAATTCTGTAAACCTCTTTGCTGTTAGAAGAAAGACAGTAGATCAAATAATTAACTAAAGGCTATAGTAATAGAGTAGTATTAATATTATACCATTGTAGTACACTGCTTGGAACTGTTATCTATAAATAGCTTTAGTCCCCAACATCCAAGCCCCAAATAGTGTTCTTTCCATTGTTATTCAGCACTAATTATCTAAGGGGTATATTTACTAAAGTGCGCTAACTGTGGGAATGGGGTTTAGCCATGCTAACCAATTAGCACATATTTGGGCAGACTAGAGGTGGGTATCTTGGGCACACACTAACCATGGCATTTGCTCTTAGTACGGGTATATTTAACACCACCTCAATGGGTGGCATTAAGTGAACCTGTGTGTCAGTTTGTGTGGTACTGTGCAGTTGCAATGTGCTCATGGCAGGAGGACAGATGGACATGCTCCCTGAGGTTAGCATAGACCTCCACGCTAGATTTGTGGCCCAATCACATGCTAACAGTGCATAGTAGTAAACCTTTCCCTAAGTGAGGATGGTGACTTCAGTCATAAATACTACTCTAGCTCTTCCTTAGGTAAATCGGACTGATGGGAGAAAGGAAAATGAATTCTATGCAGTGGTTACTCCATCATTGACAAAGTTTTCAGAAAAACTGTAGCACATCAATCTAGGTAATTGGAAGGTACAAACAAACTGACACAGAGTCTTTCACCTCTGCGATAGTCACCAGTTCAAAACCAGCTCCAGTCCTTGTTTATGGAAAGTCATTAACATCTGAAAGTTGTAGGTCTCAGTCCAGTTCCTAGTGGACTGTGTCATCCATCCCAGTTTGGCCCCAATTACTGTCACTAGTAGCAGAGAGGCCAAGGATTACCATGCCATGGATTTTTTTTTTTTTTTTTTTTACGTGCCATCAAGTCAATGCTGACTCCTGGTGATCCAGCAGCCCCTGGGTTTTCTTTGCAAGGTATGACCGGAAGCAGATTGCAGATCTTTTCTTTCAACAAAAACTAAGGTCATTACCAGAGCTTAATCATGATACTTCATCTAACTTATTTCTTCCAGCTCTACTCATTAACCATACCATAATACCATTCACTTAGCAAATAGACAAGGAAAAGACAGATCTCCGAAAACTCCAAAACTACCCATTGACCACAAAGTCACCTCACACTACACCTGGCTGAGAACTGCTACTTTAGAAGGATGTACATGTTGCTGGACACCATTCTCTAATTCCTTCTCCCACACTCAGGATCTTGCAGCTCACTGAATTTTCTGCCAAAGTTTAATAAAGTACCAGTCAATGCTCTCTCGGTTGCATTGGCAGCACTTCCTAGGGTCCTTGCCAGAAACAGAGCACTAATCTTCCAATTGTATTTAGAAGGAACAGATCTGCAGGAAAGATTTGTTCCCCATTTGGCAACTCTTTTGTCTAAAACGCAATAGATAGGAAGAAACAAGGAACTAAGGGAGGGATATTCAGTGGTCACAGCATCTGTAAAGTGGCTAGCCATTGCCACCGAAGTTTAACCCCAGATATTTAAGTCTGGGCTATATCTGGCCACCGGCATTAAATATCCAGGTTGGCTGCAGAGCCTGGAAGCTAACTGGGCAGCAGCAATATTGAGGCACGGCCTGGTTAGTTTTCATGGCTGAAGATCGCTGCTACCTGATTAGTGGCCGGTGCCACCCTGGAACACCCCCGACATGCCTTGCAGGTCTGTAAACCGTGCCAATGCTTGGAATATCCCCCTTAACTGCTCACCTTTTGAGAAGTAAATGTCTTCATTTGAAAGTACAGGTTATTTCTTTTCTCTGATTTTCCAAGAAGAGAGCAATTAGTTTAAATATTGTCATCTCCCTGCTGAGATTGGTGCAGTGCTATCTTTGTAACCCCGTTATCGGTCTTGGTGGGGATACTCCCCAGGTAAATAGATTCACATTCAGAGGCTGCAACGATCGGCAACTTCTGCAGTGTCCAGGAATAAACAGCTCAATGCAGAAGTGTGCTGCCTTTGGAACAGGCATGTGCACAGTATTTGCGCAGAATTTTCTGTGCTAGTGTGGATGCAAAATGATGTAAGAAATCTAACACGAGCCTAAAGAATGTGCAAATACATTTCAGTGGATGGTAGTGAAGCATTAGATATGCAGCACCGATGCAGAGAACTGTACAGAAGACCAGAAATGTTAACGGGGGTCTGAGGAGGTGTTAAGAGTTAGCTTATAGGTCTGTGCTCGGTGCTGGTGAGGAATTTATGCCGGTTTCTTAAGTGCTCAGCACCTGCCGTTTTATTTCTGCTTTGCTGGATTACTGTCTGGCACATAAACCGCAATCTTAGAAACACAAAAACATGACGGCAGCAAGAGACGACTACATGGCCTATCTAGTCTGTCCTTCCATATCAACAACTACAACAGTCCCCTTTTTCCCTTTAGAGATCCTCGGTGTTGGTCCCATGCTTTTTTGAATTCAGATACTGTCCTCATCTCTACCACCTCCACTGGGAGACTATTCCACGGATCCACCACTCTTTCCGTAATGAAATATTTCCGCATATCACTCCTGAATCTATCTCCCTTCACCCTCATTCCATGTCCACTCATAGCAGAGCTTGCTTTCAGTCGAAAGAGGCTCTACCCCTGTGCATTTATGCCACGGAGGTATTTAAACGTCTCAATCATATCACCTCTATCACGCCTTTCCTCTAACGTATACATATTAAGATCCTTAAGTCTGTCCTCATATGCTTTACAATGAAGACCACTAACCATTTTAGTAGCCACCCTCTGTTCAGACTCCAACCTGTTTTATCCTTTTGAAGGTGCGGTCTCCAGAATTGCACACAATACTCCAAATGAGGCTACACCAAAGACGTATACAGAGGCACTATCACCTCCTTTCTTCTGCTGGCCGTTCCTCTCCCTATGCGCACAAGCATCTTTCTAGCTTTTGCCATCGCCTTTTCTACCTGTTTAGCTACTTTAAGATCATCAGACACAATCACACCTAAGTCCCACTCTTCTTTTGTGGACAGAAGTACTTCACCCCCTATACTATATCGTTCCCTTGAATTGCTGTAGCTCAAATGCATGACCTTGCATTTTTTTACATTAAATCTCAGCTGCCAAATTCTAGACCATTCCTCAAGCTTAGCTAGATCTCTCCTCATGTTATCTACACCTTCCTGGGTGGGTGTTTGTCTATTGCAGATTTTGGTATCATCCGCAAAGAGGCAAACCTTACCCGACAGCCCTTCCGCAATATCACTAACAAAGATGTTAAAAAGAATCGGACCAAGGACAGATCCCTGGGGCACACCACTGGTAACCTCCCTCTCCTGAGCTCTGTTTACCTGTACCCTTTGTCACCTCCCACTCAACTAATTTCTAACCCAAGCAGTAACTTTAGGGTCCATCCCTAGGGTGCTCAGTTTGTTTATAAGACGCCTCTGCGGAACAGTGTCAAAGGCTTTACTAAAATCTAAATACACGACATCTAGGGCTCTCCCTCGGTCCAACTTCCTGGTCACCCAGTCAAAGAAATAAATCAGATTTGTCTGACAAAACCTGCCTCTGGTGAATCCATGTTGCCTCAGATCCAGTAATCCGATGGCCTCCAGAAACCTCACTATTTTCTCTTTCAGCAGCGCTTCCAATAATTTACTCACCACTGAGGTTAAACTAACTGGCCTGTAGTTTTCAACTACATCCTTACTTCCACTTTTGTGTAAAGGGACTACTTCTGGCACCACTCCTAACTCCAAGGCATTTTAAAGGTCATTCAGTGGAGCTGCTAGAACATCCCCCAAGTTCTCAGTATTCTCGGATGTATCCCATCTGGTCACACCACTTTGTCTACTTTGTTTAGCTAGCTTCTCATGAACACATTCTTCTGAAAATTGTTCAAGATGCCCCTCGCTTCTGTTCCTGTTTGTGGGTGTTTTCTGAGGTCCTGCTCCTTTTTCTTCATCTGTGAACACAGAACAGAAATATTTGTTAAGCAATTCCACTTTATCCTCATCAGCTTCTATATATTCCTCTCCTTCACCCTTGAGCCTGACAATACCACTTTTGCCCTTCCTCTTCTCACTAACATATTTGAAAAATGTCTTATCCCCCTATTTTATTGCATTGGCTATTTCCTCCTCTTTCTGAATCTTTGCTTTCCTGACTAATTTGCAAGCTTCTCTAAGTTTTTCCAAATATAGATACCTATTTTCCTCTCTCTGTGATCTCTTGAATTTCATGAAGGCTTCCCTCTTTTTCTTCACCTTTTCAGCTACTCCTTTCAAAAACCATAGCAGTTTCCTTTTCCTTTTATTTACCATTTCAACAAAAAGGTTGGTTGCCCTTAAAATATCCCCTTTCAGTTTTGCTCACTGTTTTTCTATATCCCCCAGCTGTTCCCATCCCACTAATGACTCCCTGAGGTTTTGGACCATGTTGGCAAAGTTAGTTTTTCTAAAGTCTAAGACCCTTGCTTTTGAATGGATTCTAACAGCCCTAGTCCTAATACTGAACCACACCATCTGATGATCACTGGATGCAAAATGATCTCCCACTATAACAGCAGAAACACTTTCACCATTGGTAATCACCAAGTCCAGTATGGCCCCTTCACTTGGGGTCTGTTACCAATTGCTTGAATAGTTCTTGCTGTAGAGAATCCAGGATCTCCTTACTTCTAAATGATACTGCAGCAGGAATGTGCCAATCAACATCTGTCATATTGAAATCCCCTATCACTAGCACTTCCCCTTTCCTGTTAATGCTGTGTATGTCTTCATTTAACTCTGTCCACCTCTTCAACCTGTGGGGGAGGTCTATATATCACACCAATGCAAATAGATTTCTCTTTCCCTCTTTCTAGTTTAACTCACAGTGCTTCCTCTCTCCCTTTTAAGTCCTGTATTTCCATAGTTTTAAATTATTTTTTACATATAATACCACTCCTCCTCCTTTTTTCTACCCTGTCCTTTCTGAATAAAGTATAGCCTGGTATAGTTACATCCAAATCATGGTTGTCCATGAACCATGCCTCTGTTACTGCAACTAAATGCAAGTCAGCCTCTCCCATTAAAGCCTCAAAATCTGGGATATTATTTCCTATGCTACGAGCATTTATAGACACTGCCTTCCATATGTTGCCCCTTTTACCTATTTCTTTAAAGGTATTTAATGTTACACTTACCTGGGGGCTTTCTTCACTCATCCCCAATGAATCTAATTTAAAGCCCTCTTCAGTAGGTTAGCCAGTCTGCTAATGAAGACACGTCAACCCTCTTGGACAGATGGATACCATCTCTGCTCTGCAAACCTTGGAATAGCATCCCGTGCTCCAGGAAACGAAAATGCTCTTGATGATACCATCCACACAGCCATGCATTCATCTCTAGGATGCAAGCTTTTCTGCCTTGATCTTCACCCTCAATGGGGACAATCGAAGAGACCACCACCTGTGCCCCTATATAAGCCATGAAGTTACGTTAGATACGCTCAGAGGGATACCTGGCAGTATCATTTGTGCTGACATGGATAAGCAACATCAAGTAATAGTCAGTGGGCTTGATGAGTCTCAGAAAACTCTCCGTAACATCTCGGATTATGGCACCTGGCAGATAGCATACCTCTCTGGACATCAAGTCTAGTCAGCAAATGGACACCTCAATACCCCTCAGAAGAGAGTCACCAACCACCACTACCCTTTGCTTCCTTGTGGTCACTGATTCTGCAACTTTGGGGTGTTTGAGCTCTGGTTCTTCCCTTTTCAGGGATGCTTTCACCTCCTCCACTTCCAGGGCTGCATAATGGTTCTTCAATTCAAGGGCTGGAGGAGTTGGATTGGTAATTCTGCAGGCCCTGGTGACCTGTGTCCAACCTTCATCATTCTGTAGGCTCCCATCTTCTCCTCTGCTGGAGAGCTTGGATGTTACAAGAAGCATCTCCTCAATGTACTTCTCACCATCTTGAATGCTCCTTAGCCTCGCCACCTCTTCTCTGAGCTCCTCCACTTGTTTCCTGAGAGCGTCAGTATGCAGGCATCCTGCACATGGAACCAGTCCTTCAACTGGCATTGGGATCTCTGGACAGAGGCAGAAGCTGTAATGGGGGCAACAGCTTTGGTGATACAATTTTTCCCAGCCATTGTTCGGTTGGTGGAGCTTGGGTGCCCGTTGAAGCAAAAGAGAGAGAGACCTACCAGCTAGTTTCACAGCTGTCCTTTCAGGGTAAAAGCAGTTAACCTCTTTTAAGTGTGTTCTAAATGTGCTGATTCCAAGTCCCTGTGTGCAGCTAATTGGGGGAGGTGCCCTATAAAGCAAGACAGCTCACATGGGGTGGGAGTTGGGAGGGAACTAACACCTGATGAGATGGCAGTAGCTTCAAAGAGCTGAGAAAGATACTAAGAGCAGTGTTTTAAACCTACACCACTAAACACTATATTTCCCCTTTGAACTAAAGCACCAAAAAGAATATAACTTTGTTTTAAAAATGTACCAAAACCCTTTAAGAGTGCTCAGGCAGAGACCTAGTAATTTAAGAGCCACACACTCTTACCTTGGCTTGAAATGAAGAGCTCCTGTTAGAAATGCCTCAACAATGCAAGGCTCTGAAGACTTATGCAGCTCTCAGCTGCTCTCAGTTCTTTCACAGGCTAATCAGGCCCATTAACTCCTGATGAGCTGTCAGTACCTTCAAAGAGCTGAGAAAGATACCAAAAACTGTGTTTTAAACCTACACCACTAAACACTATATTTCCCCTTTTGAACTGAAGCACCAAAAAGAATATAACTTTGTTTAAAAATGTACCAAAACCCTTTAAGAGCTTTCAGGCAGAGAGCTAGTAATTTAAAAGCCACACACTCTTACCTTGGCTTGAAATGCAGAGCCCCTATTAGGGATGCCTCTTATTCTCAGCAGGTAATATTGGTATTTATGAACATCGCTTATTCTAGCGGAACGTCTGCTGTTTATGCACCGGATTACAATCCAGCACATCCGCGCAAGTGCCAAACCGGGGGGGGGGGGGGGTGTGCATAAGATATAACAACACAGACCTCTGTGTGCATGTGCCTGGCTTCCTTTCCCTGTTTCTTGCAGGTATTTTGCACACAGCTTATTTGCATACTGGTTTACTTACATCATCGCTGAGCAAAACCTCTGCACTAAATTTGCTTAGGAAGTCCTGCACTGGAGCTTTAATGCTGGGGTCTAGCACAAGGTTTCCGCATCAAGCTGAGATTCTGGAAGAAGACCAGCAGCTGTTGGGAGATCTTAGGCCTTCAGGATTCATACTCTTATCATTCCATTCCCACACAGAAAATAGTTCAGTCCAGATTTTTATTCCAAATTAGAGAAGTTTACTGAAAGTCCATAAAATCAAACAGTATGAGCAGAAAAATTGCAGACTGATATAAAGTATAAAAGACTTCATTGAAACTGCAAAGTGGAGCAGCCGGGCAACAAAAACCCCCAGTTAGAAAGCATGATATCTGCATCCTTTTGCAGAAATGTATGTTGATGCTATAGGGATAATGTTCAAATTGATTTTTCTACATCTTTCCTGCAGAGTGGAGAAAGTTCTTAACTGAATTAAGCAGCCTAACTATGTTTATTTATTTAGAACTTAGCTTTGTCCTTAATAGAGCAGTCACCTTATTAGTTTAATTCATTCTCTACTGGGAAAGGGAAATGAGCATAACTATACAATGTAAGCTAGTTAAAGGAAGTAAATCTAAAGAATGTAGGCGTCTTAAATGAATATCTTAAGGTTTGAGACAAATTTTCCTACTCTGAACAAAAAGAGGAAGATGGTTTATTTGTAAGTCCCCGTAGAATCCTTAAATTTTTGTTTATCATGATTTAAGAACTTTAGAAGATGTGATACTCCATTTTGTCTCTCTAAATGTCTACTCAAAAAAAAAAAAGGGGGGGAGGGATATTTGGATTTAGCTGAGACCATTTTCAGGGGTAGCTCAAGGCAGGTATTTTCCTGTCCCTCAAGGGCTTACAATCAAATTTTTTACATAGGCAATGGAGAGTTAAGTGACTTGTCCAAGGTCACAAGGAGCGGCAGTGGGACAAACCAGGCTTCCCTTGTTCTCAGCCCACTGCTCTAACCATTAGGTTACTCTGGTTTGGTACAAGGTGCAATCAAAAGTTATCGAGACTTGTACAAAAGCAGCAGAAGTATAACTGACAGTTATTGCACTCAGTCTCCTTCAAAGTCGTCCCCTTCTGCTAAAACACACTTCCTACAGCGTTCCACACTGGGCCATGAACTGAGGGGAGGGCAGGGGCAGGATGGTACATTTTCTGGCATGTCACCTACTCTGCTCACAGCAGAATCATTGTGCTGTGGTAATAGCGACCTTCTGCCCTACCCCTTGGTGGGCTCGGTCCTCTCCCTAGCCCTACCTGATACTCTTCCCTTCCTCGCTCACGCTGGCAAGAGATGGGCAGACATTCTTTGCCTACCTCTGCCTCATCTACTGGCTTCAATAAGAATTTGAAAGTATGGGGCAAGCGGAACCTGCAAGACTACAGGGCCCCCACAATTTAGACTTTTAGACTGAAGCCAGCAAAGCGGGAAGCAAATGCAGGTTAAAAATGCTACGCTCCTGGAGACAGGAGGGAAGAAAGACAGGACTGAACCAAAGAGTGTTTATATATGATTTTAGGAATGAATCATGTATAACATTTAACTTTAAAAAAAAAATACCCTAAGGATTAAGTTGTGTTAACAGTATGATGCGGCCACTTAAGTGGCTGGGGGAGATCTTTGACTTTACTGGCTTTCTTTTCATTTCTTTTGTATTTTGTAAGAGCCAGTCAGAAATAATGTATAACATATGATCCTGGATGCCTCCTGTGAAATCTCTCTTTGTTATTCTGCTACCTGTTGCAGTAGACGGCAACATTGCCGTGTTTTGAGCTGGGAAGCAGGGCTGGAATATTGCAGGGTTTCCCCTCCTGGTGGCCCTCTCCCCTTGTTCTCAATTCATATTTGGTTTTCAACTAGTGGCCTCCTTGTCCTGTTCCATGGTCACTTACACTTCTTTGGAATCCTGAAGCTATTTGCCAAGTAAAATGAAACATAAATTAGCCCTGGAAATTGTGTTTTCCCTGGTGCCATGCAGAAAACGCTGGTGTAGCTCTGTTCCAGTGAATAAAATCATCTTGAAGTTAGGTGAGAGAAATGTGTTTTTAGATTCCCCATTTCAGAAAGATATAGCTAATGCTATTTTAATGGGAAAACAAAACTCCATTGCTTCTTAATCCCGGTGTCAAAGGCTTTACTGAAATCTAAATACACCACATCTAGGGCTCTCCCTTAGTCCAGCTCCCTGGTCACTCAGTCAAAGAAATCAATCAGATTTGTCTGACAAGACCTGCCTCTGGTGAATCCATGCTGCCTCTGATCCTACAATCCTCTGGACTCCAGAAACCTCACTATTCTCTCTTTTAATAGACTTTCCAACAGGGGCGGCCCAAGGGGGGTGTGGGGCCTCATTTGCATAAGGGACCTCATTTCATAAATATTTGCATAATGTTACCATACACTAACTTTTAGTAAACATGCCTCTTAATGAGTGTATGCATAAAGAAAAACTAAAAGATTTCTATATTACTATAATCCACTGCCAGCCGCCAGGCACATTAGGAACTACTACAAACACTGCCCATTTAGAACCCATAGCAAACCCGCCGTTATCATAACAGCACTACCAGGACTCACAAAGCACTAGACCCTACCTATCAAAAGGCAACACTGCAAATATTAAACCAATACATTTCAGAGAATAAGAATACATGACCTACTGGGGAAAGAGAACAAGTGGCAATGTCAAATAGCAATTACATAAACAGAATACCTCAGCTCAGTTACACATGCAGAACATAGACCATCACCAAACAAGGAATCACAATTTAGAAACAGGAAGACAATAATTAAACTGGGAACCCCAAAAGCCAAACTTGGAATGTACAACAACACTGTAGAAATAAAACTATAAATTAATTTCCTCTTGTACTAAACAAAGCACAGACGTTAATGATGCACATTTCCCAGAGCTGACATATTCCAGTTAATAAATTCAAAATAAAGAGGTATTTTTCTACCTTTTGTGCATTTTTTTTTAGTTGCAATTCCTCCAGACACTTTCTTCTGGTTTCTACGTGTCTTCTGCTAACTCTCCATTGTCTGCTGTCCATTTGTCCTTTCTTCTCTCTTCTAGTTTTTTTCCATTCTCTCTCTACATCTGCTTTAACATACTAATCTTTCTCCTTTTGCTCTTTCCTCATTCCTATTTCATCCACTCAAATTTTACCCCTCCATCCTCAATCCCCACTTACTCTCCCAATATCCAGCCAATTGTAGATTTGTCTTCCCTCCCCATTTCACTCTCCCAGCTCTATCCCATTCTAATCCTCCCCAACATCAGCTCCCTTCTAGTTCCAGCCCCACCCAGCATCTGCTCCCTTCTAGTCCCCGCATCAGCCCATTTCCAGTCCTAGCCCCCCATAAGCCCTCCAGTCCTAGCCCCTCATAACCCCATTTCCAATCCTATCCTAGCCCCACCATCAGCCCATTTCCAGTCTTAGCTCCCCCCATCCATTTCCAGTCCTATACGAGTCCCTCCATCAGCTCATTTCCAATCCCAGCCCCCCATCAGCCCATTTCTAGTCCTTTCCTAGCCCCACCATCAGCCCGTGTCAAATCCTAGCTCCCCTCCACTCAGCCCATTTCCAATACAAGCCCCCCATGATCCTACTTCTAGTTGTAGCCCCTCCATGAGTCCATTTCAATCCAAGCCCCCACCACAGCCCATTTCCAATCTTAGCACCCCCCCCAACAGCCCATTTCCAGTCATATCCTAGCCCCTCCATCAGCCCATTTCCTGTCCTAGCCCCCCCCCCACTCAGCCCATTTCCAGTCCTAGCTCCCTCCTCTCACAGCCCATTTCCATTCCAAGCCCCATCCCCATCAGCTATTTGCAGTTCAAGCCCCCTTTCCACTCAGCCCATTTCCATTCCAAACCCCTGTCCCCATCAGCTATTTGCAGTTCAAGCCCTCCTTCCACTCAGCCCATTTCCAGTCCTAGCAATCCCCCAGCCATTACCAGTCCTAGCCCCCCCCTAACCCATTACCAGTCCTAGCCCCCCCATAACCCATTACCAGTCCTAAGCCCCCCATCAGCCCACTTCCAGTCCTAACCCCTGTCACGCCCATAGCCCCTTACAGCAGTGTGGAGGGGCATGCTTGTTATAGCAGGTTCCACCACTTCAGCAATGTGCCTGACTGACTGACTTTGAAGTGCACCATGGGAAAGGTAGTCCAGTCAGGTTACACTTGACTTTTAGGCAGAAAAACACTCTTTTGTAGTTGGTCGAGAGTTAAGGCAATGACAGAATTTATTTATGAGGTAAACGCAAATAAGGTTCACAAATTGTCACCTATTGGATTTCTTCTCCAGGATTATATTTAGTACGACAGGATATAACTGAACTTAAGCACAAAACAGCTTGTAATGTCTTTCAATGCAAAACAGAAAGTCCTTTCCACAGCCACTGCTAGCAAACGTGCCTAGCAGTGCTGTTTAAAACAAAACCAAAAATATCAGCTTCACATAAACAGCACTCTTTTCTGTTCCAAAATAAACTTCTTAAATCCACCGTGAGTACGGCATAAGCTCTGCAGTGCACTGAATTCAGCTGGTCAATGAGCAAACAATTAAGCAGCTGCAGACATTCTCAGCACAAGTATTTTGCTTTTCAAAGAACGTTTTCACTTCACATACAGGCTCTCTAGGGTACTGGACTCTAGAAGGTTCCCTTATGATGTATTCCCTCTCAGGACTTTTGTGCTTGGCAGTTTGGCATAAAGAACAGTCCATGTAAGAATCATCCTCTTCCAGAACTAATTCCTGTTCTCCTAGCTGCATGGGTTCTACTTCTGGCTCAGAGGGCTTAACTGACTGCCTCACATCAGGACAAGCGCTGTCTCCAGCAAATCTGTAATGCTCCCCATCAGACAAGCTTCCAAAACTCATACCTGGGACAAGGCTTGGTCCAGTGGTTCCTCCCTCATATTCTGGCCAGCATGTATCTGAGCTTCCCTGTATTGTCCTCCAGCATGGGCTCTTGGTTCTCAGGGCTTCAGCTCCATTTTTCCTCCAGTAGGCATTCCTACTCCTCCTCTCTCCTCCTGAATATTCTGTCCTAGCTTTAAACCTCCCAGGCTCTAACCCTGCCCTTTCTCCTCTCAGGTGTTGTAAATCAGTCTGCTTTTTGGCAGCTGAGTAATTTGGAAAGTCAGTGACGTAAGGGTTCCTTACTCTGAACTTGCTTTCCCCCTCCTTCTCGCCACTAGGGACCCTCTGCAACCTATTGCAGCCTGGTACAATCTGGTTTCTTGGTACAACTGAGGTTTTGTATCTCTGACCTGGCAATACAGGTCCTTTGATAAGGGTAAATTCCCCCTCTTTATCCTTGTTTCCTGGGCCCTGATAAGCTTCCTTATCACACCCCCCTTCACCCAATTTTCAGTCTTAGCCCCCCCCATAGCCCATTACCAGTCCTAACCCCCCATCAGCTCACTTCCAGTCCTAACCCCCCCATCAGACCATTTCCAGTCTTAGCCCCCCCCCACAGCCCATTACCAGTCCTAACCCCCCATCAGCCCATTTCCAGTCCTAGCCCCCCATAACCCATTACTAGTCCTAACCCCCCCATCAGCCCACTTCCAGTCTTAGCCCCCCATATCCCATTACTAGTCCTAACACCCCCATCAGCCCACTTCCAGTCTTAGCCACCCCCATAGCCCATTACCAGTCCTAACCCTCCCATCAGCCCACTTCCAGTCTTAGTCCCCCCTCATAGCCCATTACCAGTCCTAACCCCCCTCCCCCCATCAGCCCAAGTAGATAAAAAAACAAACAAACAGGCTGCAGAATCAAGCGTCCCGCCGCAGGGGCCCCCTGCCCAGCAGAGCCTCCCTGCAGCATCAGCTCCCGAGTCCCAAAGCGCGGGCTTTCAGAGCCGCGAGAGTTTCCCTTTCTGGCGCTCTGTTAATCCTGCCGGGGCTGATTGGATTTTCCATCAACCCCGGAGGGCTTAACAGAGCCGCGAGAGGTCAGAGAAGCTCTCCAGTCCCTTCACGGCTCTGAAAGCCCGCGGCCGCGCTTTGGGACTTGGGAGCTGATGCTGCAGGGAGGCTCTGTCAGGCAGGGGGAGCCCTGTGGCGGGACGCTTGATTCTGCCACTTCCACGGCGGCAGCAGCAGCAGCCGGTTTGTTTGTTTTTTTTGTCTACTTGGGCAAATGCAGAATGTTTTTTGCGCGGGGCCCCCTGAAACGCGGGGCCCTGTGCAAAAAACATTCTTGCTCAATGGACGGGCCGGCCCTGCTTTCCAATAATTTACTAACCACAAAATTACAAAATAACCCCATGCACCCAAATATTAGGTAAGCCCAGGGCTTTTTTTGAGAGGGGTATGTGGTGCTATGGCGTTCTGGCATCTTTTTACGCGCCTGCTAAAACTGACTTATGGGCCTCATATATTAATGAAAGAGCCCTGCACATGAGTACCAGAACCTTTATTTCTAGGAAAAATGCACTGGCTAAACTTGGGGTGGGCTCTGTCATTAGGCAGGGTGCAGCAACTGCTTCAGGCAGCAAATTTTTGGGAGCAGCAAAAAATGCCCTTTAAGGCTGCCTCACACTGCCTAAAAAAAGTCATTCATCTCCATCAGATCCATCCACTTCTCAGCGGGTCTCTGGTGGTGGCGTGCAGCAAACAAAATAAAAAGACAGGGGCAGGGCTGCAGGCAGAGTCTGTGATTCCTGCACGCTGCAAAGGCCATCTCAGCCCTGCCCCCTCCGAGGCATACTTTTTGCATCAGATGTAGTGGGATCAGGAGGGCCTTTGAAGCACCCTGGAATCACAAAGATTCCCTTATTTTTTTAAATCTTAGTGTCGCTGTTTCACCACTGCTTCAGATGTTGGCGGCAGTGGTAGGCCTGGGGGGATGGGAGAAGATATGGTGGACACACTGGATAGGAGGAGTAGAGAGATGGAGGGCAGATGCTGGACACAGGGTTGGTGAGGGCATATAAGAGATACTGGACATGGGATAAGAGCACAGAGGACAGATGCTGGAGATGAAGTACAGAGTATAAGGGGATAGAGGGCAGATATTGGGCATAGTGTATGGAGGCAGTGGACAAATGCTGGACTTGAAGTAGAGGGTATAAGGGGATAGAGGATAGATGCTGGATACAAATTGGATGGGAGTGGAGGGCAGATGTGGATATGTGCAGAGTAAAAATGCTGGACACTAGGGTAGGAGCATAGATGTGGACATGGGATGGATGAGGGTGGAGAACAGATACTGGAAACAGGGTAGGGATTATAGGGGGATGGAGGGCAGAGGCTGGCTTTGGGTAGGTGGGAAGAAGAGCATAGGATGGATATTGAATAGGGTGCAGAGGACAGATTCTGGACACAGGGGTGGAGGGTATAGGGGATGAAGGCAGATTCTGGACATATTAGGTGGGGGTTGGGGAGGGGCAGATGCCTGAATACAGGATGGTGAGAGTGGAATGCAGAGACTGGACAGGGTTGGAGGCAGAGGCTCGATATAGAAAGTTCAGATGCTGGATATGGTGTGGGTGGAGGTGGAGGATAGAGAGACATGGTGGACAGAGGGTGGAGGGCAGATCATGGACATGGGGGGCAAAGGATAGATGGTGGAGATGGGATAGGGGAAAGAGGGCATATGGTGGAGATGGGTAGGAGGGCAAAGGCAGATGCTGGACACATGATAGGGAGGAGATGTTGGACTATGGAGGGGGTTGAAGGGGGATAGGGGAAGAGAGAGATGCTGGATACAGGGGGTGCAGGGTAATGGGGGGAGAGAGGAAATGTTGGATACAGGGGGGTGTAGGGGGACGGGGAGAAAGAAAGAGAGAAGAGATGCTGGATATAGCAAGATACTGGAAATGGAGAGGGGGAAGTCAGATACAGCCCGGGGAATAAGAGGCTGGGGAAAGACAGCGAGATGGGGAATAGGAGGGCCATGTTAAGGGTTAAAAAATAGTAGGTAGATGGAGTCAAAACAGAGAGAGACTGAGGACTGGATAGTAAGAAAGAGGAGTGAAATCTGATTTAAAAGAGACTTAGGAAACATCTGGAAAAAAGCCAAAGAAAAAGATTAATGACACAGAAGGAAGTGAAGAAGATAGGAGAGAAGTGGCTGATGGACTGGAGACTCTAGAAGCAAGTTAAGAGAAGTCTGGTTGGACAGCAGAAACCAGAGACTGCATCAGTATGAGTAGAGAATAACATGGCCAGACAACAAAGGTAGAAAAAGTCATTTTATTTCAATTTAGTGATTGGAATATGCTCGTCTTTAGAACGTACATGTTCTGTCTTTGTTTTGCACAGTACAGGGGCATTTCTGTACTATATACAGAGTCTGGCTTCTTGGGATTTCAGATAAATTTGTATCTACATATTTCTATTTTTAGTTTACGGTCGCTTATTCTGGGGTCTGTCTGTTCTGCAATTTCTTGATGAAGCCAGGTGGTTCTATCAGGATGGAGTTTCTAAGTTTGGGATCAGCTTTCTGTATAGGTGGATAGACGTTCTAAGGGCCCACTGCAAAAATGTAAGAATTGTAGCCCAGTTTACAAAACTAAAAAAAATTAGTTCTTATAATTTAATTTTGGTGTTTATAAACTGTATTGTGGTTTTCATTTTCCCTCATTTTTGTTCCTTGGTGTGCGAGCACCTTGCATCTTCCTTGGTTTTTGCAGCCGCTATATATTTACATTTAATACTGTGCCGATCCCATGTGCTGTGTCGGGCGTCAATATGTTTAATATTAGATTCCCAACCTACATAATAAAACTGCTACAATTTTTTCTGTATTGGGAATATGTTGGTTATTTTTTCTTGGGGCGGCCTCCCAACCAGTGTTCTGAGTGAGAGGACCCCATGCTCCCTGTTTGGAGTTATGAGGAGTCCCCTCCATTTTGGGTGTCTGGGGGAGCTGGCCCAAACATTAGGCAAGACTAGACAGTCACTAGGGCAGCCGCTCTGAGAGGCAGCAGTCAAGTCAAAAACGATAGATCCTGTCAGCTCCACCAACTCAAAGATCCAACAGCACACACTTTTACCTGCAGGGAAAGCATCCCAACATATACACACAGAACAAAATCCACTATTTTAAAGTATGTTGTCCAATTATGCATTTTTACAGGGTTGCCAACCGGATGGTTTTTATATGGCCAGGCCAGCTGCTAGCAGAGAGCTAAAACTGGCCGTTGAAAAGTCGTTTTTTTGCTCTGGCTGCAGGACTGGGAGTGGCCAGAGCATAAAACTGGCTTTTCATCTCTCTCCTTGTCCCCCCACTGCCTCACCCTCTCCTCTGATCCACTAGCGGCTCCTGTGTCTCACAAGCCGCGTCTCCGCAATAGCGATAGTAATCTAAATAAAAAGCAAAATCGGTGCAGAGCCTTCCAGCCTCTGCTGTGGTATCCTGCTGCTGCATCCCACCCCCAAAAAGGAAGTTACACTAGAGGGAGCAGGACACAGCAGCAGGAGTTTCAGAACAGAGGCCGGAAGGCTTCACACCAGTTTTTGCTTTTCTATTTAAAATGATTATCGCTATCGCAGCCGTGGCCCTGTAAGACGCAGGATCCATGGCTGCCAGGGGAAGGAGAGGGCTGGAAGGGAGCTGACAGAAGGGGGAAGGTGGGGGCTGGAAGGGGGCTGACAAGGGGGGGGAGAAGGGGGCTGGAAGGGAGCTGACAGAGGGGGAAAGGTGGGGGCTGGAAGCGGGCTGACAAAGGGGGAAGAAGGGGGCTGGAAGGGAGCTGACAAGGGGTGAGGGAAGAAGGGGGCTGGAAGGGAGCTGACTGGGAGCGTGAGGAAGGGGATGAAAGGAAGCGGACAGGGTGGGAGGTGGCTCAAAGGGAGCTGAGACGGGGAAGGACGTGGCTGGAAGGGAGCTGATACCTGGGGATGGTATTGGAGGGGGACTGGAAGGGTGATGACACTAGGGAAGGGAGGAGGGGGCTGGAAGGGGAGCTGACATGGAGGGGGGAAGGGGAGGGGCTGGAAGGGAGCTGACATGGGGGAAGGGGTGCTGGAAGGGAGCCAACTACGGGTGGGGAAGAAGGGTTGAAAGGGGAGCTGACACGTGGGGGGGGGAGGAGGTGGCTGGAAGGGAGCTGACACCTGGGGATGGTACTGGAGGAGGACTGGAAGGGTGATGACTAGGGAAGGGAGGAGGGGGCTGGAAGGGAGCTGACATGGGGGAAGGTGGGGCAGGAAAGAAGCTGACACAGAGGGGAAGGAGGTGGCAGGAAGAGAGCTGATACTTGGGGATAATACTGGAGGGTGAATGGAAGGGTGATGACACTTGTGAAGGGAGGTGGGGGCTGGAAGGGAGCTGACATGGGGAGGAAGGGGTTAGGAAGTGAGCTGACACTGGGGGGGAAGGAGGGGGGCAGGAAGGGAGATGATATGGGGGGAAGGTGGGGGTTGGAAGGGAGGTGATACCTGGGGATGGTACTGGAGGGGGACTGGAAGGGTGATGACACTAGGGAAGGGAGGATGGGGCTGGAAGGGAGCTGACATGGCAGGGGAAGGAGGGGACAGGAAGGGAGCCTAATACCTGGGATGGTATTTGGACTAAAAGGGGTGGACAGTGGGGAAGGAGGATGACTGGAAGGGAATAGACACCAGTGGTAGTCCTGGGAATGCAAGGGGATTTATCTGGAAAGGTACTGGGAGGGGAGGACTGGAAAGGGGGCTGATATTGAGGAGGGTGACTGGGATTGGAAATAGGCTGATGGAAGGCAGTGAATTAAAACAAAAGAAGAAACAAAAAATGGTAGCTCACAGAAAGAGAGCTAAGAGAAGGCAGGAAAGCAGAAGCTTCAGATCGGAACCAGCATGATTGGAGAATAAATGGTCATAGCAACAAAGGTAGAAAAAATAATTTGTTTTTTCACTTTAGGATTGGACTTTGCCTATCTTTAAATTTTACACAGTATGGGGAACTGCATCTGTTATTTATCTGATGCTGTACTGCATGTTGGAGAATGGATTCTTGGGGTTTTCAGTTTTTAATTTTTGTCTACATATTTTTATTTTACTTTACGTTGTAGTCACATTATTCTGTACTTGGTGAGAGTCTGTGTTCTGACTGTTTGAATGAGGCCAGGTGTTCTGTTAACATGGAGTTTGAACATAGGGATCTATACTTTACTGTAGTTAATTTGACTTTTCAGTTTTTCAAATAGGTGTAATGGGTGTTCTAGGGCCCCTTACAGGTATTTATAGTGCTACTTTTTTTCTGGGTAGGCCCCCTTGTTGTATGCGTTTTGGAAGTTTATGCTGGGTTTATGATATGGTAGATTTGGCTTTGTAGATCTTCTGGTGAACTTTTGTAGGGTTAGATGTATCACGTTCACACTATATGCCTGGTACTGGAGAATGTTTTATGTTAGTGAGATGAACCAGAATCAGATTTTGTTTTGGACTAATCACAGCCTGTTTGAATGATGCTAAGTATTTACTGCTAAGTAGTTATTTTTTATTCCTGGCTATGCCTTTGCCCTTTCACTGCAATTTTCCTACAACATTGGATTTGAAAGAGACTATACTAGCATCACTTGCAAGAAGAGTTCACAAAGGAGTTTTAGGAAAAAAGGAGGGGTGGCGTGTAGCCAACATTACTAATAATGAGGGAGGGGGCCATTGATTTATAGATTGCAGGGGAGTGCCAGAAATCCCTAGCACGGCCCTGCCAGGGCTGGCTGTACGCATGCAACAGGAACAGCGTTCAGGGCTGTCAGCGGTCATGATGGGCCTGAGTCAGTCCTGGGCAGCGGCTTTAGAATTTAAAATGGGAAAAGTGAAGCCACAGGGCTGGGCTCAGGCAGCATATGGGCCCTCATGCAGGCATTCGGGACGAGCCACAATCACCGTGGCTGCTCACGTTTAAGGTCCGCAGTGCTTCAGCACTCTAGAGTACGCCACAAGTACAACGCGGGTTTTAAACGGGAGGCTGCAACGGTGGTAGATGTTATTTAACTTCTGATAACAAAATCTACCAAGGACTAGCTGTGTCAAACACTGCTCCCTCTACAAAAATGCTCATACATGGGTTGAAATAAGTATGATTATATCACTCCATCCTAACGCAATTACACTGTTTGCAATTTACCAGCAGAATAAATTACAAAGGTTTCCCTCCTCACACACAAAGCACTTCACATCCCAACAAGAAACTTGTCTCAAAGCCCCTTACTACAGAAACCACGAATATACAGACAACGAAAGACAGACTACAATCAACAAAACTAAACTATCCCAGCAACCAAAATGTAAATACAAGCACAAACATGCTGCAGAGCATTCTGAGCTGTACGGCCCCATCCCTATGGAACTCCCTCCCTTAAACACTAAGTAAACACCACCAACCTCTCGACATTCCACAAAAACACCCTGAAATACCCAACTATTCACCGATTAATTTGGGACCCCCACACTTAACCCCCTCAAATACACAGCTCAACCACCAATAAACCCACAAATGTAAATAGACGTTATATTCACTTAAATATTAATGGTTATTTATATTAATACGATTGGTTTAAAAAAAAAAAAAACAAAAAAAAAAAAAATGGTTTTTATTAGAAAAAATGTTAGAATGTTTAAATGTTACAACAGAGTTTCTTATATAAACAACGTTCAATTGTAAAATGTTTTGTTCTATGGAAAACGATTTGACCTGGTGAAAAGCAGTATAGAAATATATAGCTAAATAAATAAAATAAACTGTGGCTATTCCCCGAAACTTTCATGATCCGAAATATTGCCTGAGTCCAGCCCCGCAGCTTCACTTTTCATTTTTAAATTCTGTCGACCGCTGCTCAGGGCTCAGTCGGGCCCACCACAGCTGCTGACTAGCCCACACCAGATCACACCCCAAAGCTGTCCTGCTGTCCTGACTCAACATCTGCGAAAAACAGTGGCTGCATTTTATTTAAAAAAAAAAAAAGTCTTCTCTGCCACAGCTCTCTAGATGCTATGTGTTCTCTCTCTTTTGCTGATGCCATGGAACCCCAGTTAATACGTTTTTAAAAAATTTTTTTACACCTTGGATTACATTAGCACTGGAAATGGGTTGATGCTGGAGGATGGGGGGGACTGGAAGGGAGCTGAACTGGAGGAGGACTGATACTGAAGAGAGGGAGGGCTGGAACCAGTGATCATGCTGGGAGGGACAGGGACTGGAAAAGAGCTGCTGCTGGGAGGGACAGGGACTGGAAAAGAGCTCATGCTCGGTTGGTGATGGGACTGGAAGTGGAGCTGATGCTGGGCAGGGCTGGAACTAGTAGAGTAGCCTCATGGTTAGAGCACTGGATTTTGGTAACCAAGAGGACCAGATGTTCCAAGTCCCACTAACACTCCTTGTAGCCTTGGGCAAGTCACTTAACTCTCAACTGCCTCAGAAGAAAAGCCTGGCAATCTACTTCAGGGCACACTGCAAGAAAACCCAGGAGGCTGATGGGTACCAGGAGTGGGGACTGAATAGCAGAGGCCCATTTGCATCGCATAAAGCCCACTAGCAAGCTGTGCCTTTTTCAGTCTCAGACAGATCCCAGGTACTCTCCTGGCTTTACAGTATCGAAAGTCCAGGTCACGCTCTGGGTCCCAGGGCAATTGCAAGGTTGCATCTCTCCTAACTGTCAGTCCCGACCTCTGACTGTATTTGATTGATACGATTCAGGGGGAGAGGCATTTCTGTTTCTCTTGTGCTGCCACTACATGCAGCGTATGGCTTTATGAGGGTTTTAAGTTTAATTTTGTTTCTCTATATTTATATGTGTTTTGTGCTCACGTATTGATGAAGGCCTGGCTGTAGGGGTGAGTGTGTAAACCAATGCTGGGGGTTCTGTTTACTATGGAATTTCTATTTTCTGTTTAAGACTGTCTCGCAATCTTGCTTGTTCAGTGTTGCACATTACCACCCTTTGCAATTTTGTATTGTTTGGGGGCAGGGGGATTGGGGGCAAGCGGAGGGGTGGGGTGGGAGTGGGCAGGGCATGCGTAGCCCAAACGGGGGGGTTTTCTATTTCATAAAAAGTTGGCAACTCGATGTTGGGATGACCATGCAATTGGTTGAATTTAATTATCCAAATCTTTGGCTGGGGAGTGGCATAAGGCTGGAATGTTGCCTAGGGTGCCCAATATCCTTGAACCAGCCCCTGGGGGGAAAGGGGGCCAGCTCATCTCTGGCATCAGGCAGCAGAT